>CM076578.1:919077141-919421986 GCA_034641835.2 Pinus albicaulis | reverse complement strand
CTTTCCAATGATTAGAAATACCCTTAATATGTTACCTTCCCCTCCTGGTCCAGTCCAACAGTTTTTCTGGGGCAACATACTTTTGTACCACAATTCTTTTCCAGAGGTTCCCCTTTTGTATAAGAATCCAAAGGATTTTTGCAGCTAGGGCTGTACAAAAAAGATGTATAGGTTTGAGTCCCCAGCTTCCGTCTTTTGGCTCTGCCATGGCATGCCATTTTACAAGATGGCAACTCTTGATTCAGACTTCTCTTTCCATAAAAAGTTAAAAGAAGTCCTTCTGACCCTTTCCAGCACCCCTTTTTGTATATGAGCCAATAGATGCCAATATATAGAATGGCTTCAGGTACAGACTTAACCAGGATTAATCTCCCACCTCTGGAGAGCCACTTATTGCACCAGAAATTTATGATTGATTGAGTTTTGCCTATGAGCCACTGCCAATCATTTTTACAGTATTCATTTGGTTTCAAAAAGTGACGCAGATATTTATTTCCCGAGTCCAAATGCACCAAAGTAAACGGAATTTAGGCTAATTTCTATATCATCACATTTAGGATAGAATGGAGGATTGGTTGCACTATTCAGAGGTGGTCTTGTCATCTATTACAACATACTCAGTCTAGCTAAGTTTGTAACATTTTGGGCCAAGCGTTTGTTTTCCATACAACCAGGGGATAGTTAATGTTTTGATAATGGTCATATTATTATTCATCATACTTGGTGCTTAGGAGTATTTAATGAAGTGACTTGAGTGATTAATTAACTGAGATATTTTTTATGGTCATGTAATGTTGGTTGTGTAACTTATGTCTCTCCGATGAGTCATCATTATGTATTGATTAGGCCACGTTGATGAATGTACCAAATAACTTCTCTCTGCAAGTATCGTGTATAGTTTGCAATGAATACAAAGTCCCTTGAAATATGAATGAACTAAGGATTACTTTTTCTGAACTTTTCTCGAGACTAGAATTCTGATACCTTTTCTGTTCAAATGCAGGAGGCTTTGACACACGTCTGAAAGAAAACAGAGAGTATCTCGAAGAATTGAAAGAGACAGCATCAAGGGAAGGGGTTTCTGATAAAGTAGTTTTCTTACCTTCTTGTTCAACAGCGCAGAGAGATGCCTTACTGTCAGAGTGTCTCTGTGTTGTTTACACTCCTAAGGTGAGATTTTCAACCAATGTTACACAGGCTTTTAACTATCTCATATACAGAATATGCCTTCTTTTACATGTCCATTGAAGTTGTTTTTACTTGGTCAGCTCAACTCAAAAGTTCAAATGCTAACTTCTTTGGGGCATGATATATGCTTTTACTATACTTTTCAGTATTCAAATTTTCTCGTAGATTTCATGTCTGCTTTTATCTTGTATTAAACTAAATAAAAGTTAAAGTCTGCTTTTGAATTGTATTAAAATAAATCAGTCTGTTAAAAAGTATGCTTAAGTAATTTTCTTTGCAGGATGAGCACTTTGGCATTGTTCCCCTCGAAGCCATGGCAGCTCAAAAACCAGTTATTGCTTGCAACAGTGGTGGTCCTCTAGAGAGCATTAAACATGATGTCACTGGGTTTGTGTGTGAGCCTACCCCACAAAACTTTTCTTCTGCCATGTTAATGCTTCTTGAAGATCCACGAAAGGCAGAGAAGATGGGCAGGGAAGCAAGGGAGCATGTTGAGAAAATGTTCTCAAGACATGTGTTGGGAGAAAGTTTAAACAGAATTATTTTTGATGTTGTGGAGACAACTCATTGATTTATTTTCAAATCGCACATAAACTGTTCATCTAATTTTTGTTATTTATTGACAAGTAGCTTCATAAAGCATACTTGCATTTGACAGAATTTTGTATTTAACAGTCCCCGGTCCCTGGCAATATCTTATCCTGAATCCTTTGGATTAATGTTGCTGATTATGTATTCTGAATATTTGAAGTTATTGCCCCTTAATTCCACTGTTCTTCTTCTCTAAGGATAGTGACAATATCAAGATGGATCAAGAGCTACTGTGAACCCTGAACTCTAATTCAAATTCCCAGCTTCTGCAGTCTTAATTGGACTTTTAATATTGTCTTACACTGTCATTGATTAATGCAAGTCAGGAAAAAATTCAGACATTAGATTTCACAGCGTATTTATTAGAAATGACTTAATAAGAACTTACAGCTGGAACATATACTGGTATGTGTCAGTAAATAATATTGAGAAGTATATTAAACTGGATATGTCAATTAATGGTGCAAGTTCAGCTGCAAATCAGCACTCATCAACTTTCATAGAGAGCATATTAAACTATTTGCATGCAACAACAATCCTCGGAAAAATGAGTTGCCTCACAAGGGTGTTTCATCAATGTATGATATCAAAGTCAAGTTGAGCAAGAGATTTTCAAGCATTGCTTAGAAATGGCATAGGTGCCAAAAAATTCTTCTCACATAAAGTCAAATACGGGTATTAAAATGCATGGCAAAATGTTCCTATAAATTTGTGGAAGATGTAAAGTGATTGTTTTATGTGAACAAACTGGAGCATCAAAGATTCTAAGGTAAACCTCTCTCTTCCTTGTGCTGCTTGTGCACATATGTAAGTTCAATGATTCAGGTCTCTATGCAGTCATGTATATGGGTGGCTGTATTTGTGATTTCAGTTTTAAACGGAGAATTGTGTTAGCCATAGTGTTTTAGCAGACTATTAGTCATCATGTTTTAAAGAACTATCTGAACGAAAGAAAATCCCAAATATTTACCTTTCATAACATTTGGCATGCTGCTCGAGGAATTGTATAATGTAATTACCACTGGAGATTTCGATGTGTGAGAGAGATGTTATGTATAAGGTTCATAATTAGGAGTTGCGCATACTTTGGTTATTTTGGTACTTTAGGCAGGTACTAATCACTTGGACTTTCTAACATAATCATGAGTTAATGAACGTAATTATTAAAATATTTGGTATTTGAGGGTTATGTAAGGCACTACTCTCTTACTATATAATGAAAAGTTGCATCACTCAATGATCAAACAATCTATTATCTTATTATTATTGTGTTGTCTAGCGAGGCGTCAATTTCGCTTGGACTGAATTTTTTGTTGAATTCAAGAAATGCGTCTGTAGGAGTGTTTGAATCATTTTTTTGATGGTGGAAATAGATTCAACACCATCAAGAATCCCTGGGGCACCCAAAGTCTTGAAGCTTGACAGCTGTAACCAAGATTTCCAGAAATTTCTAACGGATTTTGTCAAAATCGTGCCAGAATTTCCATTGTTTTTCAGGCGAAAACATCGCCTCCTTAAACTACTAATATATTGTGTATTTTTGTCTACATTCTTTGGTGTGTAGAGTTGGGCATCATATCTGAGCCATGGTGAAAGGGAAGCCAAGAAAGCAGAGAAAGAAGTTGAGAGATTGATGTGATCAAAGAAGGCAATGTGTTGCAGTCACACATCAAGCTGACATTGCAGATAAGAAGTCAAAGATTGGTGGAAGCCGACCTTTTGTTTTTTTTGTTAAAAGTTCAGGTCATCATGTTTGAGAGATATGTTTTATTACTTTTATTAATATTTATTATGTTGCAAAGCAATAATTGTTAAAGCGTATCTCGTATCTTGGAGTGGAGAAACATGCAAGGCATAGTAAGTCAAGAAAGCACGACGTTGATTCCTAGCATTTCTCTTTAAGCTGCCATTGACTTACACCGTACACCTGTTGTCCAGCTAAAGAGTTACCTGAAAGTATAGCAATTCTTTTTACATCGCAATTTAGTGGATCTCTAGTAATGTCTAGTAATGCAAGTTCGCAAGTGAGCAGGGCAGATAAGGCAATCTCAAGTCTCGCGGGCTTCGTGAAGGCCCAGTTTGGAAATAGAACAACTAGACACGGAATGCTCATCACTGATGGTTGGAGTTGATACTACCCCTTACTTTTATTAATATTTATTATGTTGCAAAGCAATAATTGTTAAAGCGTATCTCGTATCTTGGAGTGGAGAAACATGCAAGGCATAGTAAGTCAAAGTTGTAAGGTTGGGTGGGATACGATGCATTTTAGGTGCAGCATAACACCAAATTGAGCTTTATTTTGTGGGTAGCAATGACACCACACGTTGGTAATAGAGAGAAGCGAAGTTGCTTGAGCATGGTCTTAATAGTTTCTATCTTTGACAGAGAACGCCGTAAGAGATTGGATGTGTCATACTAATCTGCATGAGAGGATGTGCAAATACAATGCAATGAGTTGAGGAACATCGGGCATGTGGGTTATTGGATAGATACATAGTCAAGACTGAAAATTTGCAGATGATAGATTGTGACAGGGAATAAAGATAAACATACTAATACGAAATTATTGCTAAAATTGCTTTGTAGTGATTGGAATTCTTACAAAAGCTTCTCAAATTTTATGTAATTTCAAAAATTGACATAATAAAGCTAAATAACCAATTTAAATGACTGAATTGAGAGGAGAAGTAATAAAACATAGACAATACTTCATAAAATTGTTAACAGAGTTCACTCTTACTAGGCTACGTCTCTGGGCGGAATTGATCAGTGATGAAAAATACATCAAAATGTCGTCTTTAAATTAAATAAATAATAGTCTCCAATCTGCAAAAGAATCTTTTAAGGTCATGATAGAGGACAATGGCGCCAGTATGACGACCCTCTTTGGCCTCTTCCCACTAAAAACAAACTATATTGCTGCATTTTTCATATAAAGCACTGTTAAATCATTCTTCATTCTATTACGTCGGGACAATATATCCCATATATTATTCATGGCATGAACTTTGGCACAAATTTTATTTATGGGGATAATGTATTCCATTGGCACAAACTTTAAGTATCACTATTATAATCTAAAAACTTTTATTTGACTTTATGGCACATTTTGCTTTGACTTTGTGTTAGGTCATGATTTGATTCTGGCTTTTCTGGCTTTGTGAGGCTCGTAACCATATTAGGTACCTAACCATGTTAGGTATTTAACTATGTTAGGTGGTAGGAATATTTTATCTAGTTGTTTTTAGTGTTTCGGTGTATTTTTTTGTTTTAATTTCTCTAAAATTTGGCTGGAATTTATTGAAGTCATAAATTTGATGGGCAATCTATGCACATTCGAAGTGCCCTAGAGGTTTTTCAAGTTGCTGAATCCATATATAAAATAAAAAAACCAGTTTAAAGAACACAAATTAAGATTTCTCCTCATTTTTTTTCACTGGATTGCACCAGAAAGTCCAAAAAGTCGCACTAAAGACAACTCAATATTTTATATTATTGTTAGGTTGTAGGAATATTTTATATTATTTTGAATCAAACTATATTTTGTTATGTCATATCCATCTCACAAAGAGTTACTTTCTCATTGATCCACATGTTAGTCTTAAATTGGTCCATTTGTTAGCATGTTATTGGTCGATGTTTTAGATTACCATTGGTTCATGTGTCAGCATGTCACTGGTCCACGTGGCAACACCGTGTCTGGTTTGTCTTCAACTTCGATATGCCATAACTTTTGCATACAATGTCTATTTAATCCCATTCAAATTGCATTGGAAAGCTCTTGATCAACATGAAAACATTTTTATAAGATTTTGAGACCATATAATTAGATTGGTTGCGGGAATTCTCCTGGATCAATCCTCACTAAGAAGATTTTAGACCATCAAAAGTTTGATTTCATTTAGAAAGTGAGAATATTGTTTCTTCACTTGTTTGGTATCCATCCATAGTGATACAAACCTCTTAAATGATCCATACTCATCAAGATTTCCACCATGTTCATAAAATAGGAAATATATAAAACTCATCAATTCATAAGCAAATAATATTTCCAATGCTACCACAAAATTTGGCGCATGCTATGCAACAAAGAACAATACCATAATACTTGGACCTAGCATTGTCTTCCTTGGACTTAGATGCTAGGAAATCGATAACTTTCCTAAGCATCTCAATTTGATTGTGCACATTTTGACTTGAAAAGTAGTAAATGGTATTATAAAACCATTTATATGCATACAATGACACAACATAACAAATGTTAGACAATGGGTCAACCTAGCTTTTGTAATTCTTAATTCATTTGTCATTTTATGCACAAAAAAAGTGGCAACTATTTTTTGTTTCACTATCAAAATTGGAAAAAAGATTCCAACAATTACTTGAAGTACTATCGACCTTTTCTAGTGAAGACTCTTCATTTTCAATGACCAGCAATTTGCATAGCTCCTCAATACTAACTAGACTACATTAACAAAGTTCCACAATCAACCTTTGTCAATGGAATATCCATAGGTGTAGAAGGATGCATTGTAGGAGTAGAAGAAATGGGAGGAATCACTACATAATTAATACATGTTATAGTATTGACATGCAAGCCTTGAGTCAAGAAATCTTTAGATTTATTATCATCCTTAGCATGGAAGCCTCGAGTCAAGAAAGCTTTGGATTTATCATCATCCTTAGATTTTACACATATGAATACAAAATTCTTGTTGACATTTACCAACTTTTCATTTGCTTTGTAGTAGCAAGAGGCTAGTTAAACTTCACATGATGAGCTCTTACAATATACTTAATCCCAAAAATTTTGATATGATACTTGTTCACATCCTTGTAGAAGATAGCTATTGCAAATATGAGTTTACATTTAGACACTTGTAACTTAGCATTTTCACATACCCATCCTAAAAGTTATGATGTTCGATGAGGCTTAGTTTTAAGTCCCAATGTATTCACAATTTCTTCAAAAATGAGATTATCATGCAAACCACTATCAAAGAGTGTATCAATGTTTGTTCGTTTTGAGATGAATCTAATATGAAATAGCCCACTTTGTTTCCTTTCATCAAGCATCATTTCAACTTTTAAAGTATGAGTATTAGAGTTAGAAACGAAAAAATATGTGCCTTGTATTCATATGGCCATGATCTTGGTTTCATAATCTGAAATTGATCCAAGATATCGTTGGATTGTAGAAATGATTTTCTTATTACCATTTTTATCCTTGAACCACTTTAGCTTTAATTCTAGATGAAGTTTCTGACAATTGGCATCGTCATGTTCTTATTTTAAGACTTATCATCTTCTTTCTTCACTATAGCTATTCTTTTCACCTTACCATTTCCTTTGTTCTCGTCTTCCACTACCTTAACTAACTTCATTGAGAAATTGTCATGGACATTATTTCCCCTTGACTTTATGAGTGGCTTGGACACAAACTTCACTGAGATTAGTTAGGTTAAACATAAGAATAATATGTCCTAATAATTATGCAACTCATCAACATATTTCAAAGGTGTTTCTTGTGTATAAAGAGGAAATCCCAATGTTAATGCCCTTTTATTGAACTCTCAAGTATAATGTTGCACATTTTGTCCTCTACCTTGATTTAGATTTTTCCAATTCATTATTGCTTGTTGCATCTATCCTAGAGGATAAAATTGTTTTTTAAATACAATTGTAAATTCATATCAAGTAGAAACCATTTTACCTTGCTTAAAAATATCTTCCTGTGTTCAACTCTCCCACCATATCAATGTTGTGCCTCTAATAAGAGAGTGGCTAGTTGATTTTTTTCTTCTTCATCCATAAATACTTGAACCCTACAATATAGTTCAGTTTTCCTAATTCGATTATCCAATTTCTTTGCATCAAAATTTCCATTATACATTGACAAATCAATTTTTATATCTATTTTTAACAAAGGTAATTTGAATCAACCTGCTTTGGTTGACCTTTGGTTGAGATGGAGGAGGAGGAGGGGGATGAGTTTAAGGAGGGTCACCACTAGTTCTTTGTCTTTAACTTGACTTGGGCCTTCTTCATTCTTCCTTTTTTCTCTATATAACGCTTCCACCATGGCTTTCATCTCAAGAAAGGATTATCGAAACAGTCTTTTAGACTTAATGAAGTTTTCTTCCCCTTAATGTTCCATTGTTGCTTGTTGAAATACACCTCTCGTACCAACTTTGGGATTGAACTCTTCAAGCGATCATTCTCCATGCTTGAGCCTAGACTTGGTTACCATTCAATGACAACACTTGCAAATCCTTGATAAAACATGTTCTGCCACCAACTTGATATGAAATTAGTGCTAAAATTGTTTTGTCACACTAGATGAAATTCTTATAAAAGTTTCTCAAATTTTTTGCATTTTCACTGAAAAATTAACTTAATAAAGTTAAGTAAACAACCAAAATGATTGAAATTTAGAAGAGAACTTAAATAAAACATATACAATATTCAACAAATTTGTTAACAAAATTCATGTTGAGTTTTCTTGAGTGTTGCGGTAGCATTGGATGTGCTCTAGCTCCCAAAATTTGTGGAGGGACTAGAGTACATGAGATCTCCAAGACCTAGAAAGGGATTTGGGAAATTCCATCTAGCTTGGGAGAAAATTAATTAATTAATATTTTTAATTAAGGACCCGAAGTCTAACTTAGGAAAATTAAAATATTAAAGGTAATTAATTAAAACATGTGATGGAAATGAATCAAGTCACACAGATCAAGCTTTCTTTTAATCTTAGCCATCGATTCAAGATTAGATCATGACCGTTGGTTTCCCAACGAGAAAGTATAAGGAAAGATTTAGGGTCAGTTGGAGAACACACACACGGAGGCAGAGCACTAAGACTAAGTTGAAATTCTAGGGCAGGGTTGCTAAGAATTTTCAGAAGTGTTTTAGCTGCAGAGAGGGATAGTATTGGCAAAGCGTATGGTCTATTCCAGTGCCAAGAATCAACAAGAGGCAGAGAGCAGCAACCAGAGGCAGCGCAGAGAAGTAGAGGTAACAACAGTAGTTACACAACATTTGCGCAACGCAGAGAGCAGCTTCAACTACACAGGGGCTACACATGCCCTTCTAGGGCAGCGTTAGGCAGCAAGGGACCCTCCAGAGTTACACAGAGACCATTCTAGGGCAGCGTAGGGTCCGCGTCACCTATTTTGGGGTTATGCATCCATCTCCAGGCCAACGTAGAGGCACACAAACGCTGACAAGGCTGACGCAGGAGCTTTAAGGCCAGCGTTGGGGTTTCTAGGGCCAGAAATTGGCTGAGTCTTTTAAATCCTATTTGAGGGTGTGGATCAGTCAAGGATTTGGTCTCAGAACAACAAGTTAGCTACAGATCCATTTTTATCTCTGTCAGGTTAAGCAGTAAGGTGCCCACATTTTTTATATTCAAAAACTACTTAATAATATAAACCCTCCAGCACCTAGAAGACCGGTTTTCTTGCATTGGTTTTTTTCAGGGGAATATTGTCCAGAAAATCTTGTGTGTGACTTTGTCTATGTGTGCATGTATTTATGTTTTAGATTTGAATCAGTGAAAGTTTGTTATGTGTGTACTTCGATGTTAATCTGAATATTTCAACATTAATAACTTGTTTAATTAGAAGTATAACTAGATCTAACAGTAGAATTTTTTAATAGAGTAACATTCAGAAATTTTCACATGGTATCAGAGCGATTAATTAATAACTTGTTTAAGTGGGAGAAGTATAACCAGATCTAACAGTAGAATTTATGAATAGAGTAACATTAAAAAAATTTCACATGGTATTAGAGCAATTGCAGATCTAGCAGGATCACCAGTAGAAGATTGGAGAATTTTTTTATGCAGAAAGCAGCAGAGAGAGCAGTAGTAGCCACAGAAAGCCAGATCTGAAGGGACAGCGCAACAACAAAGGGAGTAGAGCCACTAAGAGGCCAGAGTGACACAGTCTCCACGCAGGCCCATGTACTTACTGCGTAGAGGCAGCGGAGAGACAATGCTTGTCTGCTTATGCAGAGGCCAATGAGGGTGACGCAGATCTGAAGCCGTGCTGATTTAGAAGTGCCGGAAAAGTGCTGCAGAATTTTAGAAGTTGCTGGTGGGGTTAAATTTCTGAAGATTTTGAATTTAGCCCAAGCACTAGGTGAAAAAGAGCGGGTTTCTAGCCAAAGAAATCTGCAGATCGATCAGAGGATCTAAAAGTAGAATTAATAAATTGTTTAAGTAGGAGAAGTATAACCAGATCTAACTATAGAATTTATAAATAGAGTAACATTCATAAATTTTCACATGGTACTTACTGCGCAGAGGTAGCGTAGAGACAACACTTGTTTTCTTATGCAGAGGCCAACTAGGGTGACGCAGATATGAAGCCGTGTTGATTCAGAAGTGCCGAAAAAGTGCTATAGAACTTCAGAAGTTGCTGGTGGGGTTAAATTTCCGAAGATTCAGAAATTAGCCTAAGCACTAGGTGAAAAAGAGTGGGTTTCTAGCCAAAGAAATCTGCAGATCGATCAGAGGATCAAAGAGAGCTGTTTCGTTGTTGATTTGGCGGATTTCCAAGAGAGGAAATTAGCTGTCAGAGGGAGTGTAGGCTGCCTTTTTTTTCGCCAAGGACCCTAGATCCGAGCTTTAGTTGAGAATCGAGGAGAGGAAGATCTGTTCCGACAGAGTAGATCTGAGTAGATGACACCTCACGGACTACGTGATCAGGATAGGTTGGATGACCTCTCCAACTTTGCAGTCTGGAAGGCCAGAATCCTAGTAGTTATGGAGGAATACTGTCTAAGAGACCATGCAAAAAAAATCCTGGCCACGCTGACCGTTGTGGATCTCCTGAAGAAGCATGAGGAAACTGTGGCACATGCCAAACGTTTCATAATGGATGGGGGTAAGGATCATATAGTTCCACACATAGCTGAAAAGAAAACAATTCATGAGAAGTGGAAAGCCTCAACAACTCTATATGAAGGGAAATCCGTCCAGAGGAGAATGCTTCTGGAGAATCAGTTGCAGTCATTCATGATGACCAAGGGAGAAGAACTAGAGCCCTTCCTTTTCAGACTACAGGCGATCAGAGATCAGTTGTCTACCATGGGAGAAAAGGTGGAGGATGATGTGATGGTAAGGAATGCACTCAATGCAGTCATAGAAGAGTGGGAAAACTTTTTCCAAAGTGTCTTGGGCAGAGTGGACCTTCTCGACTGGGACAATATGTGGGCAATCCTTTGTCAAGAAGAACTCTGTCGATTCACTAAGAGGCAGTACAAAACGAGATCTAGTAAAGTAAAGAAAGAAGAAGATGCTGCCCTGGCATGAAAGAGGTAGCAAGGGAAGAAGAAGCGTGATCTATCCAAGATCAAGTGTTTCCAGTGCGACTAACGAGGACATTTCGCCAACAATTGTCAATAGAAGAAGAAGGACAAGGAAGCTGCTACTTCCAAGGCTATTGTGGCGGATGATGGGTCGGAAGATGACGTAGCCATGGGCGCTCATGAACCACGAAAGAGGGGCGACATGGATCTATAGAGGAGCTACAGAGTGATGGCGGAATCCTTGAGTAGCACAACTCTTAGATCACATACGAGCTACGGGAGCCTTAAGACAGTAGCGGGACAAGTGGAGCAGTGGGTGCAGAGAATCACAGATGGAGAAGAGGCGGGGTTGAATGCTGAGAGGGAGAAACGTAGTGCAGATATAGCAGTTGCGTGGCAACGCAACGCAGAGGGGCTAATGTGACTTCAATAGCGCAGTGCAGGTTGGCTTACGCAGAGAAGAGTTGCAACAACGTAGAGGCTTCAGGAGAACAATGCAATGCAACAATAGTGTAGGGGACTTCAATGCAAAAGGGTTGATGTGACTTTAGTAGCGAAGAGGAGGTTTTTCTTTGTAGGGGCAGGAGTTTTAGTTGTTTCTCTCAACAACTGAAGTTACAATGCAATAGATGGAAGCACGGTGCAGTAGATTGAGAGGGAGATGCAGTACAGATGTGGTAGTGGCAGTGGAAACGTCATGGGCAGCAGTACAGAATGGAAAAATCAGCGCAATGATGAAGGGCAGCAGGCCAAACATTAGCGCAGAGACCCACACCAGAGATCAATGTAGAGCTTCGAGATGAAGCAGTGTTGTACTAGAGCACATTCCTCGCTAAGAGGGAGTGTTCAGTTTTCTTGAGAGTTGGGGTAGCATTGGATGTGCTCTAGCTCTCAAAATTTGTGGAGGGACTAGAGTACATGAGATCTCCAAAACCCAGAAAGGGATTTGGGAAATTCCATCCAGTTTGGGAGAAAATTAATTAATTAATATTTTTAATTAAGGACTCGGAGTCTAACTTAAGAAAATTTAAATATTAAAGGCAATTATTTAAAACATGTGATGGAAATGACTCAAGTCACACAGATCAATATTTCTTTTAATCTTAGCCATCGATTCAAGATTAGATCATGGTCGTTGGTTTCCCAACGAGAAAGTATAAAGGAAAGGCTTGGGGTTAGTTGGAGAACACACACATGGAGGCAAAGCACTCAGGCTAAGCTGGAATTGTAGGGTGGGTTTGTTAAGAATTTTCAGAAGTGTTTCAACTGCATAGAGGGGTAGTATTGGCAAAGGGGATGGTATGATCCTAGTGCCAAGAATCAACAAGAGGCAAAGAGAAATAACCAGAGGCAACACAGAGAATCCAAGGCATCAACAACAATTATGCAGCAGCTGCGCAACACAAAGAGCAGCTTCAGCTATGCAGGTGCTACACATGCCATTCTAGGGCAGTGCTGGGCAGTAGGGGACCCTCTAGAGTTATGCAAAGACACTTCTAGGGAAACATAGGGTCTGCGTCACCCATTCTGGGGTTACGCAACCCTCTCCAGGCCAACGTAGAGGCACGCAGAGGCTGATAGGGTTGACACATGAGCTTCAGGGGTAGCGCTGGGGTTTCTAGGGCCAAAATTTGGCTGAGTCTTGTAAATTCCATTTGAGGGTGTGGATCAGTCAAGGATTTGGTCTCAGAACAACAAGTTAGCTACATATCTATTTTTTTCTTTTCCAGGTTAACCAGTAAGGTGCCTAGATTTTTTGTATTCAGAAACTGCTTAATAATATAAACCCTCCAGCACCCAGAAGACTAGTTTTCCTGCATTGGTTTTTTTCCGGGGACAGTTGTCCAGAAAATCTTGTGTGTCACTTTTTATATGTGTGCATGTAATTCTGTTTTAGATCTGACTCAATGAAAGTCTGTTATGTGTTTACTTAGATGTTAATCTGAATATTTCAACATTAATAACTTGTTTAAGTAGGAGAAGTATAACCAAACCTAACAGTAGAATTTCTACATGGAGTAACATTCAGAAATTTTCACAATTCACTCGTCTTGGACTATGTCTTTGGATTTGCCTTGAAAGTGGCTCTAAAAAATGATGAAAAACACATAAAGATGTCTTTGCATGATATAATGGTCTCAAATCTACAAAAGAGTCTTAAGTTCTTCATAGAAGACAATGGTGTTGGTATGATTACCCTCTCTATTCTCTTACCACTAAAAATAATATATCTTTCTTATTTTTTTTATACAAAGCACTGCAATGTCTATTTAAATGAAAATTGTTTTGGTTCATGGTCTAATGGCAAAGTGTTAAGATATAATGGGAGGAGATTGCGGTTCAAGTCTCACGAAATCCTCCTTTCTTCTATTATTTTGGGATGTGCTAGAATTTTTGGGAGGATATTGTGGTTTAGATCCATGTTGGGACGTGTTAGAATTTTTGGGAGGATATTGTGGTTTAGATCCATGTTGGGATGTGTTAGAATTTTTGGGAGGATATTGTGGTTTAGATCCACGTTGGGATGTGTTATAATTTTTGGGAGGCTATTGTGGTTTAGATCCATTAGCACAAACTTTAAGTATGGATTTTATACTATTAGAACCTTTTAAGTCACATAATGACATTTCAAATCAAGCTATACTTTATTATTCCATATCCATGCCACATATTGTTTTCTTCTCATTAATCCACATTGTAGCCTCAAATTGGTCCATGTGTCAACTTATCTTTGTTCCACATGTTAGCACTATTCCTTATTTATCTTCAATTTCCATAGGCCATAACTTTTGCATATGATGTTTGTTTGACCCTATTCAAATTGCATTGGAAAGCTCTTAACATGCTCTTTGACATGAAAATATTTTCATAAGAGTTTGACATCATATTATTGGATCATTTGTGGGAATGTTTTTGGAACACATACTTATTATGCTGACCTAAAAGGTTGATGCAAATTGTAGAAAGGGGATGATAATTGCGAAGGTGGAAAACATTTGATAAAATAAAGGAGCCAACATGTATCAAACATAAATGCATTCATGACTTGTAGCCGAGGATTAACATCAACTTGTCACATGAAGAGTTGACCTATAGCCAAGTCCATGATTGATAAGTTTCTTCTAAGTGTGCTCTATAATAGAGAAACCTACCTACTTTTTAAAATAAAATGAAGAGACACAATGTGTGCTTGGAAAATTAATTACAAGAAGTCTATTGGTTTTGAAAGCATGCTTTTTGAGTTATAATTTTTAGAATTGAAATTAGCATTAAATTTTCTTGAGTAGAAGTGTTGAAAGGTGTAAAACTAATTGAGATTCCTCTAAAAGTTGATATGTGTGTGTGTGGTAACCTTATCAACAACATAGAACCGATTGTCACATGTGAAATTTCTTGAAACAATTCTGGTTTAGATTGTGTTGTTATTATTGAAATCAAGAAAATGGTAAGGCTAAACCACAAAGTCATAGTAAATTTAGTTTTTTTAGGGTATGTTTAAAGCTTTTAAGAATGACCAATACATCTCATATTGGGTTGGAAAGCTATTAGAATTCTAATGGTAATTTTTTACACATGGTAAAGAATGAAGCTTAATATTTTTAAATAGACGAACTTAGATGGAATTATTTGTTAAAGGAGGTGTGAAGAATCACAAATGAGGATGCAATTAAGATATTATAACATTGATCAAACTTTGTGACCAATGATATGTTCATTAGAATAGAAGATAGTGATGCTTCTTTCAGGATTGGAAGGTATTGAAAAACATGCCTGAGGTGTTAGATATAAGTGGATTCTCTTTTTAAAGTATTCATAGTTTTCAAAAAACACGGAGGATTATGAGCCTCTTTAAAGTCACTTATTGAAAATCCAAGACAATTGAGATTGATTAAAAGAAAATGTTTAAAAAATTGAATGAGTAGATATGGTTAAAAGTGTGTTGAAAAACTTATCACATTCATATGAAAATTTTGTTGAAATTTTGAATAGAAATTTTGGCGATGTTGATCTAACTTTTCAATAGTGGGGTACTAAGATTTTGCAAAAGGATAAGTAGAAGAAGCAATTTGATAATAGTTGAACAAATGGAGGCTTCGAAGTAGACTAAAAACACACAATTCAAGTGCAAAACCAAGCATGAAGATTGCAACAAGAGTGTTGATTTATATACTCAAAACCAAACAAATTTTTGAAGTATTTTTTTAAGGTTGTGAGTTAAGACATAAAGCCAAGTTTTTTAGGAAGCAATGGTGAGATGAAAAACACAGTTAAGGGCTTTCTCCAAAAGAGGAAGAAATAAGTTAATATTGTTGATTGTAAAAAGGAAGAATAATCTTCTACGTTTATGGCTAATGGTAATGAAGTCATTGGGATCAAAATGAATTGATACAATGATTTAAGTGTGTAATGACATTTTTCTTATAAAAAATATTCATGTATTGATTTTGTTGAAGATAATGCTAATTTTGATTTTGTTATCTTGAGTGTCAAAGAAGAAGACAAAGTGAAGGCAAGGGAAGTGTGCAAGTTCAATGTAGAGGTCAAAGATGTCTATTTCAATTGGGAGAATTTTGAGGTCTAAAATAAGCTCCAAAAATACAATAAAATATTTCAAGTTAGTCATTTTGTGAGGGAGGTATATTTAGAACTCGCTATTCACACTATAATCCATGTATTATTATTATTATTATCCAATTTTAAGGTCACAGGCAAGCCACACATTGAATTAGTGTATGAGACCCACTTGTTTGTGGGACAAGGGACCCACCTCCGCGCAATGATTTGATTCCTAAGTCTACGAAGGCATACATACTCTACCCCCTCTGGTTTTTGAACTTGTGACTCTTAAGAGGAAACATATACTCTTAACCATTAGGCCCACTAAAGCTGTAACTCTGATTAAGTTAAATTAAAAAATTCTAAAAGTAAAATTAATAAAAAAATATATAAATAAAAATAAGAATAAAAAAAATCATTATTGTTAAACAACTAATAACTGTGTCCTTAAACAACTATAAACATGAAATAAAATATAAATATACATTCATAACTAATTAATTACATAATATATTATTAGTTAACTTAAATATATGATATAAATATAATTATATATAATTAAACTACTATATAAAAAACATATTATATAATATAATAATACCCCAGACATTTCAATTTGAATATAAAAAAACTTGCTTGATTGTATGCGATATATCACACACAATACATGACTCATACTCACCTACGGATCCTGTATTATATGTGATAAATCCCATATTATATGAGATGTGGTAACATAATTCTTATAAACATGAATTCAACCCACGTCTACTTGTTCGCTCATAAATACGAATTCTTGTATTCATTATTTGAATTTTGAATATAATTGTTTATAATTTAAATTTTAAATTAAAATGATAGGAATACATTTATTTTCTACATATTTAAAAGTATAAAATGGGAGAGCATTTTATATATTTGGTATAATTTATTATTTTATTTTATGTTATATTTTAATTTTTTATATTTAATGTTGATTTATTAGTATTTTTTATTTTATTTTATTTTATTTTTTATTTATTTATAGTTTGAGTATTTTTTTTAAGTATTATTATAGTTAATTATATGTTTTCATTTACTATTGATAATGTGACAAATAAGTATTTTTTACTTTAGTAATGTCAATTCATCCAAATGAGATGAGATCATTTAAGAAAATGTAGATGTTTTTTGTAAAGTTGAGTTTGATAATATATTTTTTGTTTTAAACTCTATTTAGATCTCAAATTTCCCCTAATGTAGGGACATCTAATATGTCTTTGATTTGCAATTTTTTTTTGGGTTAGTTGAATTATAAAGCATAGTTCACACTTAAATGTTGTCTTAACTAATAACAATTATTTTATTATTAACAAAAAAATTAGAAAGACAATTGTGATGGGTGTGGAAGAACAAGCTTTGTTTCTATTAGTGGATGGTGAACAAAAAATGATGGTTTACAAGAGAGAAATTGCATAGATAAAAAGGTAAGCAGCATATTCATTATGCTTTATTTTTTGATTTTCATGAAGATGGAAAAAGCCTTATGGAGGATGAATATGAAGCATTATTGTGGGATTATTATTCCTCAAATAAGTGAAAGCAAAACTTGGTATGTTGAACCATCAAGATGTGGAGGAGGTGGTTTCGATGAACAAGCCAAGTACTACATTAATGGGGGAAAGATTGGATTATCAGTTGACACACTCTTGTCCCATTGGCAAGCCAATAGCCAAACATACAGATGGTGACATGACTTATATCTCTTGATATAGTGAACTTTTAGTGGTTTTGAAGACTTTATTTTGGCGTAGACTACAATCATCTTACTTGTTTGTAGATTTTGTTTTCATTCTTAACATATAAAGTAATGTATTATGACATATAGGTGTTAGATATAATTGTCAGAAAATACTTGGTGTACTTTAGACACAATAATTTTTTGGTTAGAGGATTTTTAATAAAGTGATGTAACCATGAGCTACCTATTAAAACATTATGTATTTGAGAGTTATCTAACTATACTTCTCCCTCTCCTACTATCTAATGGGACATTGTAATACTCTATAATCACATAGTCCATTCACTCTTGTATTCTTATGCTTATTCTTATCTATGTTCTTATGTGTACAAAACCCAACAAGAATTATGATTGTTCCTAAATTGAACGACTATATTCTTGGGTTTCATGGACATAACCAATTACTTTTAAGTAAATTATCTCTTCATCGAAACATGATTAGATTTTCGTTTTCATATACAATTGTATCTACTCCAAAAAATGCAGAAGATTGAAATTGCATGTGTTTAGTGATTCAACAACCACCATAAAGTAAAGGAGTTGGCCTTATCATATTTATTAAAAGACCTCACTTGTAGCATGCCCTTAGTGAGATAACATTTTATTTCTCTGGGCATGTCATATGCAACTCAAACATGATTGATAGTAACATTTATTACTTACAATATTTTCACAAGTAAATTGGTTTTTGTAAACCCCTTAACACCAAAATTATTGCTGGTATTCTTTTCCTTTCTCCACTAATGCTCTTAGATATGAGAAAAATGAATGGGAAATATGAAGATTGTGATTAGTTTTAGGTATTTCCAAGGAACACACCACTTCATGCTAGAAGACTTTGCTTATGTAACTTGGGAGTTGTAAATTTTGAATTGTATGATATTTTTGTTGCAACTTTTAAATGGAGAAATATAGCTTGTAAAACATGCCTAATGCTATATAATTTACTAGGGATGAACTTAGTTCATATATAGTAGACAAAATTGGAATTTTGATACTCTTTATAATAATAAGTAAGTTCCCATATTTGACATTATATTTTCCATGGTCATTATGATTTAATATCCTTACCATTATCGAATAGTGTGTGATATATCTTTTTCAACTACACTTGCCATAATCAATGATGAATCTCATTTTAATATTTTATATAGGGACTATAATTGATTTGTAGGTTAGCTATCAATTGATTTTGTACCTAGGATTTCAAATGTGTATTTACATTATTTTTGAGATTAGTGGTGACTTTAATATCATTTTGAGGTATTATACTTGCACCCACTAATGCTTTAGTTTACATTGTAAATAAAATTTTCATTGACAATTCATTTCTAATATTTTCTAAGCATTTCTTGTGAAACCTCAATAATCTTCTACAACATCTACTAGGTTTTCTAGCATGTTATTTAATCCATAATTAAATATACCCCTACATTGTTTCTGGATGGATTTATATTAAGTTATAACAAGATCTCCTTCATAGATTAGAATTCCATCTACATTCAAAATAACTAAATTTTTTCTATGAAATCAAAAGACACATTTAAAATTACGTTAATATCTTTCATAAATGTTAATATTCAATAATCAGTCTTTGTCATAGAAGTATGCTTTAAATTTTGCTAACTAATATTTCATGTCGGTCTTAATATTTTTTTTTACTTGTGTTATTTCATATATAATAAATTCCAAGTCTCCACTAACACATAGTTTAATGTTTTGGCAATGTAGATGACAAATTGCCTTTAAATACCACATCCTATATTTAGTTTTATTTATTTATTTGCTTATTTTTTAGATAAATATCCATATATTCCGTGTGAGTAATATACATATATTTTCCATTACATCAAAGTTCATCATGTCAAATGTGGGGATTGAACCTGGGTGGGGAGGATCCCAATCATTCCTCCAAACCACCAGGATAAACTCAATTTGTCATGTAAACAATTGCTTTAGTAATTCTTGAAGCTCCCTTTCCAAATTTGGCCCACTTGTATACCCAATGGGCTTGTTTTCAACATATTGGAAATGTAGATGACATCTTGGAAAAACAAGTGATGCATAGTTGATGCTTTTGTCGTTATCACACACTTTGTCATTTGAAAAATTAGTGGGTCACTACTTTGAGATACGATATTCCATATTTAATTGGTTCCAATAAGTAATCAATAAGCTTTCCTAACTCATTATTTTGTCATATAAATAACTATTTTTGTAATTCTTGAAGCTTTCTTCCTAATGTTAAATCATTTGTGTATACGAAGAACTTGTTTGTTTTCAATGATTTACTAAATTCATTAAAAAAAATCCAAATTAATTCACACTTTTATTGAATTGAGATATAAAGGTGTCATAAATATTGCCTTTCACTCACATATGGAAAAAATGGATAACAATTGAGCTAACGTCCATAATAATACCTAGATTTATCAATTAAGGATATTAAATCTTTCTATTCCTTTATGGAAACTCATTTAGATAACCATAACCAATAAATACAAACAACCCGATCTTAAATCACCAACATTATTGCCCCATATGCTCAACATGAAAGAATATATTTTATTGCAATGACAATATAGTCATGGCTAGACATTGCTGATTGCAGTTATAAAAGAATTTGATAACAATAGTCACTTGGATTTAATGTGAGACATATTAATACTAGTTAGCCTTGTTTTGATTATAGGCCACACCCAAACTTGGCAATCACAACACGGAATAAAATTGCAACATGTAGATGACAATTTGACCTTGTCCTTTTCCCACTTTCTTGTGCAACAAAGTATTGATTGCTCCCCCTTTTTGGCTCATAACCATTTTTAAGAATAATTATATTGGGATTAATTTTTTTTTTTTAATGTTCATATTGTTAAGGGAGTCATTACGTTTTTGTCCTTTCCACCTACTTTAAATCTAGTTTATACACACGTGAATTATAGATAACTTATTGAAATCAATGCAACTTATTATTCTTGAGGTAAAGCGACAATCACCTCAAACCTGTCATGGATTCATACAAAAATTAGGTTTGAATGTGAAAAATAAGATTTAAGTTCCATCAAAGTGGTATATTTATTATTCACCATCTCTATTAATTAGTGCATGCAAACACATTATTAAATATATAAAAGTTTCAATTTTTTTATATGGAGAAAATTTACTGTGTAACTTGAAAATATGATTTTATCAAAGTTTTAAGTTTGTTATTTTTTATTAGTTTTAAAAATTTAGGTTCAAACAATGATGTATATTATAATGGTCAAGTTGGCATAACCATTGGGGTCAAACAATGATGTTTATTACAATGTTAAGTTGAAATAATCATTTTGTGTCATTTGTGGCCTAAAAATTGATTGTAAATATAAAAGAAATTTATATGTTTCACTAACACCATTTCATTGACACTCATAAACATGATATTATCGTAATGTTCTTGGTGATTTGACTTTATTATTGTAGTGATCATTACTATAATGCTTTAGACAAGCATCAATTTATTCACATTATCAACATTGTTTTATCCACGTTTAAGGCATTGATGTGATGATGCTTAATGTTTTTTTAATTGTGTCCATGTCGAAATGCCCAGGTTGATTATATAATCATACTTATGTGGAGTCTACTTCTCAAGTGGATGTCAAAAAATTGTCTTATATATGAAAATTTAGAATTATAGAATGCATATAATATATTTATTGCAACAATTAAATAAAAAACATAGTAATTAGATTAAAAATGAGATATTGTACTTAGGTTAAAAGAGAAAATGGACTATGTAAAAGAAAAATATAATGTTTAGTTAAATGTGAAAAAGGAGATATTGGAAACATTGTACTTAGGTTAAAAATTAAATATTTTGTACCTTTAATTATGAAGGGATGAAATCATAATATTCTCTAAATATGGATTACGAAATGTCTAATAAGATTGATTTCAATATGTGAGAAAACTAGAGAAAATCTCAAGAAATTATCAAGTCATTAGGGTGGAGATTGGTGATATTAATTCCCATGAATCAATTATTTTGAACATTATAATCCCGTAAAAACCATAGTTTGATAGAACATAATGAAGGTTTAGAGTACAAGTATTATTGTCCATGAAAAAGTTAAGTGTGTGAAGACATGAAGAACTTTAATATTGATAGCTAAAACACATGGTTGAAAACATGTAGACATAGTAGGGAGGAGTGCCTATAATCCAATTGTAAGATAACTCACAAACGTTTTATCTATTTATTTTATTTATACACACACACACACACATTTTCAATCACAAAGAACAACATGCTAGATGGGGTTCTTGAATGAATGTTGGTGAGAGTGCTAGAATTGAAGTTGATAATATGCTTGCCATTGACCAAAATATATTGTGGAAGAGAATGATAATGATATATGAGTAAATGATGGGATAAATAGTTTGATTTATGACACCTTTGCACCTATGGATAATGATGCACTTGTGGATGATGATGGTAGGATTCATTATAACCATCTTACTGATCTAGCAAATAACTCCTACATGAAAGGTCAATGTTAAATATTGTCTCTATTTTGTTGTTGGTAAAATTGAAGGTAATAAATAATGTTTCCAACATATTTTTCACATATATCATAAGGTATGAATTTCTTTCTAAAAGTTTAAGTTTATGATCATTTTCATTTACAATAGCAGGATGTAAAAACTAATATTTGGAAGCATTTTTTTTTGTTTTTCCTGGTTCTTATATATTGTTATTTGATATCAAACTATTAGAGTCAAACCATTTTCTTCTTACATTTTGAGAAGTGCAATCCTTATGAAAGATATAGGAATCGAGTATCAAACAATTGATGCATGCTATAATGATTGCATGATATCGTATGGATAAGGGAAAAGTAGATTTGTAGCAATGTTGCAAATGTAAAATATGTAGATATCACATTAATTAAATGAGATTTGAATAAATGTTGCAAATGTAAAATATGTAGGTATCACATTAATTAAGTGAAAAGGAACATGCCTTAAAAGGTTTTTCATCACATTCCAATCATTCCACATTTTAAATGTTTGTTTAGGTGCAAGAACATAACACAATTGATGGGCTATCATGCTTGAATGAGGAGAGTTAAGATGACATGATGTAGTTGGATGTGGATTGTTATGCATTTAGATACATTGAGGAAAAATGGCCTATCTTTCGAAATTAATCTTTAATGGCTTAATCTTTTCTAAGTAGTTGATGGCTTTAATCCATTTGTAGAGATTAGGTCCATTTATTTAGTGTGGCCAATGTTTGATTTAAACAATAATTTTCCTCCTTGGTTGTCAATAAAGGAGTACAAAATGTTGGGATAGATATTTCCTATGATATATTTTTCAACTATTTATGACATAGCACCTCATTTTTATTGTTTGTTACATATTATGAGGTATGTAAAAGGTATTTAATGCATTTTTATTGAATGAGTATACAAATATCAATTTGGAGATATGGATGTGTATTTTTCATCTTGTCAAGTATTTTAATTGTGCTTTAAGGTACGTTACATTAAATTATCACTACGAGTAAGTAAACTTATGAAGCACACAATACAATATATGCTAGGAAATTAGCTTTTGGTTCTAATAGCAAGAAAAACAAATTATACTCTATGAATGACATGAAATGAAATATTAATCTATGGAAGAAAATCAAATATATTCTATAATAGTAAAATGAAATATTAGTTTATGGAAAGCAATGGAAATCCTAATCTAGAAAGCAATAGAATTTAAGTTTATGAAAGTAGTTAAAAACATACAAATTTTAATCTATGAAAATATGAAATTCTATTCTAGGAAAACATATAATTATGAGCTATGAAAGCAGGAAAATTGTTCTATAAAAGCACTAAAAAATTATCTAGCGAAAGTAGGAAAACCTATTCTAATGAAAGCAAGAAAGACTATTCTATGAAAATAGCTTAGTCTATTTTGTGAGAGCAAAAAGATCTATACTATGAAAACAAAGAATTTATTCTAGGAAAGCATTGACAATTGAACTATAAAAACAAAGATATGTGTTCCTAAGAAAACAACGAAATCCTATTTATCAAAAGAATTGAAATTCTACTTAATGAAAACAATCTATCTTATGGAAAACATTCATAACTAATCTACTTAAACAATTATCAAAATGAAATCTATGAACAATATAACAACTATTCTATCATTTGAAAAAACTAATTTACTAAAAGTAAATAACTTTGTCTAATAATGAATTTAATCTAAGAATGTCTCATAAATCTTATTTTGGAAATTGTGATTAAAAAGAATATAAATAAAAATATGAGACTTTTTTCAAATTCACTAATGTAAATGCTAGCTAAAGTAAATATTTTTGTAATTTTCCTTTATATTTTCAAGTGCTTGATTTAAACCCAGAAAATAAGAAAAGCAATGATTAAAACTGTGAAACTAACTGTAGAAGAAAAAAACATCTAAATATATACCACAATAGAGTAAAAACAAAAAAATAATGAAAAGGTTATGCTACAGGAGTCTCACACGCCATAAAGGGACCCTCCAAGTGATCACACAAGATTAAGAAAATGCAAAAAACTGTACTACCATTGTCATGAATTGCTCATCAATATTCAATGACGTCAAAAGGGAAATGTCTAATATTAAATTGGAAATAACAAAATTCTATAACATCTTTGTATATCTCCCACTTGTCAGTAAGTCAATTCATAATGTCTTTCAAAAACAATGTGGCTACAAATCAGAAAAAATGGACGATGATCATCTGTCCAACTACAATTTGAAATTTAATTCTTATGGTTTGTTGATGACTCATCGCATCCACATGAAGACGTGTATGAAGACAAATAATACATGCTAATTAATTCCTCTCAAATTTCCAATTCTAATTCCATAATTTGAAGTTTGAATATTCAAAGCCAAATTAAGAAAATATGTACAAGTGAGAAATTTTGGACTCTCTTGTCGCGTCTTGTGTTCCTTGTGTTTGAATTTATTAAACCACTTACATTGAATATATTTTTATGATATTTTTATGAAAGTTGAATAATATATCCCATACACCCTATACACATATTAGAGTCTAACACTAGTATTGAATGGGCATAAGGAAAAGCATCAAACACTTATTTCTGCATAATTCTATGTACAACTCTAAATTGAGTGTGGCATTTAAAGTCAATAATTTTTTTATGAAATTTGGTGAGTATATGTATTAATATGTCCTATACAATATATACAAGTATCAAACCTTCAAACCTTAAATTTAAAGTAGGACAGGACACAAATGAAAATAGGAAGCCTATCTTAGCATATAAATACAACATGAAAAAAAGGCATATTAAATCTATGCTAGTATGTAAATAAAATATGAAAAAGGTTGCATATTAAAATTGAACATCCACGTAGTATCAGTTTTTTTTGAAAATTGGCGAACATATATCAATATATATGTCCTTTCCATCTTATCCAAATTTTGTACCTTGAGCACATGTTGATTAAAATACTAGACCATGGTTTACATACAATAGAATTATGATTCCTTGATGGGGGTGCGTACAGAGCACAATAGATTTAGGGGGTAGTTGTCTTGAACACTATGACATATGCACAGTTGTCTCAATGTGTGGAATGTGTGGCGATGCCTCGAGGAGAAACACTGGGGAGCCAATCTAACAGTTCAGGGTATTAAATTTCCCATGTTGGGTAGGGAGGAATGTTGGGGTGCCATCCTGAGGGCCCAAGGTATTAAATTTCTCATGTTGGGCATGAGTTGGCATAAGTATGAAGGGTGAAAACACAAAGGGGAGGATTACTCCTTCTCCTTTGGAAATTTTAATTCCTTGGCTACAAATCGTCCTTTGTATCAACTCTGTTACTTAGTGGATGTGGGGCGTTGCCTTTCTACTGAGTTTGGGTTGAAAAGAGTTGGATCTGGCTTATCACTTTCCTGGTCAATCCTACTTATGGGTGAAGTATCATTTTTGGGTCAATGTTCTTTGTATTATACCTCCATAATTCTTAATTTAGGCCAGAGTTTGAATTGGTTGTGGTTTTTTCAGAGCTACCTTCACTAGACAACCAATTCCAAGGTATTTCTCACCCTTGTACAGTCTTGGTTTCTGGGTGTTGGGTATCCACGATATTTTTCTGTTTGGTTCTAATTTGTTGGGGGTGGAGATATGCTTTTTGTTTCCTTAGTTCTGGCACTATACTATTTATAACAGTTCCTTGTCTTGGTTCCTACTATATATTTTATCTGTTAGAAGGGGTTTTTTCTGGTCTCGTGTGATTTTATATGCTAGTGTTTTGAGGTGTGCTTATCACCATGAGATTTTATATGGCTGCAGAATTTAGAGTTATATGAGTTTTGGGTTGAACTACGCACAAGCCTGTCTGTTGGGAGGGAGGTATATTTTTTGGTCTTACATGTCCCTTCGTTGCTTTGAGCTTAATACTCTTCTTGAATTTGGACCTCTGAGCTGGAGTTTGGGGGACGATTTGTTGGTATTATAATCTAGTGTTGAGGGAGTGATTGTTAGACCTTTTTCTTGTTATTTTGTTCATGGGTTATCCTTTGATTGTTTGTTGTGTCGGCTCGCTGCGAGCACTATGGTTCCAGACAGAAAATGGTGTCACATGGTGGTGGTTTAGGTTATGTGGATGTCACAAGATCACAACCTTTCGCTTGCGATTCTATAGCTACCCTTTTTTATTTAATTCTTTTGGAGGTTTGTTGAGAAATTCTTTTATTGGAAGCTCAATAGTATGTGGATAAAGGGTATTGTTTTGAGTAAAAGATTGTAGGGATCGATCACAAATTGCTCCCTAATTTGGGTTGCTCTCGGAAGTGGAAACTTGATTTTATTTTTTCATTATATTTACATCAATAAATTGACATATTTATTCGATTGATATTAAAATTATCTTGCACAATCACCGTTTTAGTCCTAATAACATCGATGATCGATTGGGCCATGTGGAAGGTTGTTTGATTTCAGACTCTGCTTCTGGGGATTCAACATATTATCCTATGTATCCTACACTTCCCATGGACAATACTAGTCATGATGGCACAATTGAGTCCTTAGATCTAAGTTGAAGTTTCTGATCTTAAGATTTTTTTTTTTGGAAGTTTCAGTGCATCTTTATTTCATTACACTTTATGATAAGGTATTATTGTATGAACTAGACAATGTTGGTTCTATTGATTTTTTTAGAGATCGTGGGTCTTTGGGGTGGATTACTTAGCGACTTTACTTTTGCTTAGCTCTATGTTATTATTCGAATGTCTTGTGTTGGTCTTACCTTATGTTGGCCATGCACATACTCCTTCGATTATGCCTTCAACTTGTTTTTGCAGGTTGATTTGCTTGGTATCACGTTATTTTGGTTGTTGACAATGGGTGGAACTCCTTATTTTCCCTCCAGGATCCTCATGGTGTTGTGGCACTCTATATTCCATGTGGGTGTTTCTTTGATTATTCCCTAGCTGTGGTTCTACAGGTACATTTGTTTGGCATCAGGTTATGATGGTAGTTGAAAGTGGGTGGCACACCCATTTCTTCCTCCAGGATCTTTGCAGTGTAGTCGCACTATGTAATCATATTTTTGGACACCTGGGGTTTCATTGCATATGGGTGAGCTCGAACAAATTTCAATCTTGTGGGACATGTTCTGGAAAATGATTTTAACCCTTGTAATTTTTGTGTATTTGGCTACCAAGTGGCTTGAGTCTTTGTGTCATGTGTCTAATATTTTCTCATGTGTCTTATGTTTGTGTTGGAAATGTTGTCATTGATGGAAAATGAGGCAGTGCTGAAGCAGAAACAGGCAAAGGAAGCAGCAAATACAATGGAGGCAGCAAAGAAGCAAATGAAGACAGAGGCGTTATCACTGCTGTTAGTCCAAGAATAGAGACAGGAACAGATGCAGTGACAGAAGCGGCAGAGGCAGAATCTTTTATACAGTCGGGCGTTACACATAACATTCCAGGCATCTGAATTCAACAAGAGCACTTGTATTCAATTGACATTCGATTGATATGGTAGAATTGTGCATTATATATATATATATATATATATATATATATATATATATATATATATATATATATATATATATATATATATATATATATATATATATATATATATATAATTGAATGGAGCGGAGTCGAATAATAAAAATACATTGAAAAGTGAACATTTGATAAATATGAGCACATCTCTATGGAGAAACGAATAAGAAATATAACGAGCGTGAGGAATGGGTTATAACGAGGCATCTATGCGCGGTGCGTTATCCACGGTAACATTGCATGAGAGCGGAGCGGCGAGTGACGAAGATGTTATTGCGGGAGAATATGCGATCTATAGAACCAAAGCGTTGAGAAATATATATATATATATATATATATATATATATATATATATATATATATATATATATATATATATATATATATATATATAACTGAAATTGCAGATAGCGAAACTTCGCATCGGAGGCGAATATATATATATATATCATTGAAATACGATGAAATGTTATATATATATATATGTATAATTGAATCATGGAGGACGGAACCCGAGTTAATGGGCGAGGAGATTGTACAGCCGGCGTAAACCATAGTTTAACACTGTAGCGAAACCACCAGTGGATTTCCAAGAGCAGATTTCCCCATTCCGCACCAATTTTGGTACGCAGGCGGTATTGCTGGGACGAGCAGCGATTCCATTGATCAAACAGCACGTGGCACGCTTTTTATTGAACTGTGGGTCCGGGGCAGAGTAATACAAAATGAATTGGTTTATGTTTTTCGATGTATTAAAGTCTGAATATAAGGTTCGACGGAATATATTAAAAGAGTTATAGCCACGTCCTGAGATAATATATAAGCTGAGGATGACGTCATTTATTACGAGGGGGTCCCCCTCCGCTATCTGCCCGAGTCTGCTACCCCCTCGGAACTCTGTTAACGCTGTGATAATATATAAGTTGGAGATATGTGTAATGCATTCCAGGGGGGTCTCCTTCCCTTCTCTGCTCGAGTTTGCTACCCCCGCGGAATTAAGGAATGGTTCAATTTATAATACGAGCGCTGTGATATGATTGGTATATATATATATATATATATGATAAGACGCATGAGTCTGTAATTCCGGAGGCTTCGTATATCGGTTCAAGAGTTAGTCATCAACCCCCGTGGAATTTGAAAGGAATGGTTAATATATCCAAAGGTTTGGATATAGTTCAAGATTTTTTATATACATTGATATGTTACAGTACGCATAAAGAAAATCGAAACATATATGTAATAATATTGGGTTTATTACAAAATCCTGAAGATTGGGTTTATTACAAGAGCATGCGGGAACAAAAGAACTAGAGACAGCAGCAGAAATATGGAACAAAAGAAAAATTGAACTGAAATTATAATGTGAACTTCAAACAATTATGCGTAAACTCATGTATGAACAGAGAATGTTGACAGGTCGCCCGAGAACAGAAATGGTAATGCACACAAGTCCAGTGAACAGATAAATAAATACAGAGATGAACCAAGATATATAATAGCCACTCGACAGCAGTAGAAAAAGACAAAATCCAATAAAGCCAAAGTTCAGAAGAAGAGCTGAGTGATACTGAAATATATAATTGAAAAATGTAAATGTAAATATTTTTTATTGTTTGTGAGGCAAAGGCAAGTATCCTAAGAAAAGGACAAAATCCCACTGTAGCCTGAAATTGGTATATATTGTAGTAATTCTAAAATTAAGTTGGAAAAAGGAATAAGAAGACAGAAGCCAAAGAGTCATGACTGATCACTCCAAATTCCTTGAGAAATACAAATAGTCATGTGAGAATCTCTATATATAATATCAATTTGATATGCACAAGAGAGAGAGAGTAAATAAAGAGAAGGAAGAATACAGAAGAGTGAAGCAGAGAAGATCAAGAAAAGAAGAGCAGAAAGAGAAGGTACAGAACAGAGCTGATATCAGAGGTAAATCAGCAAACATTCAGTTTGTTAAATTGAGGAAGTTGGAGCTTCCCTATCAAGTTGAAGCTTGATAGATGTCATTTGTAGCTGACTGGGGTTGGAGCCTCCTGTAGGTTAGTGCCTGTAGAAAATTGAAGGGAGTTGGTGCTTCCTTGCAAGTTGTAGCTTGCAGAATTGAGGATAGAGCCTCCTGTAGGTTGGTGCCTGCAGAAAACAGTGGTGAGAGGGAGTTGGAGCTTGCCTTTGCATCACAACAATAATAAGATGTGGTTTTCTCCCTTTATGGGTTTCCACTTACATCTACTGTCTCTATGTGTGCTTCTTATGTGTTGATGTGATTATTTCAATCTGCTTAATTGCTTGCTGCTTTCAACTTAAGTATGGTGTCACAATAAATTAATATTGGCTGCAAATAAGATTGTTCACATATTAAGCTGTAAATAACTCTGGTGAAAATTTAAAAGGCTAATGCATGTATTAAACTGATTCCCCCCCCCTCTCAATTTAATCAAAGATTCAACAATTGGTATCAGAGCGGGTTCCTTGTATATCAGTGTAACAACTGAAAGGAGATCCTAGGCTCTCAAGATGGCAAGTCAAGAAGGAAGCTCAACCAATAAAGCCCCTTTCTTTACAGGTGCAAATTATGCCTTTTGGAAAATAAGAATGAAAGCTTATATAATGTCTTTAGGATTAGAAGTTTGGGATGCTGTGGAAATTGGATATGTCACAAAGTCAACTGATACAGATAAAGAAGCTAAACAAAGCTTTGTAGCTAATGCAAAAGCAATGAATGCAATTTTAAATGGACTCTGTGAAGCTGAGTTTATCAAAATAATGCACAGTAAGACTGCCAAAGATATGTGGGACACTCTAGAGAATATCCATGAGGGAAATAAAAAGGTTAAGACTGCCAAACTTCAAGTATATAGAGCCCAGTTTGAAAATTTAAAAATGAATGATGATGAAGATGTTGGTAGCTTCTTCTTAAAAGTTTCAGAAATTGTTAACAGTATGAAAGCTCTTGGAGAAACAATACCAGAAGGTATAATTGTACAAAATATTCTAAGATCTCTTCCATCCAGATTCAATCCCAAGGTGTCTGCAATAGAAGAAACAGCTGATTGGGAGACCTTGACCATGAACCGGCTACTAGGAAATCTTACAGCATATGAGATGAGGCTCCCATAGAAGAAGCCAAGTACAAGGGAGGCAGCATTCAAAACAGAAAAGAAGAAAGAAGAAAAGGAAGACATATGCTCCTGCTCTGATGAAGAAGAGGCTAAATTTGTCAAGAAATTGGATAAAGGCTCAGGTAGATACAAAGGTAAACTTCCTTTTAAATGCTTTAACTGTGGAAGAATTGGACATTATGCTGCTAAATGTCCTCACAATAAAGTAAGAAATCAAGCTCAAGAATCAGAGAAAGACACATCAAAGAATTGGCAGAAAGGAAAGAAATTCAGCAGAAAATCCTTCTATGTTCAGCAAGACAGAAGTGCATCTGAAGAATCAGATGAACCCTCAGGAGAAGAGGGAACCTCTTAATTTTTACTGATGGCCATAGAAGATCTTGAAGGACTCTTGCTAGAAGAAGAAGAAGAAGGGGAAGTCGATCTTGAGGGGGAGCTAAGAAGTGCTCTGGAGGAGATTAACAGACTCAAACTAAAATGCAGAAAACAAAAAGAGATTCTCCTCAAATGTGTGAAAGAAGAACAAAATTCAGAAGTCCTCATGCAGCTGAAGGTAAAGCTTGAAGAAGCCAAGAAGATAGAAGAGATGTTACTTCAGCAAATCAAAGATAAAACTTGAGAACAAGAGAAGCTGGAAGAAGAAATTATGTGTCTGAGAAGGAAATTAGAAAGTGCTCAACAGAAAGTTTCTATATACCCTTCTCAAATGACAAGTTCTGGTAAGTTGAATGAAATCTTGGATGCTCAAAGATCTCCTCTAATAAAACTCGGGATAGGCTATGAAGGAGAATCAAGTAAAGGCAAAGAAAAGGAAAACAAAAATATAATTTTTGTAAAAGCAAAGAAGACTAATGAAGCAACTCAAATAATTCTTACAAAGGAAGAAACATGTAATGAGAAAGACAGAAACCAGAAGATACCTCTAATAACAAAGATTGTAACAAATACTAAGACAACAGGTAAAGGACCATATATTCCTGATTATATCAAATTTGGAAGCCATCAAAGGAGATTCTTGCCTCCTATGAAGAATGCCACCTGTTATATCTGCCACAAGTAGGGACACATTGCTGCATATTGTCATGTAAGGAGGAATGATTCAAACCAGCAAAAGAGGCAAGCATGGAAGAGACAACCTTACATCAGGTATGCAAGTAATTTCTATGGTTATTGTTTTTATTGTAAGGATTTTGGCCATAGAATTATTGAATGTAGAAAGTATGGACAAAGACCGATGTTCAATACCTCAAGGAGGTTTATGAGTCAAAGCAATTTTGTTCATGCTCACAATTCCGCAAAAAATATAATCAAATGTTGTATATGCAATCAAATTGGGCATATATCTTCCAAGTGTTCTCTAAAGGGATATAATTCATCACCTCACAAAAGATACCAAACACAAGGGGGCCTCCAGTGGATAAAGAAGGCGAATAAATGTGACTTGGCTTTAACTGCTCAAGATTTGAAGAGTCAATGGTATTTGGACAGTGGCTGCTCTAAACACATGACGGGAGATAAAAACAAGTTTTTAACTCTTGACGAAAGGAAATCGGGCAATGTCACTTTTGGAAATGACAAATCAGGAAAGATCAAGGGAAAAGGATCAGTCAGCATAGACAATGGCAGAGGAAAGGCCCAAGATGTATTATATGTAGATGGGTTGAAAGCAAATTTACTGAGTGTCAGTCAGATGTGTGATAAAGGCTGTGAAGTTCTCTTTAGAGCACAAGATTGTGTAGTCAGATCAAGCACAACAGGAAAAATTCTACTCAAAGGTGTTCGAACAGAGAGTAATGTGTACATAGTGAAAGAGGAGGATGAAGCCTGCCATCTTAGCAAACTCGAGGAGTCATGGTTATGGCATAGGAGATTGGAACATCTCAGCTTTGACCATATCATTAGACTGAGCAAGAAGAAAGCTGTCAGAGATATGCCAGAAATAAAAAGGCCCTCAAACACAATATGCAAATCTTGTCGGTTGGGGAAACAAACTCGCACATCCTTTAAATCTAAAGAAGAGTTATCAACAAGAAGACCACTGCAACTTGTGCACATGGATCTGTGTGGACCTGCAAGAACTAAAACACCAAGTGGAGAGTCCTACTTTATGCTGATAATAGATGATTTCCCCAGAATGACATGGGTTTCTTTTCTCAAGAATAAATCGGAAGCTCTGCACAAATTCAAAACATTTAAAGCATTAGCAGAAATTCAGACAGTATGCAAGCTGAAATGCATCAGATCAGACAGAGGAGGTGAATTCACTGATTATGACTTTGCAAACCTATGTAATGGACATGGAATAAAGCAACAATTTACTATTGCAGGGACACCTCAGCATAATGGAGTAGCAGAGAGACAAAACAGGTCTGTACAACAAATAGCAAGAGCTATGATGCAAGAGAATAATATTGCTCAAACCTTCTCGGCAGAAGCAGTGCACACAGCAGTACATATCCTTAATAAAGCTCACTTAAGGCCAAGTAGTGACAAGACTCCCTATGAACTATGGCATGGAAAGCCAGCCTCAATCAAACATTTCAAAATCTTTGGAAGCAAGTGTTACATAAAGAATAATGATGAAAATCTTGGAAAATTTGATGCAAGAGCTGATGAAGGGATATTTCTAGGATATGCATCCAAAAGTAAAGGGTACAGGTGCTACAACAAGACGCTTCGGAAAATAATTGAATGTATTGATGTGAGATTTGATGAAGAACTTCCAAACAACACTAGAGATACAGACAGCTGCTGTACATCAGAAAACAATGAACAAGAAGATCAAAATGATGATGAAACAAGCAAAACATCAGAAGATGCTGGACTGTGTTAGAGTCAGTCTTTGCAGCCTTCCTCCAGTGATCAAACATGCTCTTTCAAAGTGATTTTAAAGTGTCAAGGTCAAATTTTGTCATTACAATGAGTCTTCAAGCAAAATTTGGTCACTAGGCATTAGGTCCAGGGTTTGCTTTCACTTCTTCCAAAGTTGTCCAAATGTCAGTCCATGTCACCATTCAGCTGAGTGTACCATCATTCAGAGGGTTGTCATCATCATGTCAAGTTCCATTGAGTCATTTTACATCTTGTTCATGCTTCAGTTGTGCCTAGGTAAGGTCCATTTCCCTCTCCTAGGGTTTTGGAGGTAATTTCTCTTGGATGGTCAAATCGTCGGAAAAACTTGTATCTTGATGTTCAAACACCTTCCCCTATCCTTAATATACCTCGTTAAACACTTCCCATCACTGAGATCCCCCAAATTCCTCATTTTTGCACAAACCCTAGTTTCTAGCCAAAACTTGGCAATTTCCTAGGCTAGGCCTGTGTTTTGCCCTTTTGGACCCTTTCCCCTCACTCAATCTCTGTGATTCCACTTTCTCCTGCTTCCTAACATCCCTCCCTACTTCCAAAAATTTCCCCAAGAATTTAGAAGCCCCCTATCCCCTTCATTTCGCTTCATTTCGACAAAATCCCTTGTTCCACACATCGGGATAAGTTTCACTCAAAAGATGTTTCAGAGCAATAAAAGATGAATTTGGGAAAATTGAGAGAGGGTTTTGTCCATAACATGCCAAGGAAGAAAAACCTCATTCACTGTTTACATAGGTATCATGGTTTTAGAGAAATGTCAAAACTATCGTTGCCTCAGGAGAATTGAATGCACCTCTGAAGTGACCTTGGGAAAATCAAGATTTCTCCTAGCATGTTTGGCCAACTGACTTTATTGATGAGTCAAATGATAACTAGACAGAAATACCTTTCCAATGAGATATCATGAGCTCAATTTGGAGTTGAGGAAGACCTTCAAAAGTTGACTGCAACAGCACTCTGCCTTGAGGCAGCCTCATTCTGCTCATTTTGACTAGTGTTGGGAGATTTGATTTTTGACAGGGTAAATGGAATCCAAATTGCATAATTCCACTTGTGTTGGAAAGTAGACTCCAATAGCTTTCCAACGAGCTATCACACGCCCGATTTGGACACCGGGAAGGCCTCCAAAAGCTTCCTGCAAGAGAAACGCGACCCACCTGGGGCCCGAGCGACCCACCTGGGTAGAGCGACCCACGCAGGTCAGTTCAGCAGTGTAAGTTTGCAAGGGGCGCGACCCACCTGGGCTGAGCGACCCACACAGAGGCTGCGCGACCCACGCATCAACAGAGGTCCGAAATTTCATTTTGAGCGCCCAGTTTCATTTTGGATTGCCTCCAACGGCCTTCAAACAGGTTTTTAACAATTGCTCAATGGTTTTTAATGTGTTGGGGGCATCATTGATGATTTCAAAACATTTGAAATGGAAGAGTAAACCCTACAGTCATGGCAGCTTTGTTTCTTCAGGGTTTAAAATGTATATGGATGGTTTTATAAGCATTTTACCACCTTGTATCATTGATATATATCCACCTTGGCATATGTGTTAAAACCCCACTGTTTTCATACCCATTATACCATCGTGGCCATCGTTATTGCTTTACCATTGTCAAGGCTTGTGTTCCATGGTGATTATGGTCGTGTTGTGTCTCACTGCCCAATGATAAAAACATTCTCATAACTCTGTTTTCACTGCCCATTTACACTTATAACTCTGTTGTTATTGCCCATTGACAAACACGTTCATATGATGCATTGCTCCCTTTGACAAGATTTGCCCAATATTCTAAAGGCTGCCCACTTCCTTTGGTCAAGTTTCACTTGTAATTAAACAGAGATATTATCATTGCTTGTTTCCTTATGGTGCTTTGACGGTGGAGAATATTTGTTGGGTGTTAAAACGCACATCATAACTTTTTTTTCACTGCATTTATATCAGTATACATAGTGCCAATAGCTTGTTCAGAGCCATGTCAGAGACAGAGTCAGTGTAGGAGCAGGAGTCGAACAGTGACTCAATCGTTGAGGTTGATGCACTGAGATGGAGCATAGCAGTGCACCAGTAGTGGTAACATATCAGAGAAGCCACAGAGCTTTGTTTCATCAGCAGCGCGAGTACTATCCCCACATGGCGTGGAAGGGGTCTCGCCTTCTTCATCAGCGTAGGTACATTCACAGGATCATGATGGAGACAAAGACACCAAGGTCCCATTTCTCATTTTCAACAGGTTGAACATACACATTGCTACATCATGACTGACAACAACACATCATACAACCGAGACAGTGTTTTCAAATTCATCACTGGGAACTGAAAAGAATCCAGAGCACTGTAAATACAGTGTCGTAACCACTTTGATTTTGGCCGAGGCTTCATTAGATCAAGCAGACACATGATGGAGGACCTCGCTCCGAATTTGGGTACCCGGGAGAAAATTTTGTCATTTTCAAATTTTTGGTCTAAAAAACAGGTTTTGGTACTACGTGGTCGCGCGCTCATGCGCCGCTTTTTGAGACACTTGGTCGGAGGAGATTTTTACATTTTTGGATTTTTCTATGGTTAATTATGCACAATCTCGAAGTCAACTTAGCATTTCAACAAAATCGGGATGATGGTCAAACAAAATAACATGAAAATCACCTCGGCCGCCACCTTTTGCACCAGCAGGAAGTACCTCTGGGAGAATGAGGTTTTTGAGGGTCAAATCAACTCCAAATTCAGAAATTCCACTTGGGTTGGAAAGTAGACATCCAGGGCTTTCCAACGAGCTATCATGAGCTCAATTTTGATGCCGGGAGCTACCTCAAAATCAGCCTGGAACATGAGCGACCCACGCAGTTCAGGAGCGACCCACCTAGAGATTTTTTTGAGTTTTCAGCTGCCAGCTCAGTATTTCGCCTATTTTGGACCAGTTTTGCCTATGGATAGAATTATTGGGTTTTTATGATGTAAATTCATGTTTGGCATGTAACTTTGGCTTGTTTTTTATCTCTTCTAGAAGATTCACTCTCAAATGAGTAAAAAATCATGTAATGGATCAGTTTCCACTCTTTTAGAGGCAAGTTGTTAGCTGCCTAGATTGTAGTTCCATGATTAGAATTGGTTGAAACTGATCCCCGAAGAGGGAATTCGACCCCTAGAGGTGGGGAAAGGGGTTAGAGTGATCTATATATTGTAATTTCTGAGGCATTCTACAGGTTGGACTCTTGGGATACTTTTGATACCATTGTACATATTTTTCATATTTTGGCTAAGGAAAGATCAGGGATTTTGCGGCACTTGTTGGGATCCTTGTGGTGTTCTGTTCTTGATGATGTTTCTCCTTTGTTTACTGTAAGTTTTTTCATGTTTAATGTTGCCATCCTTTCATTATGCTTCTGAACTAAATTGAATGAGTGAAATAAGGTTGAATCCATTGTTTACAGTGCTTAGCCTTTGAATTCAGTTAGTTCTATATGTTTTCAGTTGTTTGGAGAGGATCCAAGTTCTTCTTTGCCCTCTTCAGCTCCTCGTCGGTCTAATCTATCCATATATCCAATTCAAAGCATCAAGATCATCACCTACCTCGCCCCAGCTTGAACTCTGCAAAGGTCTGACCTTATCCCCGGACCCAAAATCTGTTTTCCCATTACTCCAGCTAAAACCCAAAAAATCAAAAAATCAAACATACCTATCTCTTTACTAGCCTAAAATCAGTTCTTATTGTAAATCATCTCGCATCCTATTGCTCATTTTCTCGAGATTGACGGAGAGAGCCCTCTCCTGTCCTCGTAGGGCTAGCTACGAGGCTGAGCGTGGTTTGATGTACTTTGAGTTTTACTTCATTTCAGCCTCGAGGTAGATTTGATGAACAATCAACCAAAAACCCCCTCAAGATACACTCAAAAGAACCATCCAGAAGATCAAATCATAGGAGACAAGAATGTAGGAGTACAAACAAGAAGGCAGCTAACTGAACAGACAGAAGAAGTATACATAGCCATGATGTCACAAGTAGAACCAAAGAAATTTGAAGAAGCCAGCAAGGACAAGTCTTGGGTAAATGCAATGAATGAAGAATTGGACCAAATTGAGAAAAACAATACCTGGGAACTAGTTCCTAGACCTGCTGAGAAAAATGTTATAGGCTCAAAATGGGTATTCAAAAACAAAATGAATGAGCAAGGAAAAGTAATCAGAAATAAAGCTAGGCTGGTCTGCAAAGGATACTCACAAATAGAAGGACTTGATTATGATGAAACATTTTCCCCTGTAGCCAGAATGGAAGCTATCAGAATGTTCCTGGCATTTGCATGCTACCAAGATTTCAAGGTATATCAAATGGATGTAAAATCTGCTTTTCTTAATGGCAATCTAGAAGAAGAAGTGTACATGGAACAAACAGAAGGTTTCTCATTGACAGATAAAGAAGACTATGTATGCAAACTGAAAAAGACCCTATATGGACTGAAACAAGCTCCTCGTGCTTGGTACTCAAGACTGGATAAATATTTGCAAAAACAGGGTTTTAAAAGAGGTGGAGTGGACAGCAATCTATACATAAAAGCCCATGAAAATGAACTTTTGATTGTTGTAGTGTATGTTGATGACATTATGTTTGGAAGCAACAAAGATGATCTAGCAAAAGGGTTTGCCGATGAAATGAAAACAGAGTTTGAAATGTCTATGATCGGAGAGCTCAGTTTCTACTTGGGACTACAAATTCAACAAAAGAACACAGGTACATTTATTTCACAAGAAAAATACATAAAAGAAATGCTGAAAAAATTCAAATTGGAGGACTGCAAACCTGTGTCAACTCCCATGACCATAGGTTGCAAGATGTGTGCTGATGATGGGTCTGCAAATGTAGATCAAAAACTCTACAGATCCATGATAGGAAGTCTGTTATATTTGACAGCATCAAGACCAGACATCATGCTAGCAGTTGGACTAGTAGCTAGATATCAAGCAACACCCAAACAAAATCATCTTCTTGCAGTAAAAAGAATATTCAGATATCTACAAGGAACAACACAGTATGGGCTTTGGTATCCTAAAAGAAAAAGCTTCACTTTAAAAGCATACATAGATGCAGATTGGGCCAGCTGTGTAGATGACAGGAAAAGCACAAGTGGAGGTGCTTTCTATCTAGGAGAAAGTCTGGTAGCATGGTTAAGCAAGAAACAAACATCCATCTCTCTGTCAACAGCTGAAGCAGAATATATAGCAGCAGCAGCCTACTGTACACAAGTCATGTGGATGAAGCAGACTCTTCAAGATATGAAGGTGAGCATTAATGAACCTATCTCAATAAAATGTGATAATACAAGTGCCATAAGTATATCTAAAAATCCTGTGCTTCATTCAAAAACTAAACATATACCAATCAAATATCATTTTCTTCGAGAACAAGTGGCTCAGAAAATAGTTAAACTGGACTATGTACCAACAAAAGAACAGATAGCAAATATATTTACTAAACCACTTGCCAGAGAACCATTCGAATACTTGAGAGACAGACTAGGGGTAGTATTTGTAGATACTACTCTCTAATATAAAGAGAAAGCATAGTCTCAGGGGGAGAGCATAAACGAAAATATCTTTCCTAAAGGAAATCAGCAAGCAAGGGAAGCATAAAATAGGTCCACAGGATCAACATTCTCAGTATTATCAGCATTCAGCATGAAAAAAAAGAAAAGAAAAAGATTAAACATATATCGGCAATCTAGCACAGATTATAGCAGAGATATATAGCAGCAGCAGCCTCAACACAGATTATATTGTTAACACAGGATTAAATGCATCATTGCTGTCTGCAATCTAGCACAGATTACAGGCACTACATACGAAACACAGCTATACAACATATATCGACTCACTATATCAGACAGAGACAAAATATATATTCAAGTTTGATAATCCTCAAACTGTTCCCTCAACAAGTCTAATACATCACTCTGGAGCAGCATGGTACAAAGTTAGCAAAAGAGGGCCTAAACATAACTTAGAGAAACAAAATTCAGAAAGCAACCCTTTGCCATTGATGTCAAAGGGGGAGGAAGAACAAAAAAAAAAACAGGAGGAAGAGCAGGCAAACAAGAAGAAAGTGGATTTCCATCAATGCCAAAGGGGGAGACTGTTGGAAATGTTGTCATTGATGGCAAATGAGGCAGTGCTGAAGCAGAAACAGGCAAAGGAAGCAGCAAATACAATGGAGGCAGCAAAGAAGCAAATGAAGACAGAGGCGTTATCACTGTTGTTAGTCCAAGAATAGAGACGGGAACAGATGCAGTGACAGAAGCGGCAGAGGCAGAATCTTTTATACGGTAGGGCGTTACACATAACATTCCAGGCATCTGAATTCAACAAGAGCACTTGTATTCAATTGACATTCGATTGATATGGTAGAATTGTGCATTATATATATATATATATATATATATATATATATATATATATATATATATATATATATATATATATATATATATATATATATATATATATATATATATAATTGAATGGAGCGGAGTCGAATAATAAAAATACATTGAAAAGTGAACATTTTGATAAATAACAGAGGCACCTATCTGGCAGAGGAAACGAATATAACAGAGGCAGCGGAAATGAATATAACAGAGGCATCTATCTAGCAGTGTCGTTATCACAGTAACAACCACAGAGGCATAGGCAGAGGCAGAGTGACAGAAGCTGTTATTGCAGAGAATATAAAGGAGACAGAACCAAGCGTTGAAATATATATATATATATATATATATATATAACTGAAATTGCAGATAGCGAAACTTCGCATCGGAGGCGAATATATATATATATATCATTGAAATACGATGAAATGTTATATATATATATATGTATAATTGAATCATGGAGGACGGAACCCGAGTTAATGGGCGAGGAGATTGTACAGCCGGCGTAAACCATAGTTTAACACTGTAGCGAAACCACCAGTGGATTTCCAAGAGCAGATTTCCCCATTCCGCACCACTTTTGGTACGCAGGCGGTATTGCTGGGACGAGCAGCGATTCCATTGATCAAACATCACGTGGCACGCTTTTTATTGAACTGTGGGTCCGGGGCGGAGTAATACAAAATGAATTGGTTTATGTTTTTCGATGTATTAAAGTCTGAATATAAGGTTCGACGGAATATATTAAAAGAGTTATAACCACGTCCTGAGATAATATATAAGCTGATGATGACGTCATTTATTCCGAGGGGGTCCCCCTCCGCTATCTGCCCGAGTCTGCTACCCCCTCGGAACTCTGTTAACGCTGTGATAATATATAAGTTGGAGATATGTGTAATGCATTCCGGGGGGGTCTCCTTCCCTTCTCTGCTCGAGTTTGCTACCCCCGCGGAATTAAGGAATGGTTCAATTTATAATACGAGCGCTGTGATATGATTGGTATATATATATATATATATTATATGATAAGACGCATGAGTCTGTAATTCCGGAGGCTTCATATATCGGTTCAAGAGTTAGTCATCAACCCCCGTGGAATTTGAAAGGAATGGTTAATATATCCAAAGGTTTGGATATAGTTCAAGATTTTTTATATACATTGATATGTTACAGTACGCATAAAGAAAATCGAAACATATATGTAATAATATTGGGTTTATTACAAAATCCTGAAGATTGGGTTTATTACAAGAGCATGCGGGAACAAAAGAACTAGAGACAGCAGCAGAAATATGGAACAAAAGAAAAATTGAACTGAAATTATAATGTGAACTTCAAACAATTATGCGTAAACTCATGTATGAACAGAGAATGTTGACAGGTCGCCCGAGAACAGAAATGGTAATGCACACAAGTCCAGTGAACAGATAAATAAATACAGAGATGAACTAAGATATATAACAGCCACTCGACAGCAGTAGAAAAAGAAAAAATCCAGTAAAGCCAAAGTTCAGAAGAAGAGCTGAGTGATACTGAAATATATAATTGAAAAATGTAAATGTAAATATTTTTTATTGTTTGTGATGCAAAGGCAAGTATCCTAAGAAAAGGACAAAATCCCACTGTAGCCTGAAATTGGTATATATTGTAGTAATTCTAAAATTAAGTTGGAAAAAGGAATAAGAAGACAGAAGCCAAAGAGTCATGACTGATCACTCCAAATTCCTTGAGAAATACAAATAGTCATGTGAGAATCTCTATATATAATATCAATTTGATATGCACAAGAGAGAGAGAGTAAATAAAGAGAAGGCAGAATACAGAAGAGTGAAGCAGAGAAGATCAAGAAAAGAAGAGCAAAAAGAGAAGGTACAAAACAGAGCTGATATCAGAGGTAAATCAGCAAACATTCAGTTTGTTAAATTGAGGAAGTTGGAGCTTCCCTATCAAGTTGAAGCTTGATAGCTGTCAGTTGTAGCTGACTGAGGTTGGAGCCTCCTGTAGGTTGGTGCTTGCAGAAAATTGAAGGGAGTTGGCGCTTCCTTGCAAGTTGTAGCATGCAGAATTGAGGATAGAGCCTCCTGTAGGTTGGTGCCTGCAGAAAACAGTGGTGAGAGGGTGTTGGAGCTTGCCTTTTCATCACAACAATAATAAGATGTGGTTTTCTCCCTTTATGGGTTTCCAATTACATCTTCTGTCTCTATGTGTGCTTCTTATGTGTTGATGTGATTATTTCAATCTGCTTAATTGCTTGCTGCTTTCAACTTAAGTATGGTGTCACAATAAATTAATATTGGCTGCAAATAAGATTGTTCACATATTAAGCTGTAAATAACTCTGGTGAAAATTTAAAAGGCTAATGCATGTATTAAACTGATTCACCCCCCCCTCTCAGTTTAATCAAAGATTCAACAGTTTGTTCATGTGTCTTTTAGTCTGTATACTGTATTGTTGCACATGTGGTATGTATGTTGTAAAGATGGGATGTCTTGGTGTCAGTTAAACAAGACTCGATCTTCTATATCCTCATGATGAGTCCACAAATTTTGGTCATTTTGAGATCTATGATGTAAATTTTTTTGCTATTAATATAAATGTTGCTAGCTTACAAAAAAAATAGTAGAATTATGATATTTCATTATGCACTGGTTTTGGAATTTGGTGCATAGTCTAAACTCTTTGTTTCCTTTTAAATTTGACATATAGGTGTTTTATGGACAAGTCTCGTCTTGTAGACAGGAAAAATATCCCTAGGATCAGAAACCAAGCCTAGAAACAAATAGAAAAAGACTTGAAAACATTCCCTATGAGTGAAACACAAATGTAAAGAGGAAATAAATCTCATACTTTATTCCGAAATTCTTGATGATGATCCTCGTAGCACTCCTTTGTAGCTTTCAACCTTTCTCCCTTGATTCTCTGAGAGGAGACTTGCAAAGACAAAGCCAAAAAAGATATCAAAGCATAAAATATATCAAAGATTCAATCATCATGAACTCATGTTAGAGATAAAGGAGCCTTACAATAGACATTTTAACATATGCATATGGGAAAGAAAAAATTATTTATATTAATGATAAAGAGTAGGAAGATTACAACCAAGTGCCTTGATGTCATAAGCCTCCACTCCAAAGATCTCGAATCCTCCTTTGCACAACAAGCCTTCAATCTCAGTTGGAAAACATAAGGTTACTTCAAAAGCTAACCAGCTCTCTATTGAGTAGCACTGTATTTATAAGAGAAGAGGGGAAGTTGGAAATCCATTCCATGGGATGAGATCCACAAAATATGGGAATAGGTTCCATAATGAGTGGGATTAGATCCATCAATTCTGGGATGATGCCAAAATAGGTAGGAGCTCGAGTCTAGGTGGTTGATATAATATTCCTCAACAAGAGTTCTAGACTTTACTTTTTATTTTTACGGAGTTAGAAAGGTTGTCACACTTTTTAGGGGTTAACAATGCAACTGTCTGCACATGTGAAATGATTGAACCTGCGATGTTACAGTTTACTCTTAGGGAAAGTGTGACACTGCTTGAAATAAGGGGTTTTAAGAAATGTAATCCAATATTCTTGTGCTTCTCAGAATGGTTTTGGCTTCGAATTTTTTGGGTATTACTGAGAAGGGTTTATCGGATAGCGAGAGATCTGGTTTTGTGGTCATTTTCCTAATGGTGACAAAATGAAGTGTAACAATAGGAATAGAAGGAGTCATTATATAATATAAATAAAATTAATATTCTTCTTCCAAGGTATGGGAATGTATAGATGATAACACCAAATCACCATTTATTCATTGAAAATTTGCAAAACCTGTAACAAAACAGAAAAGCTATAAAATTATTTTTAGGTATGCAAGATTTCCAAAACATTAGGGAGGGTGTTTCATCATTTCACTCAAATATATGTGTTCTCTAAATTTTAAGGTATAATTCTACGTAAATACTAGAATAAAGTCACTTCATTTGATATTTTATGATGATAGTTTTTCATATTTTTTATGATAGTTTTGAAATGAAAAATAGATGCAACACAAATTGAAAATTTTTCTCATATTTATTTATTTTGTGTAATGATGTTGTTTATAGCCTAATTTGCATGAATCTCTTACCATTTGATGTTTTCATTGTCATTGTGTGACTTAATGAAGTATCATTGAAATTATTTTCATCAAAATCCAAACATTCTCAATAAAAATTACTCAACCATTTATATTTTTTCTATTGCAATAATAATTAGGTAATTATATTGATATAACTTAATATCATCCTTCACCTAGTAGCACATGTTAATTTTCTACCATATAAATTCATAGATGGTCCAATCCTAGTTTAAACTATTGTTTATTAATCATTGCAGAGGTAGAACTATGCTACTTATGTTTTTTTTGGCATGATCATTTTTGGGAAAAGCAATTAAGTATGAAAAGTATCATGCATTAAAGAATTATTTTTGTCTAAAATGGATCTTCTAAGGAAAATAATAAAATAAGTGTTATGTATATACAAATAGAGATAAAGAAAATTATTTTTATTATTATTCTTAAATCATAATTTTGACTTATCTTCTTATAGATAGACCCAAATTTCAAGTATGGGTATTCATTGGATGTAGAATTAAGTTCTGTATCCAAAGAGAAACCACACTTGAAAATTCAATAAACACAAAAATTCCAAAATACGATTAAAAAATAGTTTTCAAAACAAAACAATTATATTTTTCATATTTCCAATTTATCTCACTATGTCTCTATCGAAAGTGAAAAGCGAATACTTGTGGGGTGTGAAATTTGATTCCACATCCAATGTGTGCTAACACTTAAAATTTGAATAAAAACTATAAGGAAATAAGTAAAAAGTACAAGAAAAATGTTAGTTTTCTTTCTCTCCATCCAAAGCTATTTACCCTTATGGTTAACATCATCATCCTGAATCTTATTTGTTTTTTTTTTTTAAAATTAATTTTTATTTTTAAATTGATGTTAAAAAACATTATTTGTTTTGATACTCATCTTTGACCTAAAAAAATCTCTTGTAGTTTTCTAAGATCTTTGCAAAAATTTGAAAGGGAAAAAATAAGGAAGCATAAAATATAGACTATAATTTTTTTAACAAGGCTCACTTATGAATTAAAGAGTATGCAAAAATCTCTTTGAACCCTAATGACAGTTGAAAATATATGTTATTTGGATAATCATGCAATGCTTTCTCATTTTCATTGGAATGGAAAAGATATTGATCTCTAGAAATTAGATTAATAAGGAAAGGAATTTAGGAGTGTTACACACATATCATATCTTTAAGGATATGATATATTTGGACAATAAATAAACAAATGAAACTCTAGAAGGTCATCCTTTAAGATGGTACCCTAGAGCAAAGTTTTCATGAACTTTTGGATTATATATATATATATATATATATATATATATATATATATATATATATATATATATATATATATATATATATATATATATATATATATATATATATATATATATATATAAAGATATGTATATATTTAAATGTACAATGGTAATATAGCATTACATATTATCAATAATGAAAATATGAATGGATCTTGATATATTGGTCATAGTGTTATAAGAGTTTATTATGGAGCCTTAACTTATGGTTGATGAAAATGATGATGATGTTGTTATACATTTAGAGTTGGTATCGATCTATGTATTCTGTTTTATTGAATATTAGATGTTACATGTATTCACAAATGCACATCGTAAAATGACTCAAAATACCATACAAGTTATTCAAATGCACTTGACATTAAATTGTTGCAGGAGATAAAGATATAGGACAAATTCCATAAAGAGTTCTCTCACCAACCAAGTAAGTTATGTTTATTTTCATATGTTCTTTGTTATCCAATCTCCATCTCATGGTTTTGTATCTTTTGAAAATGATCCATACAATGGTCTATAGTAACATTATTTACGATAATAAGTTCAATCCAAAAAATTATCATGACTCATGGTCACAGTGGATTGAAAAAGTTGATGAATCACCACCATTATTAGTATGATCATGAAATTTCATCATTGTTTATCTTGAACTTAAGAATGTAAGTAACACTCCACATTGTTGGAAATGTTTTTTAAGAAGTCAAAATTCAAGAACTATGGGATGGGGACTGCATAGTAAAATGCTTCCCATTAACGTTGATATATCAATGTCTTGGTGTCGATTATATGGTATATATGTCATAATTTATTATTATTATTGATATCAATATAATAGTTATGAAACCATATCACAAAAAATATAGATCAATGACTTGAAAATTAACCTCTTTGAGGGGAAAACCTCCTTTACATCACATAAATGAACAATTCTTGGATGATACAAATTAATAGACCTCCTTGATATATATAGGTATCTAAGGGATCACAATTTAATTAGAGCCTACATAAAAATAATAATGTAAGGACACAACAATAACAATAGTGGGCTTATATGGCCATAACAGTAAAAATATGGGGGCTACATGGGCACAACCATAACAATAGGGAGATACACTAATAATAACAATAAAGGGGCTACACTAGTATTATAGAGACCTAACATGCCCCTCTCCTTCAAAAAAGTGTTGTCCTCAATGCTTGAGTAGTTTTGGATGGTTCTGTATAAAATTCCCATCCTCCCACATTGAATGTTCAGTAGCTAAGTTCTTCCACTTAATAATGAGATACTCTGAAATTGATCAATTTTGTAGCTATCAGGTTCTTATTTCTGTGAATTATTCAGGCTCCAATATGAGTTTTACTTCTTCGTCAAGTTCTGAAAATATTGTTTGAACTGAGAGCTTGTCACCAATAACCTTTTTTAAGCATGAAACATGGAAAACTGGGTGTACTCGAGAAGATGTAGGTGACTCCAATTTGTATGCCATAGTACTAATATTTTGCAACACCTTGTAATGAACATAGTACTTGGTTGATAATTTATTTTCCTTCTTAGATTTCTTGGGGGACATTTGTTTGTATTTTTTTAGCTATAAAAGAACCTAGTCTCCTACATAAAAAAATTATTTCACTGCGATGTTGATCAACCTGTTGTTTCATTCGATTCTGCGCTAGAGTGACGTTACCCTTTAAAAGATAGAGAACTTTTTGTTGATGCTCGATGTGATATTCCAATGCTTGAAGCTTAGAATTTCCCCTTAAAGATGATGTGATGGATGGTCAATGATATCCATAGAGTGCCATAAATGGGGTCTTTTTGTTTTGATGTATGGAAGGAAGTGTTATACCACCATTCAACGAAAGATAATCACTTGACCCATTGTGTTTGTTTACTAGATACAAAGAAATGAAGATATCATTCCAAAAATTTGTTCACTATCTCAGTTTACCCATTATATTGAGGATGATAAGATGAGCTATGAGCTAATTGAGTACTCAGACAAAAAAATAATTATGTCCAAAAATTTCCAATGAAGATGGGATCTCTATCGCTTACAATAATCTTTGGGTTTACACGTAGATTTTGAATTATTTCCATAAATGTAGTATCAACTGTATTGGCTTTAAATGAACGAGATAATGCATAAAAGTTTGCATACTTGGTAAGTCTATCAACTACCACCATGATGACACTATTTCCTTCAGACTTGGGTAAACATGTGATAAAATCCATTTATACATCCTCCCAATGTTGACTTGGAATGTCTAAAGGTTGTAACAGACCATGGATCTTAATTGTCTCAACTTTATTTTGTTGGAAAACCAAACATTCCGCCAAAAACTTTCAAATATCATATTTAAGGCCATCCCAAAAAAATTCCTTCTTGACCATGTGGTAAGTTTTTAAAAAACCCGACTGCCATCCTAAGAGGGAGGTGTGTAATTCCAAAAAGATATTTTGTTTGAGTTGGAAATTATTACAGAGATATAAGTGATCATTGTACCATAATGAATCATTTTTCCACATAAATGTATCATATGTATTTGGATCTTGATGTAACTTTTGAATGAGTGTCCACACCTCTTCATCATTCTTCTATTCATCCCTTACTTCAGTTATAAAATCAGGTTGGATAATAGAAATGTCACAAAGCAATGCTTCCATATCCTCATACTTTCTTGAGAGTGCATCTACAACAACATTTTTCTTCCCTTTTTTGTAGATTATTTCAAAGTCATAACCCAACATCTTGGCAACCCATTTTTATTTCTCTTCTGAAGATAATATTTTTTCCAAAAATTATTTAAGACTATCACGATCTATTTTTACCTTGAAGTGTCTTCCCATTAGGTAAGGTCACCATTTATTTAGTGCATGTAGTATTGCCAACATTTCCTTCTCATAAATAGGTTTTTGTAATTACTTTCCCTTGATTGGATGACTTTCAAAAGAAATGGGTCTTCCTTCTTGCATTAAAACAACACCAATTCCATTTCTCGAGGCATCACAATCCACAATAAAGGTTTTTGTGAAATTTAGTGTAGCTAAGGCTAGTGCTTGGAACATTGCCTCTTTAAGATGTTGAAAGGAATTAATTTATTCTATATTCCAAGAAAATGCATCTTTCTTTAGTAATTTTGTTAGAGGTGCGACTATTCTCCCATAAATCTTAACAAACTTGCTATAATACCCTATCAACCTGAGAAATCCTCGAAGATGCTTTAGGGTTGTGGGGATTTTCCATTCCTTGATGGATTTAATTTTTTTAGGGTCTACCTTAACACCATCATGAGATACAATATGACCCAAATATTACACCTCTTGTACTACAAAGAAGCATTTGGAGGTTTTTGCATATAATTTTTTCTCCTCCAATAGTTTGAGCACCATGTAAACATGTTGAACACAATCCTTCTAAGACTTGTTGTAGATTAGTATATCATCAAAAAATACCAACACAAATTTTCTAAAAGAAGGGTTTGAAAATGAAATTCATCAAAACTTGAAATGTGGAAGCTGCATTAGTAAGGCCAAAATGCATGACCAAAAAATCATAATGACCTTCATGAGTTTTGAATTTTATTTTTATAATGTCTTCAATTTTCATTCTAGTTTGATGATATCCTGAACGAAGATACAAGTTGATGAAGTAAAATTCTCGATGTAATTCATCCAAAAGTTCATCAATGACAAGAATGGGAAATTTATCTTTAATAGTGACCTTTTTTAGCTACTTATAGTCTAGACACATATGCCATGATCCATCCTTAGTGTGCACCAATACCACTAGAGCAAAGAAAGAAATTTGACTAGGTTGAATTATACCAACCTCTAGCATTTTTGCAACCATACGTTCAATTTCACTCTTTTGGGAATAGGGATATGTATAAGGCTTGATGTTTGGAGGAACACTTCTTGGAATCAAGTGCATAGAATGATCATAGCCATGAATAGGTGGGAGGCCTTTGGGAGTCTCAAATACCTTGGAATGATTGTCCAAGACATTTTGGAGATCTGGAGAAATAGATGATTTCAATGTTTTAACCTATAGTGAACATAATTGTGCAATTATGCCTTGTTGTTATTTCTTCAAAATCTTTGTCATTCCATTAGAGCTAATTATATTCCTTGGCTTCCCTACATTACCCCTTAGTTCAATTTCCTTTCCTTCCCAATTTTTTTTCCTAAAAAGTTCTTTAAAATTAAAAGACATCATCCCCAAAGATTGTAACCATTGGACTCCTGGTACAACATTAGAACCACCCATTGGAATGAAAATCATGTAACTATTCAATACATATCACCCCATGGTTAGCTTTATATTATGGAACTTTATAGAGAAATTTATAGTTCCTCCATTTGCAACAATTAATTGACACTCTCATGCTAGCATAGAAAGCAATTTAATTCCTTGGCTATCTTACAATGAATAAAATTATGGGTGTTACCTGAATCAATCAACACTATTATCTTTTTCTTCTTTATATATCCATCTATCTTGAAAGTTTGATGAGTGGTAATTCTCGCCAATGCATTACAAGATATGGTCAAATTCATTTATTCTTTCTCTGGGGTTGATTCCTGGTGTATATCCTCTTCTTTTGATGTTTCTTGTTCCTTTTATCCCTCCTCTTCACAATCTATGTAAAATAATTTATTCTATGCACACTTATGGCCTTTGGTGTATTTGCTATCACAACTATAGCAAACCCCTTTTTCTCCTTTTTCCTCCATTTATTGTGGTGTCAACCTTGTAGGTTGTGGAAGGTTAGAAGCAAAAACACTTCCCTCTTTATAGTTATGAGTGGTATGCATCCTTGTTTCCATAGTTTTTCTTACAACTTTTCTTTCCACCTTGAATGTCTTATCCAATGAATCAGGTTCCCAAAGGTGAACCTCATGTTGGATGTTATCCTTTAATTTTCCTATGAAGACATCCATCCTATGTTCCTGTGTAATTTCATTTAACTTTATATTAAACATTTGGAATTCCTCAGTGTGATCCATCATTGAATCCTCTAGTTTGAGATTTATCAATTGGATAAATAAGGTATTTCTCTTTGTATCCTCATAATGTGCTACCAATTCTTCTGAAATTTTTTTCCAAGTGACAATTGGTTTATGAGAAAAAAACCATTCATACCACACAAATTTATTTTGTTCTAAATATAAATATGCAATGCGTACCTTTTGTGTGTTTGACACATTTTTTAGATCAAATAATTGCTCCATCTGTAGTATCCATGTTACGAGATCCTTTCCATAAAAATTCCTCATATCAATATTTGGAATGTGGCTACTCTTCAACCCACTATTGGAGTCTCTAAAATCAAAGTTTGTATTCCTTTTATCCTCATCATGATTTTCATGGAGTACCTTATTACCACTAGGAAGCATTTCTTGTAGAAAATTTTTCAAACCATCCTTCAAATCTTTTAGGTCCCTTTTCTTTTTTGTTTTTAAAAAATCCTTCAAACCTTCCATTTATGATTTCAAACCATCCTACAAACCTTCCATTTTTGTTTCTATACCATTCTACAAACCTTCCATCTTAGCTTCCATTTAATTTTTGTTTAACCTTTGCGAGAGCGAAAATTGTTGCACTTGGTCTCGTAATTTTGATATATCATGTTGCATTTCTTCCTCTTCTTCATGCGTCATAGTAGAGATTTCTGGTTGCTTACTAGGTTTATCCATTATTTTAATTCGATTCATTTTGGAACGATATATATGCTTCACTATGAGCTTTAAATCACTTCAATTTTTTTTTTCAAACAAAAGTTATGCAAATTTTTTAAAAAATACACACATTTTTCCTACTTTTTAGGAGCTTAATATTGAAATTGTTATATATTTTTAATTTAAGCTCTTCAAGGTCTGAAATTCCTTCTTGTGCTAGCCCTCTAAGTCTTCTTTCCAATGCCACAAGTCATACCAAAATTGGATTCTTTAAGTTAATATTATTCCAAATCTCCCACGATGACCTGATTATGGACTAGTTCAGTGGAGCGAACTTGTACAAAATGCCATGTGTCACTTTTTCTGCTTTAGGGCCTTTAATTGATACATGAGAAACTAAAGTTCATTTTATTTCTCACTTTTTATGAAATTAAAATCCGATGCTTGAAGAGAACATTTTGATGATTTTCCCTAGGTCACTTTTTTGAGAATGAATTTTGGAACATGCAGAAACCCTAACTACTTCGGACCATATCCCAGAAAATATAGTGAACCAAGATCTAAAATTCCTACAAGAAGTTGACTAAGATTTCAGATCCACGTGGTTGCAATTTTAGCTTCTTAAGTTTCGTAGGAACACAATTATAACTAAAATTCCAAGATGACTTGTTTGAAGCATCGAAACCCTAGTATCCAAAGCTTTGATACCAAATGTTATGGAACCAAATCACAAAAAATTTAGATCAACGACTTCAAAATTGGTCTATTTGAGGGGGAAACATCCTTTACATCACATAAATGAATAATTATAGGAGTCTAATGGGTCACAATATAATTAGAGCCTACATAAAAATAATAATGTAAGGACCCAACAATAACAGTAGTGGGCTTCTTGGGCATAAAAATAACAATATGGGGGCTACATGGGCACAACCATAACAATAGGGAGCTACACTAGTATTATAGGGACCTAACAATAATGATGTTTAAATGAGATTTAGTTTTAAGTCCTAATCTTTGGTAGCTTTTAAGGCATCAATTTAACGACCTTAGGAACATCATTAAAATCATATTTATATGAGAGATGAGTATCACAAACCTGTTGGCATGCACACACACACACACACACACACATATATATTTACAATAATTACTAAGGAGGTCCATATAGTGACATTTACAAAATGACATGATCAACAATTGAGTAAATTAAATAAGAATTTTTTTTTAAAAAAGGTTGACTTTGATGTATAAACATAAAATTAATGTTTTTTCTTAACCCCAAATATAATATAGTGTAGTAATTTTCTATGTATAAAAAGTCTTAATTTTCCATAATAATAAGTTGATTATAACATATTGTAATTAACATCATTTCAAGATAAATATGTGTTGAATTGATTTATACATAATTATTACATAAATTAAATGTTATTTAAATCAATATAAATTATAGTTGCATTACAGGGAACTTGAAATTAATATGAACACAAATATATTATATATTTTTGTACTGGTTAATCTAAAGGAATCTTCGAGGTGGCAATATAGAGCATCTCCCATGGGGGGTTTGTGGTTTTGGGTAATTGAGTATATGTTTTTTGTAAGCATTTAACTTTTACTATGGAGGTTGAAACATGGGATAGAGTTGAGAATATCCGTAGTCCTCACACTATCTATGGAGGATTTAAGGGAGGTTTATACTTTGGGTTTTCCTATTTGGAGTGGTGATGAAATTGTGAGGACATCTGAATGGGCGATATCCTCATCAGTTATTCCTATGATACAAATTTTTCTAGGTGTGGGTGGATCCATGTGGACATCTACCAAGCATAGCTGATATGGGTCTAGAGGAAGAATTTCTGGAGCATGACAAGAGCCAGGTGATGGGAATGTTGGCCAAATTTCCCCATGTTGGGTAAAATATATATTTATATTTCCAACTTTTAATTATCAAACTGGAATTATAATACTTGGAGATGCAAGAAAATTATATGTGGGATCAAAGCCCTAATATATTCTAATCCAATGCCGAAAACTACAACTAATGAAAATTAACAATTGAAATAACATTTGCATGGAGAAACATTAAATTATGATAAACACACTGGGAATAAAATACATCTATCCAGTACTTGTCTCAAACCCCTTGACCTAACCCTAGAATGAAAAATTTCACTCTATAAAACAATTCCCATGCAGTTAACAATAGTTTGGGTTTGAAAGGAAAATGATTCTAGTTCTAGTTTCTAGTCTCTAAAAACCAAATGCAAAGCATTAAAGGAACAAGGAAATTTAAAATAAATAGATATAAACTAAACTAACTTGAACTAAACTTTCAGAGTAACATAAAGCAAACATTGGGAATTAAAGGAAGGTGAAGTAATCTGAAAATGAAATGCATGATAAGCTTCTAAATCAACAAACTAATATACTAAAAGTAAAATTTGAAAACATTGCAAATCAGACACTCTTGTAATATAATCTAAAAACATTGAAGGAAAGAACATTACCCAGGGTTGAGGGGCCCTTCCCAATCTAACTAACATTGTCAAATCGAATTGGAGGGATGCACCAAAACTTAAGAACAAACATCATCCATTAATGAAAGATCCACTTTTTTTACAAGAGAGTAGCACACAAGCTTGTTGCTATATAACTACCCATCTCATACATATTACAAAAGAGAATAATCAACAACAACCCACTATGTTACAATTCAGAATATTTGTATAGAAAGAGTATTAGGGTGGATCAAAACCAATCCCCCATTCTCAAATTTTCCTATCTATGGGATATATTCAAGATAGTAAAACGATAATATTCAAGATAAATTATATCTCTTTCTCCCGAAAAATAAAATACGCCTTGAAAAATAATTTATATTATTTAATGTAGCTAAGATTTGTTTCCCCTTACTTTTTTGACCATTGATTTGAAATTTTCCTCAAATATGGTCGAATTTGTGCATCTTGGGTAGATTGATGTTAAATAACCAAGGATACATCTCAAATATTTCAGTATCTTGGAGAATTTCTCATGGTGGACCCAAGTTTTCATACTAGGAACAAAACCCATGTACCAAAATTTTTAGATTCACCCACATTGCCTCAGAAATAGTGCCTGCAGTTGAATGTATGAAAAATTTGACTTGTAAAGTTGTTTGGAGATGAATTTTCACACATGTGACCTAGGTGTGATCATAATAACATAGAATTATTTTAATACCTCGACCTGAAAACCCGTGTGGCATAATTTCTTCTAGAAGGGCACAAATGTGCTAACTACGATCATGTACCAGAACTAAATTGTTGGTACAAGAACTAGGCTAAGCAATTTTTCATTATAAAATCAAATTAAAATTCAATTAATTCATTAGAGACTTAGAAATTAATGAAAATAATCAACTTTCACCTCAAAATGTGTATCAAAAGGTTTTGGTTCTAAAGGGATAGAAATGTATGATAAGAGGGGCAATATGTAGTCATAAGTGATAAACAAGTCAAATGAAGAATTGAAAGCAATGGCAATCACTACTATATATAGTAATAAGTTTCGATGAAATAATGCGATGGTACGACTAAAATTGGCTGTATAGTTTAAAATTATAAGAATTAGTGTCATTTTTTTAATCATCCTGAATTCATCTGTATTCTGAAAACATATCTCCACATGGTCATAATTACGAAGGTATTCTCCATATCATCATAAGAATGAAAATATCTGAGAGTCGCGATTTTTCCTATCGGTTGAGCTATTAATGGAATGATGGGTCACTTTTTCACTTGTCAACTTTGACTTGATCAACAATCGTTGAAATTCCAACGATACATAAATTTATAAATATGTTTCTTTTAAGAGATGTTGCGACAAATTTGCTATAACTAAAATGGTTTTAAAAGGTTATAAGATCTTCTTGTTGAGCGAAATATATATATATATATATATATATATATATATATATATATATATATATATATATATATATATATATATATATCAATTGGATTACAAAATATAATAGATCTAGTACACCACTTAATTTTATAACATAATCATTACATCATTTTTTTGTGGGGAAGAATGTTAACAAACATTAGTAGGGGAAAAGATCAAGAGGATGATGAGAGATGTTAGTGGCCTCGCAATGAATCTAGGGGCTTATGTCACGTAAGAGTTTTAAAATAAATAACTAAAAAACATTATAGGAGACATGAGAACATTGAAGGGGAACCAAGGGAATATCACCCCTTGGTAAGCATTACATTCATTATTTATTGTGTTTATATTAATTATATTTATAATTTTTTATATTGTTATAATATTTGTTATGTAGACTAATTTTGCATGATTGTTTATAACTATAAACTCAAACTGGCCCCCTAACCGATGTTCGAATGCCCCAAGTAGTAGTATAAATGATGTTGTACAAGTTGAGGAACATGGAGCAAATATTGAAGATCAAGTTAATGATCCTATGGAAGAAGATGAAAATAATAACATAGTTCAATATGATGGCACAAAAGAATTGATCCAAGACTTGTTCGCTTGACCAATCAATGATAATTATGTAGAAAATGTGTTGTGAAACCAGCGCCAAAAATAGAAGAAAAGAGATATCAACGCCTTAGAAATAAGCCACTTCGAGGGGGAAACCTCCAATACATTACATGTTTGAAAAATTCTTGGATGATACAAATTAAAAAACCTCCTTTCTATATATAGGAGTCCATGGGGCTACAATGTAATCTTAGTGGGGCCACAATGTAATCCTAGCCGACCTAACAATAATAATTTAAGGGCACAATAATAACAATATGGGGGTTACAGGGGTACAATAATAACAATAAGGGGGTTACACTAACAACAATAAGGGACTATACTAGTAATATAGGGACCTAACATGCCCCTCTCCAAAAAAGTGTTGTCCTCAATGCTTGAGTAGCTTTGGGTACTTCTGTATAAAATTCTCATCCTCCCATGTAGAATCTTCAGTGGGTAAGTTCTTCCACTTGATGAGATACTCTGAAATTGATCGATTTCGTAGCTGTCGTGTTCTTGTTTTCGTGACCGCTTTAGGTTCCAATATGATTTTTCCTTCCTCATCAAGTTCTGGAAATATTGTTTGAACTGAAATATTTTCACCTATAACCTTCTTTAAGCATGAAACATGGAAAACTGGATGCACTCATGAAGAAGCAGGAAGCTCCAATTTGTATGCCATAGTACCAATATTTTGCAACACCTTGTAAGGACCATAGTACTTTGGCGATAATTTATTATCCTTCTTAGCTTTCTTGAGGGACATTTGTTTGTATGGTTGTATCCGTAAAAATACCCAATCTCCTACATCAAAACTTCTCTCGCTGCGATGTTGATTTGCCTGTTGTTTCATTCGATTTTGTGCCAAATTCAAGTTATCCTTTAAGAGTTGGAGAACTTCTTGCTGATGCTCAATGTGATCTTCCACTGCTTGAACCTTCGAATTTTCCCTCAAAGATGATGTGATGGATGGTGGATGATATCCATAAAGTGCCATAAATGGGGTCATTTTTGCTGCAGTATGGAAGGAAGTGTTATACCACCATTCATCGAGAGGTAACCACTTGACCCATTGTGTTTTTTTATCAGATACAAAACAACGAAGATATCCTTCCAAAAATTTATTTACTATCTCAGTTTGACCATCAGATTGAGGATGATAAGATGAGCTATGAGCTAATTGAGTACCCAAACAAGAAAATAACTCTGTCCAAAAATTTCCAGTAAAAATGGGATCTCTGTCGCTCACAATAACCCTTGGGCTTCCATGTAGCTTTTGAATTCTGTCCATAAATGTAGTAGCAACTGTACTTGCTTTAAATGGATGAGATAATGCACAAAAGTGTGCATACTTGGTAAGTTTATCAAATACCACCATGATGACACTCTTTCCTTCGGACTTAGGTAAACCTGTGATAAAATCCATTGAAATCTCCTCCCAACGTTGACTTAGAATGGATAAAGGTTGTAGAAGACCCGGGGTCTTAATTGTCTCAATTTTATTCTGTTGGCAAATCAAACATTCTGCCACAAACTTTTGAATATCAGATTTAAGGCCATCCCAAAAAAATTCTTTCTTCACCCTGTGGTAAGTTTTTAAAAATCCCGAGTGTCCTCCCAAGGGAGAAGTGTAGAATCTTTTGTTTTATTTGGGAATTCTTACAAATATATAAACAATATTTGTACCATAAGGAATCATTTTTCCAAATAAATGTATTAGATGTACCAGGATCTTGGTGAAAATTTTGAAAGAGTGCCCACACTTCTTCGTCCTTCTTCCATTCATCCCTTGCTTCGGTTATCCAATCTGGTTGGATAATAGAAATGGCACAAAGCAATGCTTCCACCTCTTCATTATTTCTTGAGAGAGCATTTGCAACAACATTTAGCTTCCCTTTTTTGTAGATTATTTCAAAGTCATAACCCAACATCTTTGTGACCCATTTTTGCTGCTCTTCTGAAGATATTATTTGTTCCAAAAAGTCTTTAAGACTATCATGATCAGTTTTTACCTTGAAGTGTCTTCCCATTAGGTAAGTTCGCCATTTCTTTAGTGCATGCAGTATTGATAACATTTCTTTCTCATAAATAGCTTTTTGTAAATACTTTCCTTTGATTGGACGACTTTAAAAATAAATGGGTCTTCCTTCTTGCATTAAAACAACACCAATTCCATTTCTTGAGGAATCACATTCCACAATAAAGGTTTTTGTGAAGTCTAGCGTAGCTAAGACTGGTGCTAGGCACATTAACTCTTTAAGATTTTCAAAGGCCTTAGTTGCTTCAGGAGTACATGAAAATGCATCTTTCTTCAATAATGTTGTTAGAGGTGCTGCTATTCTCCCATAATCCTTAACAAACTTGCGATAATACCCTGTTAACCCGAGAAATCCTCGCAACTTTTTTATGGCTGTGGAGACTATCCATTCCTTAATGGCTTTAATTTTGTTAGGGTCTACTTTAACACCCTCGTGAGATACAATATGACCCAGATATTCCACCTCTTGTACTCCAAAGAAACATTTGGATGTTTTTTCATATAATTGTTTCTTCTCCAATAGTTTGAGCACCCTGTCAACATGTTGAACATGATCCTTCCAAGACCTGTTGTAGATTAGTATATCATCAAAAAATACTAGCACAAATTTTCTAAGGAAGGGTTTGAAAATGGAATTCATCAACCCTTGAAATGTAGAAGGTGCATTGGCAAGGCCAAAAGGCATGACCAAAAATTCATAATGACCCTCATGAGTTCGAAATGCTGTTTTCGGAATATCTTCAGTCTTCATTCTAATTTAATGATATCCTGAAAGAAGATCCAACTTGGTAAAATAAATTGCTCCATGTAATTCATCCAATAATTCATCAATCACACGAATGGGAAATTTATCTTTAATGGTGAGCTTATTGAGCTCCCTATAATCCGGACACATTCACCATGATCCATCCTTCTTATGTACCAATACTACTAGAGCAGAGAAAGAACTTTGACTAGGTTGAATTATACCAGCCTCTAACATTTTTGAAATCATACGTTCAATTTCGCTCTTTTGGACATAAGGATATCTATAAGGCCTGATGTTTGGAGGAACACTTCCTGGAATCAAATGAATAGCATGATCATGATCACGAATAGGTAGGAGTCCTTTGGGAGTTTCAAACACCTTGGAATGATTGTCCAAGACTTGTTGGAGATCTGCAGAAATAGATGATTTTGATGTTGGAACTTCTAGTGAGCATAATTGTGCAATTACACCTCGTTGTTCTTTCTTTAGAAGCTTTGTCATGACATTAGAGCTTATTATCTTTCTCGGCTTCCCTGCAATACCCCGTAATTCGACTTCCTTTCCTTCTGAAAAAAATTTCAAGAAAAGTTCTTGAAAATTAAAAGCTACCATCCCTAAAGATTGTAACCATTGTACTCCTAGTACAACATCAACACCTCCCATAGGAATGGAAAGCATTGGACTATTCAATACATATTCCCCCATGGTTAGCTTGATATTATGGCATTATCCAGAGAAATTTATAGTTCCTCCATTTGCAACCATCACTTGACATTCTGGTGTTGGGTATAGGAAACAATTCAATTTCTTGGCTACCTTACAATGAATAAAATTATGGTTACTACCTGAATCAATCAACACTATTACCTTTTTCTTCTTGATATGTCCTTCTATCTTGAGAGTTTGAGGAGTGGTAATTCCTGCCAATTCATTACACGATATGGTTAGACTCATTTCTTCCTCTTCTTGGGTTGGTTCCTGGTGTATATCCTCTTCTTGTTCATTTTCTTCTTCCTCTTCACAATCTATGTAAAATAATTTCTTCTCAGCACACTTATGACCTTTAGTTTATTTGCTATCACAACTGTAGCAAAGCCCTTTTGCTCTTTTTTCTTCCAATTGTTGTGGTGTCAACCTTGTAGGTTGTGGAAATCTAGGAGTAGCAACACTTCCCTCTTTATAGAAGTGAGTGGTAGGCTTCCTTGTCGCCATAATTTTACATTCAATTTTTCTTGCCAACATGAATGCCTTCTCCAATGAATCAGGTTCCAAAACGCGAACTTCATGTTGGATGTTATCCTTTAAAGTACCTATGAAGAGATCAATCATGTGTTCCTCTGGAATATCAGTTACCCTTATATTCAATTTTTGGAAGTCCTCAATGTGCTCCCCCACTAAATCCTTTTGTTTGAGATTTATCAATTGGCTAAAGAAGGTGTTGCTCTTTGTATCCTCATAATGTGCTATCATTTCCTTCGTAAAAATTGACCAAGTGACAATTTTTTTACGGGAGAAAATCTATCGATACCATACAAATGTATTTTGTTCTAAATGTAAAGTTGCAATGCGTACCTTTTTTGTGTTTTTCACATTATGGAGATCAAAATATTGCTCCATCTGTAGTATCCATGTTACAGGATCCTTTCCATCAAACTTCATCATATCCATTTTTGGAATATGGTGGTTCTTCCCGCCAACATTAGAGTTTATGAAATCACGATTAACATTTATTTTGTTCTCATCATGAGTTTCCTCTACTATCTTTTCACCATTAGGAAACATTTGTTGTATCAACTTTGTCAAACCTTTGATGTCTACTTTTAGGTCATTCTTCATGTTTTCCATTTTTTCATCGATCTTAGCTTCCATGTCATCTATATTAGCTCCAATTCCAACTTCCATGCCATCCATCTTAGCTTCCAAACCATTCATCTTAGATTCCACGACTTTCTTCAAACCATCCATTTCATTTTTTGTTGCTCTTTGCGATAGCAAAATTTGGTGCACTTGCTCATGGACTTTTGATATCTAATGTTGCATTTATTCGTCTTCATGAGTCATAGTAGAGACTTCTGAAGGCTTAATGGGTGTTGAATTATTTTTAGGAGGCATTTTAGAACCCAATACTGATATCTATTCTCAATAGACCTTTGGAATCACCTAGAACTGATTTTTCAAAAAAGACTTATGCAATTTGAAAAAAAATACACACCCTTTTCTTGATTTTGAGGAGCTCGATATTGAAAATGATTTATCTCTGTGATTTTGGATCTTTAATATCTGAAATTTAGCCCTGAAGTATCCCTCTGAATCTTATTTCGAATGCCACAGGTCTGACCTAATTTGGATTCTTGAAGACAAAGTTATGCCCAATCTCCTATGATGACCTAATTATGGACCGGTTCTGTAGAGCGAACTTGTACGACCTACCACGTGTCACTATTTCCTCCTTCGGATATGAAATTGATATATTGAAAACTAAATTTCGTGTACTTGTGGCCACTATTTACAGAATTCCAATCCGAAGCTGAGAGAGAGAGTTATGAAGATTTTCCCACGATCACCTCTTTGAGATGAAATTTGGGAGCCTGCAAAAGACCTAACTTCCATAGACCATATATTCGAAAAAATTGCGAAACAAGCTCTGAAATTTTGTGAAGATCTTCCTCAGGATTTCTTCTTCGCTCCCTAACAATTTCAATTTCCGAGCCTTTGTAGAAACAAAATTATAGTGAAAATGCCACGATGACCTGTTTAGGTTAAATTCAGGAGCCTGCAAAAAGACCTAACTTGCACAGATCATATCTCTGAAAATGTTTCGAACCAAGCTTTGAAATTTTGCGACAATGGTCCTCAGGATTTTAGCTTTGCACTCTAAAAATTTCAGCTTCTAAAGCTTCGTAGAAAACAAGTTATAGCGAAAATTCCACGATGACCTGTTTGGGGCAGCGAAACCATAGAATCCAAAGCTCTGATACCAAATGTTGTGAAACCAGCTCCAAAAGTAGAAGAAAAGAGATATCAATGCCTTAGAAATAAGCCACTTCGAGGGGGCAACCTACAATACATTACATGAATGAACAATTCTTGGATGATACAAATTACAAAACCTCCTTTCTATATATAGGAGTCCATGGGGCCACAATGTAATCTTAGTGGGGCCATAATGTAATCCTAGCCGACCTAACAATAATAATTTAAGGGCATAATAATAACAATATGTGGCTTACAGGGGTACAATAATAACAAAAGGGGGTTACATTAACAACAATAAGGGACTATACTAGTAATATAGGGACCTAACACAATGATGATAATATTATTGATGAACCTCTGCTAGAAATGACAATGACACCACTTTATGAAGGCTCAAGAGAAAATATTTTCTCTGCTACATTATTGTTGGTGAACTTAAAGGTTTTGAATGGTTTTTCAAACACTTGAATGACACAAATCCTAAGGTATGTAATATTTTTCATCACATATTATACATAAAGGTTGATTTTTTACTTTTTTTGTGTGAATGAATGTATAAAATAAAAATGGAATATTTACAATTAATAATTTTTACACTAACTAGTGATTTTTTATGTTGTAGAGTGTTAGGTGAAATTCTGTTACCATCGTCAAATATTTTACCTCGTACATACCAAGATTTATATGCCATTATGAAATAAATTGAAATGGAGTATCGAGTTATAGATGCATGTCCTAAAGATCATATTATATATATGAACAACATGCATCGAAAACAAATTTCCCGCAATGCTATTAAATAGATATCAAACCAATAAAACAACAAAAAATGTGTCTCAAAAGGTTCTTTGTCATATTCCCATAATTACATGTGTGTGCTGATTGTTCAAGTGTGAAAGCATCACACATTATTAGAATAATTTTGAGGTAAAAAATGGGCCTCCTAAGGTAAATGTACAATCAAAATTCACTTTATGAGAACCAATCACATTTTAGGGGATGACATCATCCCTCATGGTTGAGATGTCATTGCTTGAGTTAAAGGTACTTACTTGTCACATTCTCAATGGTGGATAAAAACTCATGGTTAACCATGGTAGTGCTCTAAGTATTTTTAAAGTCATAAAGTAAAGTACTCATAATAAAGGCCATTTCACACTTTTTGAATAAAACATTATTATTATCATTTAATATTTTTTTGAAAGAAACAATGCATATCTCTATATAATCTTCATGTCTTTACGTACTTTTTAATAAATATTATATTTGTATATTTTCATATATTTATTTTTAATTTATATATTCATCTCATTTTATTTAATATTACAATTTTAAATTAATCATAAATTAATATTTATACATATGAAATCAAAATAAATAAAAATGCAACCTTGTAATTTTAGAATAAATCAAAACTATGAATAATATTATTTAAATATTAAGAATAATATAAACATATTAAAATTAAAGAAAAAATATATCAATTTTGTATGATTTATGGTTTTTCTAATAAATTGATCTTACAAATTCTGCTTAATTTCAAGTTATTAAATAATATGTAAAATTATGTTATTATAACTTTTTTAAACAAATCAATGTGATAAATATTATACATAAAAAAATTATTATGTTTTTCCAAAATATAAAATAATAAATTTTAATTATGTTAATTACAATAAGAATTTTATTAAAATATTTAATGATTAAAAGATACAATATAGTCATATCAAAGTTTATAGACAATTCAATATGTAATTTAAATTTAATACATACAATAATATATTAAATTTATTATAATATATTATTTGATTTTTATATAATATGTTGATTACATGTTATATAATTTAATTGTATAATTTAAATAATATAAATTTTAATTAACACTATATTATACAATTAAGAATTTATGAATTTATATTTATAATCTATTTAAGTTATTTAAGTACAAAGTAAAAATGCATTAGTTGTTCAGTGATAATGATTGTTTCTTGAAAAACTCATTTTTATTTATAGTCTCATATATATATATATATATATATATATATATATATATATATATATATATATATATATATATATATATATATATATATATATATATATATATTACGCAAATAGGCATTCTCTTTTCCAACTTGGGGTGAGAAAACACTGTTCACCCCAGCCAATAGGAGAGCTTACATTTCGTCTCTCCAAATAATTAGAATTTTCCATTTTGATTATTTCCATTTGGACTCAATTGGATTTTCACGCCATCCTGAACTGCACTATTCCACCTCCATGCCATACTCCGCTCTGAACTGCACTATTCCGCCCACATGGACCAGACTATGCCATACTCTGCCCAGATTGGCATGACAATAACACGCATGGCCACATTCTCATGCCATCTCCTCTCACACCATCCTCTCATGCCATCTCTCTGTATCAAACTGAGCCAACCCACATTGTCAGGCCATCCCCTCTGTATTCACCCTGTCCCTGTCTTGCCCATTTCTTGTTTTCATATTCACCCTGTCTTTGTCTCGCCCATTTCCTGTCTTTGTCAAAACAAGGAATGGTCTTTGTCTAAACATTCAGAATTTCAATATCGCATGACAACCATGTATCTAAAATATGCTCACAATATTCACAAAAAAGCCTATCTGTTTCTGCATTCAATTGCATTGAATATGCATGGACAATGTCTCATGTTTTTATTGTTGCGTTGGATGGAATTCTAGCCGGAAATATATACTATGTGGTGCTTTCTTAACTCCTGCTATTTCAAGAGGTAAATTTGGCAACATCGACCTTCAAATTTGGAAACATCGGACTTGAGGGATATAAAACTAAAGGATTTCAACGAATTATTTTCCCGATGTGCCAAGTAATTTGTCTGTGCTAAATCTTGATGAAAATATATTTTTCCATGCCTCTGTTTGCCTCTTTCTTTGGATCGTTGTTTGTATTGATAACTCTCCCTGTTGGATTGAGAATTTTGTTTCTGGTAGGGCTCCCTGCGAAAAATAAAGCATAAACTGACTGTAGTAAGCCTTGTGGAGGGCCACAAAATCTACCTTGTAACCCAACAACCGTTCATTCCCAAGGTTGCAACATCCGAGTAGTCAAAACAGATTGTGGGGACAGATGAGGTTCCTGTTTGTCAGGAACTCCTCCACACGTTGGATAGTCTCAATGCCTTCCACTCATTTTCTTGACAATGACATCCCTTCCATCCAAAAATTTTCCTTGCTCACCAAACTCTTTGTAATCGATGTGAAAACAAAGTTATATTTGGAAAAATGCATCAAATACGGGTTCAAAATTATACCTTCTAAACTTTGTCGAATCCTCCTTTTCCGGGCATATTGTATTATGTCAAAGTTTCCAATGGAGTCTCTTAGAATGTTCTCGAAATTTCCCCTTACTATTACACTTTCATCTGTGCAGAGCACCATGAAAACAATTTTATCATAACATTAAAAGAACTCACCAGCTTGCAACAAGGAAAATATAGTCACCTGTTCAAGCATACCTCTTACGATATATGATACATCAACATGTTCCCTGAGAAAATTTCATTAAATGATCCAGAGTCTCGAAAATTTAATGGCCACTTAGAATGCATTTGTATTGGCCACTTGGAATACAATGACACCTAGAGAAGAGGAGTTATCGCATGTGCTTCGTGCCTTTTGTGTGCAATAGATGTGGTCTATCAAATAAAATAACAAATGAACATGTCACTTTGCAGTGTGGTTATGTTGCCTCTGTATGGGTTTGGTGCATTATGAGCATGATTATAATATTGGATATTGAATAACATAGGCAGTCTCCTAATATGGGGCTCTTTTCATCGCTTACTGTTTCTGTTAAATTGAGTTTAGATGAAGGTCAGTGTATGTGCTAGATTTGTGAGGCTCTTTTCATCTCTTATTGTCTCTTTTCATCGCTTATTTTTGTCGTTAAATTGAGTTTAGAATGAATATGTTAGATTTAAGAATGGTTCATAGAAAGGTATATTATCAATATTGTTGGAAATTTGGTTTTAAAACTAAATTTTTATTATCCAGAAGTATCTCTAAAGGCCATGGATAACATACTATGTTCCAATCTCAGTGACAAGAAATCACATAAAAATTTCCATATTTTGTCTTCTAATAGTTTTTTCGGGATATTAAATAACATAGGAAGTCTCCTACGGAATATGAGGCTCTTTTCATCGCTTACTATTCTTGTTAATTTGAGTTTAGATGAAGGTCGGTGTATGTGCTATATTTGTGAGGCTCTTTTCATCGCTTATTGTTGTTGTTAAATTGAGTTTAGATGAAGTGTAGATGTTAGATTTAACAATGGTTTATAGAAAGGGATATTATCGAGATTGTTGGAATTTTTGTTTTAAAACTAAATTTTTATTATCGAGAAGCATCTATAAAGGTCATGGATAGCAAGAAATCACATAAACATTTCCATATTTTTTCCTTTAATAATTTTTTTTGGATATTAAATAACATAGGCAATCTCTTACGAAATATGAGGCTCTTTTCATCGCTTAATGTTCTTGTTAAATTGAGTTTAGATGAAGGTCGGTGTATGTGCTAGATTTATGAGGCTCTTTTCATCGCTTATTGTTGTTGTTAAAATGAGTTTAGATGAAGTGCAAATGTTATATTTAACAATGGTTTATAGAAAGAGATATTATCAATATTGTTGGAAATTTGGTTTTAAAACTAAATTTTTATTATCGAGAGGCATCTCTAAAGGCCATGGATGGCATACTATCTTCCAATCTTAGTCACAAGCTATCACATAAACATTTCCAGATTTTGTCTTCTAATAGTTTTTTTTAATATGATTACACCATAGTTTGATATGAACATTTAAGTAGGCTCGCAAACGATGATCCCCTTGCGTGGCTGATCAATATATTGATGCTTTCCTCAAACAACTCTCGCCTCGATCTCTCTTGGTAAGAAACTTAGAATGCATGGAAAAAATTACTGGTAAGAAACTCATAAAAAATCAACCTCCTCTTTCCTACAAAATCCAGTTGTCTATAACAAGTCTAAAGAAAATCTTCCAAACTGGCTGTAGAAATTTTTGCACACTATGATTTGAAAAAAACTGATGGAATAGTCCAAAATATTCCATCTCAATTCTGATAGGTGAAAATCAAATTTTCCCTTCAAACAATCCAAATTTTTTTCTTAATGGTGATGAACAACTTTAAATAGCTCGTAACTCTCTTGAGTTTTCAATTTGTCTATAGAACAAAATTTATAATATAGTTATACGTTTTTAAACAATGTTTAGGCTTTATTTTTTGTCTTAACAGCATAAGGGTTTTGATCTCTAGATTCCCCACATTGTATTGTTGTTGTATTAGAACTTTTGAAAAGGATTTTACAGGAAAGCGCAAAAAATCCTAAATTGATGGACCATAAAAACTCTAGAAAATTTTTAGAAATTATGTCTTGGAGCTGGTTGGAAAAATTTGGCCTCAAAATAATTCACAAGTGCCCCATAATTATCTAAATTTTCACCTGGCCACATACTATTCTGGTAGCAGGTTTGCATTTCTTAGGAGTGTTTAGGATAGTTAATTGTCTTATTAAAAAATATAATAGATCTGTTGATTTTTTATTTAAAATTGTGAACATAACCTAAATAGATGCAAGAAGTCATTTGTTTTTTTCCAGTGGAAGGGCCAGCTAAGATATCTAGCTTGATAAAAAAAACTACTATCTAGGACCCTAATTTACAGGCAGTGGATTTTCGTTCTTTTTCCATCATAACCTTCTTCTGGTGTACAAGCTAAGTTTGTTTGATGTTAGTTCAGTAACAATCCTTGATTTGGGTTTGCTTTTCGAGGTTGTTGTGTTATATTTCTTATTACATTATAATACATCATGTGATGTATCGTTAATACTTTTGGGGATATGCAAGTATTGATATTCTGAGCTGTATAATTATGGTGGAGCCCATAGTGTGCAATTGATTTCCATTACATTGTTTTTTAATGTTGACCTAGTGTTCATTAGAAGGTTTCCTTGTGCTTCTTTAACTGTCAGTCAAATATATATCAGGAATATCCCACTCGACATGTCAATACTCATAGGGTTTAGAAGGTTAACTTTCCGAAGGGGTGGCTTTTTGCATGAGCATATTGCTTCTTGAAAATAAGGCTTAACAATCTTACTCCTTATTATATTGCATGAAATAAATCATTTAAAATGATAGTTAATAGTAGTGGATAAATTCATTAATAAATTTCAATTGTCAAGGTGTTAAATTATACCCACCCCTGGCTGATTTTTTATTTTTCCAGGTTGTCTATCAGTAGATTTATTGATAGAGAACTTACAATTTGTTACCTCTTTTACTAGCATATATTAATTCCTTTTTTCTCATTGTGTTTTCTAGATACTCATGCCCCCCTTACAACCATGGGAAGATGAACATTCAAACATATATCCCCCCTTAAAATACCCAAACTATGAAGCTCTACCATTGTTGATAGTGCACAAAATTTCAAGGCTCATGTCACAATGTGCTTTAACTATTTATGCATAAATGAGTGCACTAGTATTGAACTTGGGCCTATTCTTCCTCATGCTATTTATCTAATATTCCAACTCTGATTTCCTTACAATAATTTCCAGTTTAGATCCACAATAAAAAATTAAAGGGTGGCAATGTGTGATCAAAAATTTTTCCTCTTGTTGAAACACTTTTCATACCATACTTTTAATCATTTATGCCACTACATTGCCTGAAAAAAAATTACAATAATATTTGCTAGCCAAATTTGGCTAACATGTCCAAGGCTCATCCCAAAATTAAATGTTATTTCTTTGCATATTTCTAGGAAGCCATTTGTTTCGCCGTATACTAGCTGTTCTGTAAGTTAGAGTATAAAATTAGGAAAAGAAAAAAACTTCCTACCATCTCATTTTGCTTCGATATTGGAAAATTTTGAAGACATAAGCTTTCCCCTCCGACTCATTTAACGATAGGATGTCTAGGTTTGAGTGTAGCCCTGTATTTCTTGATACACTATTGCCATTTCCTTAGGCAAAAAACAAAAGGACATGATACAATTCTACATCCTTCCATGGAAAAAAACACTTCCAATGATATATTATCGCACCATACCATTAATGTAAATGCCATTTTTCATTTATCATAACTACCATAACCTTATTCACTTAGCTAGGTGGTTTCACATGGTAAAGGTAAACAATATGCCATGATATAAGTCTAGATCCTCACATTAACAAGAGAAATTACATTCACAAGCAATACAGGGACTTAAATATTAAATTCTCAATCTTTTAACCATAATTTCAGCTCTACAATTCTCGAGCTTTTAACCTTTAAAATCTATAATTCCAAAACTTTTAAAATTATTGTTAGGAAATACTACCCTACAATGAAAACCACAATTACATGAAAGCATGAAAATAATAATGGAAAGCCACAGAGTGCACTCTACCTAGCTGGTGAACTCTAGAGAGTGCATACAAATAGAAAACTCTACTTGCTACGTGGAAGGTTTGATACCTTGTAAGTTACATTGTTAGTTAGATTCAAATATATTGATAGACCATTGTCAGACCTTTGTATGGTGTTCACGATCTGACAAATAAAATACCTTGTCATTTTGTATCTTAGCTATACCACTGAACGCTGATTTAGGATTCATCTAAATGTTTCACTTCAAGCCATTTCTACAAATTCAAATAGAGGTAATCATATTTTTTTTTTAGGAATGTAATCTTTTGTTTTTTTAGGAAATGTATTTATAGTTTGTTAAGCAATATACTAGTTGTTCTCTAAGTGAGAGTAGAAAATTGGGAACACAGAAAAATCCTCCTACCATCTCATTATGCTTCGATATTGGAATTTTTTTAAGACAAAATCTTTCCCCTTCGTCTCATTTAATGCTAGGATATATGGGTTTGGCTGCAACACTCTCTTTCTTATTACAATATTACCATTACCTTAGCAAAAAAAACGGACATGATACAATTCTACATCCTTCCATGGACATAAGCACTTCATATGATATATTGTCGCACCAAAGAATCAATGTAAATGTAATTTTTCCTTTATCATAACTACCATCAACATATTCACTCAACTAGGTGGTTTCACATGGTAAATGTCAACAAAATTCCATGAAATAAGTCAAGATCCTCACATGAACAAGAGAACTTACATTCACAAGAAATACGTCTTAACTCTAATATTCCCAATATTTTAACCATAATTTCAACTGTACAATTCTTGAGCTTTTAACCTTAATTTAAACTCTATAATTCCCAAGCTTTTAAACTTACTGTTAGCCAATACATGTCAGGAATATCACAAGCCTACAATGAAAACCACAAGGACATGAAAGCATGCCAATAATAATGGAAAGCTACAGAGTGCACTCTGCCTACTTGTTGAACTCTAGAGAGTGCATACAAATACAAAACTCTACCTGTTGAACTCGTATTTTATCCTAGAAGGTTTCATACCTTACAAGTTACATTGTTAGTTAGCTTGAAAAATATCGATAGAGCATTGTCAAACCTTTTTATGGTGTTCATGATATCAAAAATAATTATACCATCTCATTCAATAGAACGTTGACTTAGGAGTCATTTGAACATTGCTTTTAAGTCATTTCCACAGATTCAAATAGAGGTCTTCATCTTTTTTTCTTGTAGGAATGTATTTATTAATAGAAAGAGCTTTCATATGTACATGTCTATGGTCATATGCATGACATTTATTTTCCAATTACTCACTTTCCATGTGAGGCACATGATAAGAAGTTGGTGAAAAGCTTACTCCCATGTCACCTAAACAATGGTCTCCTGGTACACATGTGAGACTTTATTATTGTTGGCCCAGGTTTTATTTTGAGGAAAAAAACAGAGAATTCTGAGTCATGGCCAGAAATACATTTGTGATATGTCTATAATTTTTGTAGAAAATTGGTCTAAATCAGTCCTTGACTTGGCTGAAATATAAGGGGAATTATAGTAAAGAAATAAAACAAGTTTAACCCCGCAATCATATTGCCCAAAATTAACTTGCAGAATTGGCCTATCAATTGTACCCTAGCATACTATAATTTATGATCGAGTCACATCTTTTTTTTAGCATAAATTACTTTAAAAATTTAACTCATTGTTTCCTGGTCTCCACAGTTTCATAATTTAAACTCACAAACCTACTATGCATGTGTTTAGGGTGACAATGCATCTATTCTACACTTTTTTTATCCCTGTATAATTACACCTGCACATATTTGCAAAAAATTCCTTTACTCTTGTTATCACTCAATAATTTTTCAAGGTTAAAGAAAGAAATAGTCCGAGGTAACCACATAACAAATTTTAAACTCTAGGATCTAGCCCTCCTAGGATTTAGAGAGGGCTCTCTCTATAAATTTTAACTTTGTTTTGATTATAAGATATTAGGCTAGTTATGATTGTGCAAATTGGTTTTGTTGTTTTTTTTTTTTTGGGGAAATCATTTAATGAGGTGGATAGTGGGAACTATGTTTTTCCATTGGGCTAAGGAGTCAAAAAATCAAGCAGACAGAACTAGGATCAAAGTCAAGAAGTCAAATGTTTTCAGGGCAAGATAGATAAGCCTTTGAAGATCTTGGAAGGATGTTTGGTGAGGTGATATGATCGGGATAAAGAGCAATAAAGGGTTCTTTGATCCGGAAAAGAGAAGTAGTAGGCAAAGGTCAAACAAAAGAGGGAGCAATTAAAAGTTCCCTACTCTAGAAATCAGCAGAAAACATAGAAATGATAAATAGTAAAGATAGGGTGCTTTTAACAAATCCTGAAGTAATACTCTTTTTTATTCATTCAAATTTAGGACACATAATGGATGCATGAAATAAAGAAGATAAACAATGACAAGTAGAAAATACTTCACTTCAATAGCTCATCACATGAATCCTAAAATATGATGCTAATTGGTTCGATCTAGTTTGTTACTCGAGATTTGAAACACAAAAGCCTTCAAGTCCAATAAAAAATGACTATAGAAATATTCAGCAATTTATTCCACAATAATACTTCAAAGGTTGAAGTATTTATACAAATTGTTAAACTAAAATATCTTGAAAAAATATCAAGATTGGTTTACAAATATCTCAAACTGTTTTATATAAATAAAACTTAATAAAAGGACACTCAAAACTAATGAATCTATTTGGCACTATTTTTTATGGATTTATGGTGAAAAAGAAGATAATTCAAATTTGATATCAACTCTTAGTTGATGATGAGGCATCCAAGTCACTAACTATCTCCTTCCTTTATGCATTTTACTCCAGAAATTTTGCAAAATTGGGGTCCAATGATACCTTTTTATTTCTCAATCCGAAATATATACGTAAAAAGTGAAAAAGGTTTTGGTATATAAATATGTTACTAAGACGAACCTCTCTCAGTTTCCCAAAATTCAGTTCCATCTGTTCACCATATGCTCTGCACATATATGTGTAAAACAAAATTTTGCACAGTCTGAAAAATAAGTTGTAAATATGTGCATGTATCTTCCATTATGTAATACTTGTGCATAAATTGAGATAGGTTTTTGTAGCTTGGAATCGTAGGAACATAAGCCTCCTCCAGTTTTTCAAAATTCATCTTGGATTGGACACAATAGTTTCTGCAAAAATATGACTTAAACATGAAATTTCTGCAAAAATGTCCCTTCATGATCTGTTTTCATCTTTTAACCTTACTGTTATTTTAACTGTTTTTACTTTAACTTTGGATAAACTTCATTTTTGTTGGTGAAAGTATTTTCATCTCTGTTTAACTATTACTGCCTCTGTATTTACTTTTACTGTTTTACCTTGACTTCTCTGTCACTTCACCGTTTTGTTTTAACCTTTTAACTGCATTTGTTCCCCTGTTTTCACTTTCGTATTAAACCTTTCAACTACTCATGCTTCTGTGTTTTTAGTAAAAATGTTTCTTTTTTACTAAAGACACATGTAAAATAAAAAATGTTCCTTTGGAGATTATTTTCAAAGAATCTTTCACTATGCCGGTGAAAATGGTTCGTCCTTTTTTTCTGACCATCATTGTGTAAATTTCTTCATTCTTCTCTGCTACTGTATGAAATCTTCTTGTTTTAGGAAAACCATTCAAACTCATTTCCTTATGAATTCTTGGAGTAAAATTGATCTTTAACTAGTATTTAGATTTTTTTATCCAAATTCTCCTTTTTCTAATAACTTGCAACAATAAAACAATGTGTTAAATGAAAATGTAGGTCTGCGGGGAGGTGAGCAAGGGTTTTATTGAAGTAAGAAGTCTTTTGAAGAAATTTGGACTGTGTATGGATATTTTTTGCGTTGGAAATGGTATTATAGTGGTTTTTCGCAACACATGTTGAATAAGCAATGTATTGCATAGTCTATTTCATAGTTATGTCACATGGACATATGGTTTGGGCGCGGGGCAAGGAAATACCGCCAGGCTGTTTTTCGCATTATGCAAAGGTGGTAAGTTGTATTTGTTCTAAGGATGCGATTGAATGAGAATAGGCCACGTGGAGGAGAGAGATGGGTGGAAAACCACCCATTTCGCAAATGTTGAAATGGGTTATCATCTCGCAGTTTTAAAATGCGATATGGATTTGTGGTCGTCGGATCTGGGGATTGGGATGTGAATGGTTGCGATTGAGTTTTGGAGTTTCTCGACAATGGGACGTGGGGCCTGGGTCTTTTATATGGCGGGGTTGGTTTTAAACGTTAAAAATATATTTTTATAACGTAAAAAACATTGCATTATTTGATTGGCGCGGTATATAATAACATAGCATATAAAACATTTAACAAGTGTTTTATAACTATTGGTAGCAGAATTAATTTATAAGATATGTTTAAACCTATGGGAAAAGGGGCGGGGGTTTATTTAAACATGTGGGATAAATAAACATAGGTTTAACTTAAAATAAGTGGGTTTTTTTGGGGATATTAATATATAAAGAAATTAATATATACGGGAAGGGTTATTTATAAGGATTTAGTACTTTAGGTTAGAGGTTAATATGAAATAGAAAATGTAATGAATGAGATGAATAAAAATACATATATTTAAACTAAGTAAAGTGTAAAATAGGTCATTTAAACATAATTTGTCCCATTTTGAATTCTTTACACATAAACTTAGGAGAAATGTGTCTTATAGATTTTTTGAGTGTTTTTGAATGAAGATGAAATTAATTATGTAGAATTTTTACTTTTACTAAGCAAAAATATGTTTTACTTAGGAAAGGGGATCATAGTTTTGGAAAAGGGAGAATGTGCTGATGAAATGTGTTTTATGTAGGGAATCCAATATTTTTAACCAATCAATTATTGAGCCTTGGGTCCTGTCCCAACAAAATTCAGAGAAATTCTTTGAGCCTCTTTAACTGAAGTTCTATGATACTGGATCATTGTGGGGGAGGGGAAATTAGTAATTTTTTCCTGATGATGCTTTATTACATGCTTTTCACAACTACTTTCTACCTACCCATCATTATTTCTAACATTTTTTTACTTCATTTTCATGGGTGCATTTAAGTTTGCAACCCTAGATCCATTTTTCTTTCAAAGCATAAATCTATCTAAGTCTAGCCTTATTTCATTTGAGGGCTCAGATTAAAATATTGAGCTCCTCATTTATTCTCTAAATATTTACTGCTTTTTCAAGTTTAAAATGTTTGACATATATTTATTCTCTATCTAAAACATGAAATTCAAAGCATGAAAAGTTAAGATGAAACTATTTAACTGATCATGGATTATGGAATTTTGAACAATCTGCACATAATCATTATTCTTGCAGTAAAAGTAAATAGTAGTGGAATTTTGACTTGCTCACTTTAAAGCCTTATTTTTATCTCTTTTTTCTTTTGGGGTCTATTTTTTCTAAGTCCTCTGATATTTCTTTTAGGAATTTTACCCTCTTTTCATTTTTTATTATTATTTTCAAATATGGGAAAACAACTTGCAAAAAGAAATGTATGTACATATTTACAAGAATATCAAAGTCAATTCAAAAATTATGAATCCTATTATTATAGGACCCTAATAGTGGCTCCACATGGGGATGACATCTCCTTGTGAGATGTCAAGAACACCATCGACTAGTAGCTTGATCCATTGAGCCAATCCCAAACATGCATATGCTGTGACTGAAAACTCTTGAATTGAATTTACACCTTTTTCTGCAAACTGAAATCTAATTTGAGACTAAAAAGTGGTGTGAATTTCAAACCAAACTACTACATCATCAATATTTTAGGGCATTTTCCTTGGCTTTCAAATCTTAATGAATTATTTCAAACTAGCTGAAAACTGAAAACTGAAATAAGCTGAAATCCTACCTACTTACTCTAATCAGCTGTCCAACTGTTGGTTAGGTAAAATGAAACAACCAATGCAACCATTCACGCATTATGTACTTTGATAGATTTTGATGCATTTTCTTGTTTATTATCAAAACTATAATTCTGCAACCTATTAGAAATTTGTCAACACATGAGAGAATAAGGAAATACTTGATTTCCTTTGTTGACTCTAGAAATTGTACAACAAGATCTTCTGAGGTATATGTACAAATGTTCAACTGATCCAAGGAACTGTACCTTTGTTTTGAATGGCCTCCATGCCATGAGACCAAATTTTCATTTTTAACTTTATTTCCTTGAAAAAGGAACCTATGATTGTTCTGAGATAATTTCAGATTTACAGATAAGCTTTGTGATGATATTTCTACTGATGGACATGCATGTCTGTTGAAACTTTTATCATCTTGATACTGAAGCTTATAGTTAGTTAATAGAGAAAGATTTTGATTGCATTTATCATTCATCACATCAGCTATTTGATCTTGAAAAACTTTGAAATATTGTTGCAATTTATATATGGGTTTTAATGGAAATTCATAGATTTCTAGGCATTGTTCATCCTTTAAAAACTGAAATACTTTAGAGCATAATGGTATAGAACTTTCTTTCAAAATTTCTGAACTTTCTTCTTCAATCCCATATTTTATGTGTATTGTCTGATCATTGTATTTGAGCTGCTGAAACTGAACTCCCTCATCCCACAAACTAGCTAGTGATTGCTCTGTGAAGTTAGCTTGAATTTGGAGAACATAATTATCATCATACTGATCATACTTAGGCAAATATTCAAAAGAAGGAATGCCATCAATCATACACATTAGATCAGCATATTGCTCCTCTATATATTGATCTGTAAATTCATTTTGTGATCTATGATAATTGGAATTATTAGGAATTGTTTATGGCTATCAACCTCTTCTATTTCTTTATGGTGATTTTGAACAAAAAAATCATTTTTCATGGTAATCTTCTGTATCATTTCTTCTATTTTACTTACCAAAAGGCTGAGTTTTATCTCTACAATGTTTTTCTTCTCTTCTTCTGCTTTTAAATTTTCATTTCTTATTTGCAAATTAACTGTTACATAAATTTCAATGTTTTGCATCTGTACAAGTGTTTCTGGATCTCTTTCTCTTAACTGAAATTCTATTTCTGGATCAAAGGCATTTGGATAACGCAAGAGAGCTGAATCATGAGGAGGTCTAATATTTTCTGGCATTGAATAATAAACTTTATTAAATCTGTCAGAAAATTGTTGTATTGTTTCATTTGGATGTCTTTTTAACTGATTATATTCTTCTATGATCAAAAAAAGATTGACTTTAATTATCCATCTGTCAAGAAAAAGTTTCACAAACTGCTGGAAATTTGAGATGCTTGCATTAGGAAGATTCTTGAACCAACTCTTTATTCTATTTTGCAAAGAAAGAGAAAAAAGTCTTATTTTAACATAATCTTCATCAATCTCAAATAAATCCATATAATTTTCAAAACCTTGAATATGTTTTTCAGCAGTGATGTTATTATTTTCTCCATCAAACCTGGGAATAAATTTGTAATAATTATCAGGGAAATCACGGAGTATAGGAGGTAAAATGAGGGGCTTATATCTATCAGAAACTTTCTATGGTACAAGAATATGTACAGGTATTGTAAGATCAGTCTTGATTATTTGAGGCTTATTAATTGAAAAATTATCATCATTAGATTCAAAAGAAAGCTGCTCAAAAAGATTAAGAGAATTAGTACTTACAATCTTCAAAGGAAAATAATTAAAAACTAATCTAAGATCTTCTATAAAATAAAATATACATTGAAAAACTTTCTTAATGAGAAAGAACATAATGTCTTGCATTAAGATCCAAGTTGAAAGCGTGATCTTTCCATATTGTTCTTTCAGGTTCATTCCTCCAGTGGAGTCTTGATTGTGAAATTGATTTGGAGTCACCAGGTGGATGATTTTAACCTTTGTGTGTCTAATCATTGTCCACCATCATAGATCAGATCTGAACCTGTAAAACATTTCTAAAGAAAATGTTAGTTTCCCCAATATGGTCGCCAATATGTTATCACTCAGTAATTTCTCAAGGTTAAAGAAAGAAATAGTCTGAGGTAACCACAGACAAACTTTTAAACTCTAGGATCTAGCCTTCCTAGGGTTCATAGAGGGCTCTCTCTATAAATTTTAACTTTGTTTTGATTATAAGATATTAGGCTAGTCATGATTGTGCAAATTGGTTTTGGTTTGTTTGGTTTGGTCGGAAAAATCACTTAATGAGAAGGATAGTGGGAATTCTATTTGTCCATTGGGCTAAGGAGTCAAAAAATAAAGCAGATAGAACTAGGATCAAGGTCAAGAAGTCAAATGTTTTCAGGGCAAGATAGATAACCCTTTGAAGAACTTGGAAGGTTGTCTAGTGAGGTGATATGATTGGGATAAAGAGCAATGAAGGGTTCTTTGATCCGGAAAATAGAAGTATTAGGCAGAGGTCAAATGAAGGAGGGAGAAATTAAGGGTTCCCTACTCTGGAAATCAGCAGAAAACATAGAAATGATAAATAGTAAAGACAGGGTGCTTTTAACAAATCTTGAAGTAATACTCCTATTTATTCATTCAAATTTAGAGCACATAATGGATGCATGAAAAAAAGAAGATAAACAATGACAAGTAGAAAATACTTCACTTCAATAGCTCATCACATGAATCCTGAAATATGATGCTAATTGGTTCAATCCAGTTTTCTACTCGAGATTTGAAACACAAAAGCCTTCAAGTCCAATAAAAAATGAATATAGAAATCTTCAGCAATTTATTTCACAATAATACTTCAAAGGATGAAGTATTTATACAAATTGGTAAACTAAAATATCTTGAAAAAATATCAAGATTGGTTTACAAATATCTCAAACTGTTTTACATAAATAGAACTTAATAAAAGGACACTAAAAAATAATGAATCTATTTGGCACTATTTTTTATGGATTTATGGTGACAAATAAGATAATTTGAATTTGATATCAACTCTTATTTGATGATGAGGCATCCAAGTCACTAACCGTCTCCTTCCTTTTTGCATTTTACTCCAGAAATTCTGCAAAATTGGGGTCCATTGATACGTTTGTATTTATCAATTTGAAATAGATATATAAGAAGTGAAAGATATTTTTTAGATAAATATGTTACTAAGATAAACCTCTCTCAGTTTCCCAAAATTCAGTTCCAACTGTTCACCATATGCTCTGCAAAAAGATGTGTAAAATAGAACTTTGCACAGTCTGAAAAGTATGATGTAAAGATGTGCATTTATCTCTCATTATGTAATACCTGTGTATAAAGTGAGATAGGTTTTTGTAGATTAACATCTTAGGAACATAAGCCTCCTCCAGTTTTAAAAAATTCATCTTGTATTTGACACAATAGTTTCTGAAAAACTATGACTTAAACAGGAAATTTCTGCAAAAATGCTCTGTTTTCATCTTTTAACCTTACTGTTATTTTAACTATTTTTACTTTAACTTTGGATAAAATTCAATGTTGTTGGTGAAAGTATTTTCATATTTGTTTAACTATGGCTGCCTCTATATTTACTTTTATTCTTTTACCTTGACTGCTCTGTCACTTGACTGTTCTATTTTAACCTTTTAACTGCATTTGTTCACCTGTTTTCACTTTCATATTAAACCTTTCAACTACTCATGCTTCTGTGTTTTTAGTAAAAATGATTCTGTTTTACTAAAGACACATGTAAAATATAAAATGTTCCTTTGGAGAGTAGTTTCAAAGAATATTTCACTGTGCTGGTGAAAATGTTTTGTCCTTTTTTCTGACCATCATTTTGTAAATTTCTTCATTCTGCTCTGCTACTGTATGAAATATTCTTGTTTTAGGAAAACCATTCAAACTCATTTCATTGTGAATTCTTGGAGTAAAATTGATCTTTAACTAGTATTTATATTGTTTTATCCAAATTCTCCTTTTTCTAATAACCTGCAACAATAAAACAATTCGTTAAATGAAAACGTAGGTATGCGGGGAGGTGAGCAAGGGTTTAATTGAATTGAGAAGTCTTTTGAAGAAATCTGGATTGTGTATGGATCTTTTTTGCGTTGGCAATCGTATTATAGTGGTTTTTTGCAACACATGGTGAATAATCAATGTATTGCATACTCTATTGCACAATTATGTCACATGGACATACGATTTGGGCGCGGGGCAAGGAAATACTGCCAGGCGGTTTTCACATTATGCAAAGGTGGTAAGCTGTATTTGTTCTAAAGAGGCGATCGAATGAGAATAGGCCTTGTGGAGGAGAGAGATGGGTGGAAAACCACCCATTTCGCAAATGTTGAAATCGGTTATCATCGCGAAGTTTTAAAATGTGATATGTATTTTTGGTTGTCAGATCTAGGGATCAAGATGCGAATGACTGCGATTGAGTTTTGGAGTTGCTCGATAGTGGGACGTGGGGCTCGAGTCTTTTATATGGCGGGGTTGGTTTTAAACATTAAAAATATATTTTTTATAGCGTAAAAAACATTGTATTATTTGATTGGCGGGGTATATAATAACATAGCTTATAAAAAATTTAACAAGTGTTTTATAACTATTGGGAGCGGAATTAATTTATAAGATATGTTTAAACCTACGGGAAAAAGGGCGGGGGTTTATTTAAATATGTGGGATAAATAAACATAGGTTTAACTTAAAATAAGTGGGTTTTTTGGGATTTTTATTAATATATAAAGAAATTAATATATACATAAAGGGTTATTTATAAGGATTTAGTACTTTAGGTCAGAGGTTAATATGAAATAGAAAATTTAATGAATGAGATGAATAAAAATACATATATTTAAACTAAGTAAAGTGTAAAATAGGTCATTTAAACATAATTTGTCCCATTTTGAATACTTTACACATAAAATTAGGAGAGATGTATCTTATAGGTTTTTTGAGTGTTTTTGAATGAAGATGAAATTAATTATGTAGGGTTTTTACTTTTACTAAGCAAAAATGTGTTTTACTTAGGAAAATGGATCATAGTTTTGGAAAAGGGTGAATACGCTGATGAAATGGGTTTTATGTAGGGAATCCAATATTTAACTAATTAGTTATTGAGCCTTGGGTCCGGTCCCAATAAAAGTCAGAGAAATGCTCTGAGCCTCTTTAACTAAAGGTTTATGATACTGGATCATTATGGGGGAGGGGAAATTAGTAATTTTTGCCTGATGATGATTTATTACATGCTTTGTAGAACTGCTTTCTACCTACCCGTCACTATTTCTAACATTTTTGTACTTCATTTGCATGGGTGCATTTAAGCTTGCAACCCTAAATCAATTTTTCTTTCAAAGCATAAATCTATCTAAGTCTAACCTTATTTCATTTGAGAGCTCAGATTAAACTATTGAGATCCTCATTTATTCTCTAACTATCTACTGATTTGTCAAGTTTAAACTGTTTGACATATTTTTATTCTCTATCCAAAGCATGAAAAGTTAAGATTAAACTATTTAAATGATCATGGATTATGGCATTTTGAACAATCTGCACATAATCATCATTCTTGCAGTAAAAGTAAATAGTAGTGGCACTTTGACTCGCTCATTTTCAGACCTTATTTTTATCTCTTTTTTCTTTTGGGGTCTATTTTTTCTAAGTCCTTTGATCTTTCTTTTAGAACTTTTACCCTCTTTTCATTTTTATTATTATTTTCAGATATGGGAAAACAACTTGCAGAAAGCAAGGTATGTACATATTTACAAGACTATCAAAGTCAATTCAAAAATTATGAATCCTATTATTATAGGACCCTAAAAAATCTTACATGGAATCTGTTCCAAGTGTTATGTTTTCTTTTATATCTAGTATATTTTTTCTCTTTATAGGTTTTCCACACTGAATAGGATCTATGTTGTGTAGAAATACAAATTTAAGGCTTTTTCCATTGACCTTTTTGACTGAGTATTGTGCAATTTATACTAAGTATGTTGATGTTTCCCATGATAGGAATTTCATGCCCATTGTAATTCTATTATAATTTATGTGCACAATGAAATAAAATTTAGTTTATGCTCCAACTGATTTGTAATTTCTATGTCTATTTGTTTTCTTTCCTAGGGTTTATGGTCTACACATATGTACTTTTAAGGTTCTATATATTGAAATAGTTTATGGGGGAGTTAAATGATACATGTCTCCTTTAGAGGATTTTCACTATTTAGCAAGATATATTTCATATCTCTTCAAATTTTTTTTATTTAGTCTGCAAGCACACACGTTTAGAATCAAGGAATTGAAAACATAAACAACATTTATAAAAGAAAGATAACCAATGCAAAAATAAAATATCTTCAGCTATATTAGAAATTTTTTTAGCTGAACAGTTCCAATTTGTGTATATGTTTCATTTGTTATCATAAACAAACATAAAGGAACTACGCCATTTTACTTTGCCATTTATCTATTTTGATAATTGTCTGTGCATTTTCCATAACTGTTTTCCCCATTTCCACTGTATTTGTATATATGGCCTGCATATGATCTGGCCACTCTGCAAATTCTTCCATCTTTTTTTAGACTTTTGGTTTTCCTCTAAACAAGTTGCTCAACCTTTATCGTTTCCTATAGAAAACATCTAGGTATCAACCTACTTCCTTAATAGTCACTTCCTTGTCAACTAGAAGCTACATGCAATTTTTCTCTAACATCCTAATGCTTTAATGATTTTATGACAATACTAATCCAAATACATGTTGGAAAACATCTTAATATCAATCATGCAGAAAATATGTTCTAAATCATATTACTCAATCTGATCTGGATTTATGCAGGAACACAACAGAATAAACATATAACCATAAATACAGAGATGCAACGAAAATAACACTTCATTTCATTAATATCAAAGAACTGAAATTTGCTTACAGACAAAATGGAAATAAAACTAGCTAGGGCGCTGGTAGCTATCTCTGAGAAGAGATGTGGCGGCTACAGGCCTCTGAACTGAGTTACAATGAGGCTCGAGGGCCTATTTATTATTGAGAAACCATGGAGAACCCTAAACATCCAAAAACCTAACCCCTAGGAGATGAAGCGCCAAAACTATGGGCCCCGTTTGGGTAAATTGGTGTTTCAACTTCCCAGGGACGTAACTTTGGCCTACTATCTCCGTTTGACGCACATGATACATCATTAGAAAGCTCTGTCCGAGGACCACAACTTTCGGGACGAATTTCATTCCATGAAATTCGTTGGTTAAACGATGCCCAAAAAACGTCGTTTAGGGCCTCAAAACGGCTCCGGAAGTTCAGGACCCGAAAAAATGTTAAAAATAGTAAGTTATGCCGAAACTGAAAAACTGAAAGAGACAATGGTGGGGGCCCAAGTGGAATAGGCGGGTGGCCACCAATATCCACTTGGATCATTCCTCCCCCCTTAGGAAGCAATGGTCCCCATTGCGTTAAGTTCCTCCATGAGATGAGGAAATTTCTGCTGAACTTGGTCCCTGGTGAACCACTTTCCTTGGTGCAGGAGTTGGCCAGCTTTGACAACCCGATACAGTTGGATCTTTTGTTGGCGAGTGTTCTTGATTTGCATGTCCATGATACAATCTGTGGTGGCCTGTTCCATGCAGTCTGGGTTTAACTCTGTTGGTGTGAGTTGTTCTGCAATGTCCGAGGTGTCCAGCAGAGGTGGAAAGTAAGGACGAAGACGATCCACATTGAAGACTGGGTGCAGACCAAGGAATGGTGGAATACTAAGCTCGAAGGCATTGTTACCTACAGCCTTGGTGATGGTGTACGGCCCGTATCGGAGCGGGCAAAGCTTGCGGTGAGGTCCAGTGAGGCGCTCCTTCTGCAAATGCAGCCATACTTTATCGCCCACCTGGAAGTTGTGTGGCACCCGGTGTTGATCATGGCGCTGCTTGTACTTCGCATTAGCTCTGTCCAATATATCATGAACTTGTTGGCGGATGTGTTGAATGCGCTCGATGAAGCTACTTGCTTTGTCAACTTCAGACTGGACGTGCGCTGAATCGGCCTGAGCAGCTGCAAATGGCATGGCTACGTCAATGGGACATAGTGGCTGGAATCCCAAGCCCACCTGGAAGGGGCTATGGCCAATTGAACTGTGGAGAGCTCGGTTATAACTATGTTGTACATAAGGGAGGCTCTCGTCCCATGTGCGTGGATGATTTGAATTGTACATGCGCAGAATGTGTACAATCATTCTGTTGACGACCTCTGTCTGGCCATCTGTTTGGGGATGGAAAGCTGTGGACTTGGTGAGCTTGGTATCCAACATCGACCAGAGGCTGGACCAAAATGTGCTGAGGAACGTGCTATCCCGATCTGATATGATAGACTGTGGGATCCCAAAGTGCACCCACACTCGTTCAAAGAAGAGTTTAGCGGTGGCTTCTGCTGTGATATTCTTCTTGCAGGCCGCCATAATGGCCATCTTCAAGAATCTGTCGACGACCACAAAAACACAGTCATTTCCCTGCTTAGTAGAAGGCAGGCCCGACATGTAATCCATGGAGATGGATTCCCAAGGTCGACTAGGGGTAGGTAGAGGAGTATATAGGCCTTACTTCTTGATGGTCGGTTTGGCAATGGCACAAGCAGTGCAGGATCTGATGTGCTTCTCGACATCCTTTCGAAGGTTCGGCCAATATAAATACTTCTGCAGGATTGCTACTGTTTTCTCGACCCCGAAATGCCCAGCGACTCGACTGTAGTGTGCTTCCCATATCATCTTGGCACGCTCGCTTGAAGGAACACAAAGGTGTCCCAGGTGACATAAAAGTGCATCTTTGAGGTGAAAATTTGGAACTTGCGTGCCCCCCAAGAGTGCCTTGTAAGTGTGGCCGAATTCTGGGTCACTCTCATAGAGAAGCGGCCAATCAGAAGTCTCGTGCCCACAAGAGTTGAGCACGGTGGTGAGCGCCACGGTCGGTGGTCGGCTGAGGCAGTCTGCAACATTATTGGTGCTACCCTTCTTGTACTTGATGTTCAAATGAAACTGTTGCAGATATGTGGACCACTTCCGATGGCGATCATTCTGCAACTTCCCTTGTGTCTGTATGAACTGCAGGGGCCGGTGGTCTGTGTGGATGATTGCTTCCTTCCCCAAAATGTAATGCTTCCATTGTCGACAAGCTTGCACAATGGAATACATTTCTTTGTCATAAGTGGGATACTTGTGAACTGTGTCAGACAATGTCTCACTGTGAAATGCCACTGGATGTCCCTGTTGAGTAAGAACTGCCCCAATAGCATAGTCAGAGGCATCTGTCTCGATCTCAAATGGCTGTTGCAAGTCTGGTAAAGTGAGCACTGGGACAGAACAGAGGCGATTTTTCAATTCTGTGAACGCCTTCTGTTGAGGCCTGGACTCTCAGCCACTTTGCTTTCGCTCCTCCCTTGGCAGGACTTTGACTCAAGGGCCAAGTGATATGAGAGAATCCCAACACAGAACCTCCTAGAAATTAGCAAGGACCTTAAAACTGCGAAGCTCGTTATAGTGGTTGGGGCTGGCCAATCCCAAATGACTTGGATCTTGGCCGTGATCTACATGCAGCCCCCTTTTCATCAATAATGTATCCCAGACATTGAACCCGGGTCATGCCAAAAGTGCACTTCCAAATTGGCACAACTTGTGTTGCCACAGTTGTTTGGAGGACTTGTCGATGTGATGAAGGTGCTCTTCCCAAGTCTGGCTGAAGATCATAATGTCATCCAAGTACACCACTACAAATGAGTTGGTGAATGGCTAAAATATGTCGTCCATCAACCTCATGAAGGTTGCAAGAGCATTCTTCAACTCGAAAGGCATGACCAGCCATTTGAAAAGGCCTTCCTTGGCTTTGAAGGAAGTCTTCCACTCATCGGAGGGTTCAATTGGTACATGGTGATGCCCAGACTTCAAGTCGATCTTGCTGAAATATTTCCCACCTTTGAGTTGGTCCAAAAGGTCATCAATCCGTGGGATTGGGTACCTATTCCATTTTGGATCTTGCTCTAGCTCGATCACTCGATAGTCAATACGTAGTCTCCACGTCCCATCCTTCTCGTACCAACACGACCCAAGCCCCACAGAGACAACTGTCCGATGTGACCTTTCTATACCGTATCCTAACCGCCTTGATTTCATCATTTTCCATAACGAGCGCTCGATAGATCTGTCCATTAGGTAGCGGCGCACTCCGGGGGTCGATCAATTGGTGCTTGACTCGACAAGCAGCGTAGGAACTCCCCGGTGGGTGAGGTGAATATGTCCTCTGTGACTCCTCCACAACCTTATCCATTTGTTGTTGTCGTGGTAGAGGAGCCGTTTGGAGGCTCTGGCCACAATCTTCTTCTTGCCCTGGGGGCGGATCATCAGGAAAACGAATTTCCTGGTTTGGGAAATGAGCTTACTGCATTGTTTTGCAGTAACCAAAGAGATAGCGGCAGGAGGTGGTACCTCTGGTATCCTATACAACCTATTTCCCAAAGTAACAATAACAACACGAGGTCGAGACTCATAAAAACATGACGCTTCCACAAGTATGGTTGTCCTAATAATACATCAGAAACATCAATAGGAGAAACGTCACATAATACCTCATCCGTGAAGGGCTTAATGCCACGCGGAGATCTCGTCCTTGGTGAAGCCACTCGATGGTGTATGGATGTGGGTGAGCTGTGGTCGGCAAGCCCAATCGCTTCACGGCGTCTGCTGAAATGAGGTTCTTTTGGCTCCCATTGTCGATAATGAACTGTACAGGGGAGCCCTTTACCCACATCTGGGAGTGGAAGAGACGTTCCTCCTCCTCTGGATCTTCCGGTTCCTCCTTCTGGACCTTTGTAGTGGCAAAAGTGGCGTTGGGCTCCGCATCAATAATCTGTTTCCCTTTTTCATTCCCCTTTTCAGGTTCTGATTCGGAGTCAGAGCATGCATCTGACTCAGAAGCCCTCATCTCGGCCACTAGCGACTGCTTGCCCCGACACTCACTTGTGTTGTGAGTGGAGCTCTTATGGAACTCACACCACTTTCCCGTGTCCTTCTTTGGCTTTGCGGTGCTGTTCTTTTCTTGTGGCTTCGATGAGTTGTCCTTAGCCACCATGCCTTGGCTCGGTCCTTTGTTCTGCGGTTTGGAAGCACCTTTCCCTTGCTTTTGATTCGCAGATCCAAAGTCTCGCTTCTTCTGCTTGAATTTCTGCTCAATCTTGGCAGCATACCGGTATGCCGTACCAAGCGAGGAGATGTCAAGGAACTCCATTTCTTCCTGAATGTATTTGTGCAAACAGCTGCAATACTTTAGCACCAGATGTTTCTCTGAATCTTTGATACCCAACTTTGTGCGCAGGGTATGGAACAGATTCGTCAGCTCATGCACATCTTGATCCCTTTGTTGTCGCAGCGTGGTCCATTGTATGTACTTGTCCTCATAGCTCCCCACGGGATAGTACTGTTCCTTGACGACGTCTCGAAAAGAATTCCAAGTTGGTACGGCCGAGAACAGAGAGGGTTCTATCTGGTCCTTGTTCTCACAGTAGGTTTCCCACCAGTCCTTAACATGGGGGGTAGCTTTGAGGAGTGCAAAAATAATCTTCTCCCGGTCTGAAAAGTCTTGAACCGAGAAATATCCTTCTAACAGATTCAACCATCTATCTACGGCATCTGCATCTATTTGACCCTCAAATATGGGAATGTCAAAATTTACTTGTACCTTAAAAGGAGTCGCGCCTCCAGAGTGGCTGCTGGATGCAGATGCGCCGCCGGTGGGTAGCCGTTGAAGGATCTGAGCAAAGTTGTCCATCATCGCGTTCCTTTGTTTTTTGAGGGCCTCCTCGAGAAATATTTTGATAGGATCTCCTGCTCCCTCATCTTTCTTTTCGTCCCCCATGGGCGTCCGTCGAGGTTTGCGAGGCTGATCTTGCAAAGGTTCCACCAGATCGAGCCCTAGCTCCTTATACCCCGACCTCGTTAGGGACATGCAAAGAAGGATCGAGAAAAAGCAGACCGCTCTGATACCACTGATCCGGATTTATGCAGGAACGCAACAGAATAAACATATAACCATAAATACAGAGATGCAGCGGAAATAACACTTCATTTCATTAATATCAAAGAACTAAAATTTGCTTACAGATAGAATGGAAATAAAACTAGCTAGGGCGCCGGTAGCTATCTTTGAGAAGAGATGTGGCGGCTACAGGCCTCTGAACTGAGTTACAATGAGGCTCGAGGGCCTATTTATTATTTAGAAACAATGGGAAATCCTAAACAGCCAAAACCCTAACCCTAGGAGATGAAGAAGATGAAGTTACCAAAACTAGTCAACTATGGGCCCCGCTTTGGTAAATTGGGTGTTTCAACTTCCCAAGGACGAACTTTGGCATACTCTATCATTCTTTGACGCACATGATACATCATTAGAAAGCTCCGTTCGAGGACCACAACTTTCGGGATGGATGGATTTCATTCCATGAAATTCATCGGGTAAAACGATGCCCAAAAACGTCGTTTAGGCCTCAAACGGCTCCGAAGTTCAGACCCAAAATCAAGTGAAAATAGTGCTGTCGAACTGAAATCGAAGAGACAGTTTGTAAAACAAGTGGAATAGGCGGGTGGCCACCAATATCCACCTGGATCACAATTGTACAGGAAAACTTAGAGAATTGAGTATCCTACTTTAACAATACCATATATATACAGATGTAGTAACACTTTGCCTTGGTATAACTTGGAATATACTTAGATATTCCACACTTTTCCCTTCAATTTTTTTTCTCCTTCATGTATGTTAAGATAAAATCCTTGGAATTTTCCTTCCATTTACTACACAAATTGTCATTGTTTTTATGCACTTACATTTGATATCTACTTACAACTCCTTTCTACAAACAACAAAATCGTATTTCCATGGAGACAATCTTGACTGCCAATGCACTTCAGTTGTTGTTGGTTGGTTCTACTGATATGCAACCAATCCTCCATATCATTTTTGTCAAGCAAATCTGCCATGCTAGGGCTACAACCCCCCATTACTAGCCCTCTATTTCTGATTGAACTCACATCCATGCGATATTGCTTCCTTCTTCGCACAGTGCCCTTGAAAAAGTTGGGGACCTGCAAATAGGCTCCATTGTGCTCCTCCAAAAAATATCATGCACATTTACACACGAAACTTTGTATGCTTCAAACCCCCCCCCTTTCCTTCCTCTCTTTTATGCCCCTTTTTTCAATCTACTTGCTTTACTAGTGTTTTTTCCACCTCTTCACTCACAATGGTCTTTCTTGTTGGTCACTTCATCTCCTCAAACTTGAAATACTCCACCGGGTAGAACCTATGATCGACGAGCCAACCTCTCTTACTCTCTCTATGGATCAAGTACTCCATGCCACCTCATCCTCATCTAATGCCTCTTCCTTCCCATCAACCCCCCCGCACATAACCAAGCTCATAATTCCATAGGGGGCGACGCTACGCCTACAACACCTCTCTCTTTCAAGGCACTCAAAACATCCCATAAATATTGGTCCATACAAGGCAGGGTTGCAAAAACACCCCTCCATAAATACAAAAATGCACGCGGGGCTGGAAAATCTTTAGGCTTTGACCTTGTCGACTGTGACAGAGACGAGATCCACATATCTTCCTTCAATGACTTAGCAGACACACTTAATGATCTTGTTCATGTTGGATAGGTCTACATAGTTTCAAATGACACCATAAAGGTTCCAAACACTTCCTATAATCATCTTAACCGTCCATTCAAAATCCTTCTTTTCTCCACATCAATTGTGTACCAATTCATGCATGACGATCAAACGATACCCTCCCATCACTTCTGTTTTGTGCCAATTAGGTTACTCAACCTTGCAACTCTCAATTCAATTGTTTATGTTATTGGGGTTGCCATCTTGACCTCTCCTGCCTCCATCGTCCGTAGTTGTGATGAATCTAAGACTCCAAAGAAAACTATATCTCTATGTGACATGTCTGGAAACAACTTTGATGTCACCTTGTGGGGTGCCCACTATCATGTCGAAGGGCGCAAACTTTCTGCTCTCCACATGGCGTGCACCATTGCAATCCTTGCAATCAAAGGGGGTCGAGTTGTTGAGTTTAATGGACGAAATATTGGAACTATCCCCACCACCTACCTTGTTATAAACCCAGAAATTTTTGAAATGCGCTAGCTCATAGAATGGTTGCAAGAGATAGGCGTCAGCTCGTCCTCACCATTGCTAAGCTGGAAATACAAAATCACGTCCAAAAACCCCTCAGCAGAAAAATAATTTCTAGAATTGTTGCAATGCCCCTTTCCTAGAAACATATGTGGATCTCCCTCTGTGCTACTGCTACATCGATTAACATTGAAGACTTCTACTTCCTTGCATGCCCCCTTAGCATTGATGGGATGAAATTTATGAAAGAGGCTTTTCGCAAAGATGACAACACATGGTGTTGTTCTAAATGTGAGTATTCCTCCCTCGAATGTGACTACCGCTATGTTCTCTAACTTGAATTGCATGACCACACTGGCCACCTCAAAAATGTTGTTTCTTTCGATGATGCCACAAATGAGCTCTTGGGTGTATCTACAAAGGACCTGTTAGTTTCAGTCTTTGCATCCTTCCTCCAGTGATCAAACATGCTCTTACAAAGTGATTTTAAGGTGTCAAGGTCAAATTTTGTCATTTGAGTGAGTCTTCAAGTAAAATTTGGTCACTAGGTATTAGGTCTATGGTTTTCTTTTACTCCTTTAAAAGTTATCCAAATTTCGGTCCATGTCACCATTCAGCTGAGTGTACCATCATTTAGAGGGTTTTCATCATCATGTCAAGTTCCACTGGGTCATTTTACACCTTTTTCATGCTTCAATTGTGCCTAGGTAAGGTTCATTTCCCTCTCCTAGGGTTTTGGAGGTAATTTCTCTTGGATGGTCAAATAATTAGCAAAACTTGTATCCTGATGTTCATACACCTTTCCCTATCCTTAATGTACCTTATTAAACACTTCCCATCACTGAGATCCCCAAAATTTCTCATTTTTGCACAAACCCTAGTTTCTTGCTACAGCTTGGCAATTTTCTAGGCTAGGCCTGTGTTTTGCCCTTTTGGACCCCTTCCCCTCACTAAATATCTGAAATTACACTTTTCCCTGCTTCCTAACATCCCTCCCTACTTCCCAAAATTTTCTCAAGAATTTATAAGCCCCTTATCCCCTTCATTTCGCTTCATTTCGACAAATCCCTTGTTCCACATATCGGGATAAGTTTTACTCCAATGATGTTTTTGAGAAATAAAAGATGAATTTGGAAACAATGAGAGAGTTTTTTGTCCAAAATAGGCCAAGGAAGAAAAAACTCCTTCACTTTTTACACAGGTGTCATGGTGTTAGATAAATGTCAAAAATACAGTTGCCTCAGGAGAATTGATGCACCTCTGAAGTGACCTTGGAAAAATCAAGCTTTATCCTAGCTTGGTTGGCAAAATGACTTTATTGATGCTTCAAATGATAACTAGACACAAAGATCTTTCCAATGAGCTATCATGAGCTCAATTTAGAGTTGAGGAAGACCTTCAAACGTTGACGGCAACAACACTCTTCCTTGAGGCAGCCTCATTTTGCACATTTTGACCAGTCTTGGGAGATTTGATTTTTGACAAGGAAAATGAACTCCAAATTAAAAAATTCCAGTTGGGTTGGAAAGTAGACTCAATAATATTTCCAAAAAGCTATCCCACTCCCAATTTGGACACCGGGAAGGTCTCCTGCAAAAGGGCACGACGCGTTGGGTTTGTGGCGCGATGCATAGAGCTGCAAACCCAATTTCACCATAAACTTCTCCAAATTTTCCAAATGTGCTCAAATCTGTGGTGTTCAAGTAAGTTAAGAGTTTTTCCATTGAAAATTGGGTTTTTTGAAAAGAAGAATCAAAATCCTTGGTATATAAAACATTTTCATCTTTCATAAGCTCATTTGTATGCCAAGAGGACAGGAGTGAACCAAGGAGAATTCGTGAAGAGCAAAGCAAACTGTTTGAAGCCGAATTTTTTGCAAGTTCAGTCAAACGACGCATTGGCTGGGTGTCGCGAAGCATCGAGTGAGCGCGACGCATTGGTTCAGCCTCCACTGTGGTGAAATTGTTCAGGCGCAGTGCATTGAAGCTGCGCGACACACTGGGTTTGGCGCGCGATGCATAGGGCCGAAAACAAGTTTATTGCCATTTCTTCAAAAATCTCAAAATGTGCTCGGTCCATATTTGTTCATGTAAGTCATGCCATCTCTCCATTTCTAATGAACCGATGTTTTGTGATGTTAATGAGAGTTTTAATACAAAAAATCAAACCCTATTCTCTTGTTGGAAGAATGCTCCCTTAGGGTTTTGAAATTGGTTTTGTGCCAAATACTTCCATTCTCCACCTTGTTTTTTCCCCTCATCATTGTTTATTTTATCATAGCAGCCCATTTCCATTTTCTCTTGTATCCCTAAGTCACTCATTCCTATCCCATTCCCATTATCCCCATCCCAATTGTAAAATTCCCCAAACCCCAAGGCTATCCCAAGAAATTAAGTGGTTGCCCCAAAATCTTCAATTCACAGTTTTCACTTGATAATAGCCCATCATTTCCATCACCCTATCCCTCTATAGTCCCTCACTTGTTATTACATATTTGTCAACAAAACCAAGGACACCAATCTTTTCATTTTCATCCAAGACAATATAGACTTTGGCAAACATGGAGACATATTCCTCTTATGACAGAGATGAAGAAGGCATCGAGGAGGCGTGAAAAGGAATGATAGAATTCAAATATTGGCTGAGGCTTCATTGGCCTAGCATAGTACATAATGGAGGACACTCAGCCCAAATTTCAAGAAATTTGGGACACATTTTGTCAATTTTGTTTTTTTTGGCCTTAACACAGAGTTTCCTGCCTGACGCGTCGCGCCACTTGGCACGCGCTTATTATTGGGAGCTCCTTTTGGGTAAAAAATTGTATTTTTGGATTTTTCATAAAAATTTATGCATTCCTACCCATTACCCAGAGATTTTGACAAGTTTTGGGTTGCCGGAAGGGTCAAAAACACCCTAAAATTGACCTGTCTACCCCTTTTTGGACACACAGGAAGTAGTGTTGGGAAAAGTCATTTTTGGAGGGGGAAATGGCAACCAAATTCAGAAATTCCACTTGTGTTGGAACGTAGACAGGTAGATATTTCCAACGAGCTATCCTGCGCTCAATTTGGACACCGAGAAGGCCTTCAAACTCGGCTCCAAACTGGCGCGACGCATAGAGATTTCAGGCGCGACGCATTGGGGATTTGGGCTCATTTTTCATTCAGTAACTCTGTTTTTCGCCTAGTTTTGGCCAGTTTGACTTTATTAATTCCATATTTAAAACTCTTGATGTAATTTGATGTAATTTCATGGATATTGATGTAATTTTGACAAATTTTTACTCATGTAAGTAGATTCATTCAGCAAAAGGTGAATTGTAACTGAATGAATCAGTTTCCTATTAATGAGGCAAGTTGTTCCACTGCCTATTTTCTAGTTCTTAGTTTAGATATTGTTGAAAAAACTCCTAAAATAGTGAGCTTGACCCCTAGAGGCATGGGGATGAGTTATGCTTGTCTATATCTTGTATTTTTTCAGTCATTTTCTGGGTTGGACACTTGGAATTGCTAGGAGCTTCATTGTACATTTCATCTCTGCATTTTGGCAAAGGAATAGACCAGGGTTTGCAGCACTCCTTGGGATCCATGTGTCTGTTTATTTTTATGATGTTTTTCTCTCTATGATTGTAAGTTTACTGATGTTTCATGTGTATCATCTTCCTTCTCATTTCTTCTTAAGTTAAGCAAACAAGTAATAAAGGTGGAATTCATTAGATTTGCAGTGCTCTACCTTGAGTTTTGTTTAATTTTCTGTGTTTTCAACTGTTTGAAGAGGATTCCTGAAAGCCTCTTTCTCTCTTCAACTCCTCACCGGTTTGAGATATCCATTTCATCCAAATTTGAAGCGTCAAAACAATTGCCTTTCTTTCCCCATTCAGCTCTCTTCAAAACTGATCATTTCCCAGACCCAAAATATGCCCTTCCCTTTGATCCAAAAAACACCTTCAAAATAAAAAAAAAAACTCTTTTAAATATATACCTAGCCTAAAATCAGCCTTTATTCAAGTCATCTCAAGCCTCACTGATCATTTTTGCGAGATTGACAAGGAGAGAGCCCTCTCCCGATCTGGTAGGGCTAGCTACCATATTAAGCGTGGTTTGATGTTACCCTAGACTTTGCCTTCCTTCAGCCTGAGGTAGATTTAGGCAATAACAGGACCTTAGCCTCCTCTCAAGAGAGCCAGACCTTATAAGAGAGATATCCAACAAGATAAAAGAGCAACATTTTCTCTTCTCACTCTCCTTCAAAACAAACACTTTCAATGGCATCGAATGACTCCTCCCAATGCTCGTGCGATCTGAGGAGCTACCTTACACCTCTACGTCTACTCTTCTCCTTCAGGAGTTGCAACACACTATTCCCCCTCCCAAAAGTGTTTCCCGCTAACTATAGACATACCTCTTTCCCCTCTCCTTAATTTCCCCCCCTTTCTTGTGTTGCACACCCTTTTTCCCAGACACCTGTATGCTCCATCCCCCCTACCCCCCCCCATTTTCCATTGATTCCCATCCTCAACATTGCACAAGATATCCCTTCTACGCCACTTTGTTGCATTGTGTCGAATCCTTCCCCCTTTGCGGACTCCATGTTCTCGCATGCCCTTGCTCACCTTGCCATACACTTTTGTATTCACTTATATATCTACTCTTACTTCTAAACCTCAACTTCAACATTACTTTCCAATTTTGTAAATATTTGTTGTAAATGTATGGGCCCTCCCTCAGTTGTTATGTTTCTTGGTTGTATATGGGCACTCACTCATTTTTTATGTTCCTCGTTAATATATGGGCATATGCTCACTTGTAATGACTCTTTTATATATATGGTCATTCACTCGCTTGAATTTATCTAACATTTCTCATCTCTTCATCTACTTTGCAACACACAAATGTGTTTCAGATACATATATACATATGGATATGCTCACTATGGAAAACATACACAACTATTGCTTTTAATTATGGTAAAATCCAAAAGTGGGTTCCCTTTAGTCCATGCTAGATTTGCATAATGGTATCAATTATAATATTAGTAGTTGTCATTTGAACATTCCACCATTCAATGTTTCATTTAGAAAAAAGTTGCAACAAAAAAAAATAGAAACATTCGCTTCCAACTTCACATTTCACCTACAATTTGTGTTCGAAAATTTGATTTGTGCATTGGATTTCGCTAGAGAAAACAAACATAGCAATTAAATGGTAGGCTTCTCTACAATAAAAAAAAATATCAACAAAAATCAAAACAAACTTTTACTGCACACAAACAAACAAAAACACGTCCTCCACCACAACATCCTTAATTTACTTTCCATGTTCCTACAACACATGCACACATTTTTTTCTAACTTCCTTTTAATTCAACAAAATCCCCCCCCCCCCCCCACAGAAAAAAAAAAAAATACAAAATATCCAAATACAAAAAAAAAACACATTCTCCTCTCTAAAATTACTACATGCCATGTTTTGATCCTTGCTTTTTTAATCATTCATATTGCTTATCTTTTTGCAAAGATACATGTTTGATATCTCACTACCATTAGTCTTTCTGTTATTTATGTTATATAATTTTTCAATTGGGATAAAAGAAAGTTCATTTTATTGCATCACACAAACATTTTTTTTCGCTCCATAGACTACTTTCCCTTTTATATGCATGGTTAACTTGTCTTTTCTCCATATTCACTCTGACCTCTAACTTTGATAGTACTTTCCTTTCTTGATTAGCTATGCAAACCACTCTAGAGAATGAAGTGTGAAAGCCAAAGAGGCAAAAAAACTACACACTTAACCGGGATAGAATAAATACACGTCGTCATCTTCTCTACAACAATCATCAAGCCACCACCCACTTGCAACCCAACCCAACTTGAAATTTCATGCCTTCACAAATTTTCCTCCCTCCCCTTCCATCCACCCCTCCTCCTCCATTTCACCCTCCATGTCCACTTGTTGACCAATAATTTCCAAACCTTGCCCATCCTATGCCTTCCACCTTCCTTGTAAAACCATCCCATCATGTGGCTTCTTCTTCAAATTCCCAAAATTTTTGACACCAACCATCTCCATCATGCACATCTCCAATTTCATGAAAAAATTGATGCACTTAACCTGCTACAGGTTTTCTCGACTTGTAATGAATTATACCCATCCATGAAAATTATAACCGGTTATGGTGTCATTTCATGTTCCCTTTGTGCCTCTGAATGAACTGTACAATATTTTTCCTCCTTGAATAACATTGAACCAGGAAAGAAACCCCATGTCCTCTCCTGCCTAACTCAAGTTGAAGAGATGTTAATTTCCCATGTCAACCCAATTCTTCAAGTTACCCATGCACGTGGAGGGAAATACAAATATTTCGGCCATACTATTAGCTTCCCTCAAGATATAACTAATATTTTCACTTCCCTTCCCCGCATGATCTAAAAAATAGACATCCTTGTTGTAAAAAAAAAAAAACACTAACCACACATCCTATGAATTTTTTGTCAGAAAAACACACGTTCTTGCAACTTTACAGTTCAAAATAGCAAACGATCCATACTACAAATATTTTCAGCTTAACGCAACTGTGATTTTTTCTTTTCCCGACACCCCTACAAATGTCTCCACCTAACTGCACCATCTCACCAAAAAATACATTGAACCCCAAGAAACCCTCTTTGGAACTCCTTCTGATGAACTCCTCCACACATCCCCATCTGACTTTCAACCATCCTCATTTGTATTGACTCTCCCAAATTCTCATACTGAGATTGATGAAATACTTGTCTACATAGAATGTTCCAATTTCACCCCCACCCATTCATTTCAATGATCCATCATTGGCCTCTTTCCAGTGAATGAATACAACATTGAGTGCCTCTTCTCCATGGCCTTCCCCACCCTTTTCCACACCAGAACTACAATGCTCAACCAACCAAGAATTGCAAAAGTTGATATACAGGAAGACGCTTTGCACCTAATGCGCTACCACGATAATCGCTTTGGCCAGCATCCTAGATTCTGATATTACTTGTACAACCTTATCATGTGCCATCGCAGCCAAGAAATCGCATTAGTCTTCATTAAATGGGACCTTGCAAATATTTTTCCAGAAACTATTGCAGACCTTCTCCTGTACCTTCAACAACTACCTCCTTCTTCCATTCCAGACCAGATTATGCACTTCGGCTCATCCCTCTGAGGAAGTCGGTCTTTTTGGAACAGGTCTAGAGGAGAACTAAGTGACATGATCATTTAACAAAATATACCTACCTTCTTCTTCACACTAAGTGCAGCTGAAACCAAATGGAATGACTTACATATGGCCATGCCTTCTAATCCTCCACCTAATGCACATGAGAAAACTCATTGGAGAATCCAAAGCATTGTTGGAAACCTGTACCATGCCTCCCAATAAATCCATTGTAGATTCAAAATATTCTTAAAATAGGTCCTACTAAAAGGCTTCCTTGTAAAGGAATTTTGGTGCAGGTATTAATATACCATTGTTTTTCTTCTCTACTTCATGTACACTATTTTTCATGCATCCCTCTTACTTATTCCTGACTTGTTTGCTATGGTATGAATGGAAATATAGAGGCTCAACATATATACCTGGCTTCATATGGTTTGGAAATGAACCTGATATGGACATGATCGATTGGAATAACTAAGCTAGCATTGGTGTCGCAAAAAACTTCTTCAATACATACGTCACTACTTAGAACCCCCGACCCCTCCATCGTAGAAATCCAGGGCTCCATCGCTCAACAATTCATGATCCCTGCCTCCTTTCAACATATGAATTCCTCTCTTCTGAAAGTCTCTAAGACTAAGAGGACCTTTTCAACTATGTCCAAAGGCACACAAATTTCCATTCCTCAACATGCCTTCGCAAAAGGAATAACTCTACATCTTGCCGCTATGGAGCACCCAGGGAATTGCATGAGGCCTCGTCTATGAAAATTGATTCTTCTGGATGTAAAATGTATGTTCATGCTAGAAATGATGACAAGATTAACATCCAAAACCCTCACATTCTTTTGATCTGGTGGGCCAACATTGATTTCCAACCAGTTCTCTCACGCAATGCTATTTTGAACTACATCTCCAATTATGCAGCAAAAGTAGAGTCAAAATATGAAAGCTACCACCAAATGCTTGCATGACTTGCATCATTTTCCTCACCCGATGCCCCTACTTTAACTCTTTTCTAAAGACTCCTAACTGAACTGGTTGCTTATAGGGACAATGGCACATAGGAAACATGCCACGTGCTCCAAAAACTCCCCCTCACACAACGCAGTCATTATTTTGTCTCCTTTAGTGTTAAGAGACAAGATTTCAAACGTGTTTCACACAACTTGGAATCCCATTTTACAAAAAAACACTTCATCACCTCATACATGAAAATACCTCATTCACTTAAGACATTTCCTCTTATTGAAGTCACATAGTATTGGTATTTCTCCTCTCGTAGAAAGATATCACCATGGAAACACATCTTCCCTTCCATGGTTGTACGCTTCATTCCTCGTTACAACTCAATCCGATATAAAGATTCATAATTCTATGTAGAATTTTTTTGGAGTGAACTACTCTTACACTGCCCTTTTTGTAAAATTCCTGATGAAATTGGTGGAACTGACGAGGCAATTGTTGCACATTGGGAACAAATTAGCAACATGTATTGTGCATGGCATGTCCAACGATCACCTATAGAAATATCCCTCTATGACTCTGACATTGGCTTTGTTTCTGAAATTCCCCCCCACCCCACTATGGACATGGATGAATGGAAATTCCTCTCTCAACTCCACCTAGGTAATAACATCTGCCTTGACGAGCATGAAATTCTTGGGTATCGTGACTTTGATGCAAACCATAATTGGGCCCATACTGTGATCCCTTCACACTTGCAAGAAACGACCATTCGTTTCATCGACTTCCACTGCTCCTCCACCCAACTTTGCCAACTACCCTCTACAAATATGTCTCCCCATTCCTCCTTATCCCTAGACCAATGCTTGGCATTCAATATCATCTTTTCCTACTTCTCCGAAAATTCCTCCACCAAACTGCTATGAATGCTCATCCTAGGCACTGTTGGCACTGGCAAGTATTTCCTATTTTATTTCCTCAAAAATGTCTTCCTAACCAACTATACCAATGGAAAAAACCGTCTACTCTTGCTTTCTCCAACCAGTGTTGCAACATTCCACATAAATTCACTAACAATACACTTCAGTCTTCACATCCTTGTATTCTCTATGAAACCTTTGGAAGGTAAATCCCTACTAAACATTCAATAACAACTTCATCATGTCAAATATATTCTCATTGATGAGATGATATTTATTGGTCCTAAAATGCTTGCTAAAATTGACGAACTCTTGCAAGAGGCATTCCCATCCAATAGAAACACCCCATTTGGTGGTCTCTCTATAATCTTTGTGGGTGTCCGCATATCAAAGATACATCAATGTATGTCGGCACATATCACGACAATGTTCTTTGGCAAAGTTTCGATACAATTGTCACACTATCAATAATATTTTGCCAACAAGGCACATGCTCTGAAAAAATTGCATTACGCCATCTCCTCTCCAACCTTTAAAATGAAACCCCGACATTGGATGATTGGAAACTTTTCATGGAACATTCAAAAATACAATATTCCACAAGTCAGGTTGTAGACATTCACTGATTCATTGCACCTCTATGCAACTAATGAATGTTTTGAACTATACAATAAAACTATGTTGAATAAATTGAGCATCCTAATTGCACATTGTTATGTTGAGAAAAGGAAACAACTGCCCTCTGCAAACCAAGAGGATGAGCAACTTGCTCCAAAATTGATTCTTTGCATTGGACAAAAATTCATTCTAATAAGCAACTTATGGGTTGAAGCAGGCCTTGTAAATGGATCATTTGGAAAAGTTGTTGCTATTTTCTATCCAACTGTTTTTCGACCCCTATAGTTCCCATCATTTGTTGTTGATGAATTCGTTCACTACAAAGTTCCACCCTGGGATGTTTCAAATCGAAAATATGTCCCAATCCCCGCCGTAACAAGGGGCTCTCACAGAAAAATTCCCCTTCACATGGCATGGGCCCTAACAATCCATAAATCACAAGGCATGAACCTAGAGAAGGAAAAAATCGACATTTGCAACATTGATCATTAGGGCCTAACATTCACAACCATTTCTACAGCCAGATCATTGAGAGATCTTTGCTTCTCTCCAGTTTTCTCCTACTCGTGCTACTCACGCATGCAAGAAAATCCTTATGTAAGATGGAGAAAAAAATAAGAAGCCTAGGCCTCCAAATCTACGAATCTATCTACTTGAAGAAATTTCCTTTTCAGTAACTTCCATTCCTTTTCATTTCACTTGAAACTGTTTCATCTTTTCTCATATTTACAAAAAAAAAATTCCAAATGTGTATTTTTTTTTACCTGTTATGTTTCAAATATATTGTTCACTTTCTATGGTTGGTATTACTTTCCTTCTATGATTTCCCTTTCAATTAATGGATTTCTACATTTTCAATTATACACTTTACCTTTGCTTGAACAAATAGATGGATGTTCAATATGCTTCCCAACTCTACCAATTTTGTCGTGAAATACAACAACATAAGGCTACTCTTTTGGACATACAAACATAGTTTCTACACTCTCCTACTATGCCTCTATATCGAATGCGACCAAATCTCGAACTACTTCGAAGGATTAAAGCTTTCATGCACGTCTTCATCCACACACATGAAAGGGATGTGAAAAGGCATATTTGAGCATATTATCTCGGTCGTGTCCCAAATATTAATCTCAATTGGTGTTGTAGATGCCATACACCATCTTGTATTTACGACTATAAATTTTCCCTATTGGAAAAGAAAATATTTTGTTAAACATCTTCAAAGTTAAAACATTTTTAATTTCAGTTCACTACAAACTTCTAGTTTGAATGCAAACAATATTTTTTTTTTGGGTAGTTGTTGCTCACTTTCCCGTGTCTTTTAAAAATAACTCCCATACACACATGCACATTCGTTTCTTTTCATTCTCTATGTTCAATGTTTTTGTGTCTTTTTATATGTGTAGTCTCTGTTCATTTTTAACTTGTCCACACATGTGAATGTGCATTCCAATTTCATTTTTAACTTTTCCACACATGTGAATGTGCATTCCAAATTCAACAAATATCATGTTTCCCCATTACATTTATAGCAATATAGATGCTAAAATATTGATTTAACAGTTATGGCACTTACCTCCTTGATTAGGATTTTTATTCTTGACAAAGAGTAGGGAATTAAAATTTATTGTGTACATAATGGGGTGATTTCAAACAAATAAATTATGTACCTTATCCAAAAAAGTAGTACTATACTTGACTAGATTTCTGTATTCAACGTTTGCATGTATTTTTATATAGGTAGTTTATTTTCAGTTTTAACCTGTCCAAACATGTGAATGTGCATTCTGAGTTCAACAAATATTAGTTTATTCCATTTACATTTATAGTAATGTAGATGCTCAAATATTGATTTAAAAATTATGACACTTACCTCCTAGATTAGTATTTATCTTCTTGACAAACAGAAGGGAATTGAAATTCATTGTTTACATTTGGGGTGATTTTCGAAAAGATTTTTGAAAATTTTTTCAAGGGTTAATCTACATAGCTATTAAAAATATTTATGTATATGTTGTGGACAATTTAAAATATGTATTATGGGTCCATATTCTACAAAATGGTAAACTGTCATCTCAAAAAATTTTACAAAAAAAATGTACAAGGTTGTTTCAACTTCCCGCAATGCCTCCTCTCACTGTATGGGAATGTGTGTCTAATATTTATTCAACTAAAAAAGACAGTTTGCGACATGGTGTTTTCATTTCTCATGCCTTTCTTTCTCCCCAAATTTTTCTATCTAAACATTGGTTCACACTTTTCAGGTGTGGCAATTTTTTTGCTTTAGTAATCTTTGAAAATTTACTCGTTGGATTCATTCCGACTAAAATGGAATAAAATATATACCCGATTACTACTTCTAATTCTCAATTTCCTATAATTGTATTCATGCATCCAAATTATGCAAACTAATTATTCTTTTCCTCTTGGTTGCTTATTTATGCATCCAAAACAACTACAAAAGAACATTGTATTTATGCATAGAAAATATGCTATATTTGTATCTCCTAAGTTTCGGTTGTTCCAAATACATATACAACAAAAATTTAGAGGTTACCTATATTTCCCTTATGCAGTGTTGCCATTGTTGCCTCCCTTTATAAGTATAGTCTACACAACGCAAGAAACTATCTTTCCTCAAATTCTTTCCGAAAAAAAATTATCCTAATATCAATTCATTACTACTTTCCACATTCCTTCCACTACTCTTATCGGTGTTCCTTCTCACCACTTGGTGAAGTTTCTAGTTTTATTGTGGTACAACTTTTCAATTGAATTTAACCATATTTACATGAATTGTGGTGCAAAAAGTGAATTGAAAATTCATAATATTATTTTATTGGTTTAGCTATTATTTTATTATTTCCCTAGGAGGCCCATTTTAGACCTCAGAATTCTCCTAATATTTACGGGTTATCAAGTAGGAAGAGAAGTGGAGATAATGCTCTTCAAGTTCCTGCAGATGGTTATGCATTTAGGGAAATTGAGGAAAAATGGACCATTTTAAAGATGAACCTCACAATGTTAGGCTTTTATTTGTAGTTGATTGTATTAATCCATTTGGAGAGCTCAAATCTATTTACTTAGTGTGGCCAATTTTTGTTATGAACAATAACCTTCTTCCTTGAATGTCAATGAGGAGGGAGCACATAATGTTGACAATGATTGTTCCATGTATTTTTTTACATTAATTTTTTGAATGTAACATTTTCATTTGTCTTGTTTGTTGCATAATATCTTATATTTGTTTGTTTGTTTATATATATATATATATCATGGTTATAGTAATTATGTTTTATTTCAAACAATTAGGTAAGTATGAAGTTAAAGATATAAATGTATATATCGAGCCTCTTATCGATGATTTAGTAAAATTATGGGCCTTTGTCACTATGTATGACATCTGTAAACCAATAAAGCAGAGGAAATTTAAATTCCATCGAATACTTGTATGGAAAATTCATGATGCCCCAGGACTAACACATTTTTATGGTATGTAACATTCCAATACTTAAATTTAATAGTATATAATTATTTGAATTTATCATGCATAATTTTTAAATAATCCCTTCGTATAATTGACATTAATCCATATTTTGTAGGTCTTCAAACAAAGGGTAAATTTGCATGTCCAGTTTGTGTTCTTAAGATGAAATCTCGTCGTTCAATTTTTTTAGGAAATTAGGTGTTTGATGAGTATAGGCACTTCCTCTCTAAGAACCATAGGCATTTCACTACTGGAAAACATAGTTTCAATGGGAAATAAGAGATTGGATTAAAACCACAAAGAATGACACCTCACATATGGAAGTTGGAATATAATTGAAATAGTCAATGTATGAAATTTGTTTATGTATCATATATGTAATGTTTTGAATTTTTATTTTTATATAATTTATTTTATTGTGTTTGATAATTATTGTTGTGATTTCTTCTATGCTTCATCATGAAGGTTGTGAAGGTTTTAATAATGGGCTTCCATAAGGAATGAAAAGTTATCTCACTCAATTGATGAGGTTGCCCTACTATGAGAATCTAAGAATAGTTCATTTGTTATATATAATTCATATCAAGAAGAACATGACATAAATATTATGGAAAATCATAGATGGTAGGACTGATAAATAAAAAATCTTCAAAATTTGAAGTGAAATTCAGGAATCTAATCATGTAATACAAAGTGGGATCTAATAAAATAGCGATGGAGACCAGAATAGACTTCCATGGTTATTGATAGAGAAGAAAAGAAATGATGTAAAAGAGGCCATTCAAAGAATTAAATTTCCCACAGGTATTTCTTCAAACATAAAAAATATCTGAACAAAGAAAGGTGAATTTGGTGGCTAGGTAAAAACACATGATTGGCATACCTTCATTAAGGTAATTATTTTGTTATATATATTTCTATATTGGCATACATATTCATAGGTTTTTTTTTGTCTACTTTGGATTAAACAAATAAAGATTCAATTTTATTGTTACAGTATGTTCTACCTGTATCTCTCCCAGAGGACTTCAACAACAATGTCGAAAAAATTATATATGATATTCGCAAATACATGAGGTAAGTAGTGGTTTATATGGAAAGTGTTTTTCCAATTTGTTGTTCAACTTAATGGCATGAATTTTACTTGTAATACAATATATTATGTTTTCTTGAAACATGTTATTTTCTTGTGTCACCTGTAGATGGTTTTCATTGATAGAAATCGATAAAGAAGATATAAAGTATTAAAAGAAAGAAATTCCTCAACTAATGTGTGAAATGCGTAAGTAGCTACCTCTAGATTTTTTCAATGCATAAGGACACTACCTCATGCACCAAGAGGATATTGAATTGTGTGGACTATTACACACAAGGTGAATGTGTATGGTAGAGAGACACTTAAAATAATCGAAGGCTTTGGTTATAAAAATAACACAACTTGAGGGTTCTACTGTGGAGAGATATATGGTATATAAATCCATGGTGTACATTAGTTATTATATTCCTAAATTAGTAGAAAATATGCATGTGGATCACATTTGGGATGTGAGCTCCATCAAAAATTGAAGGGGAACACCTATTGGGGAAAGTTAGAATAATCAAAGTGAGAGGTAATTAAATATTTAATGTGGAGATTATCTATAATACATATAAATTTTCGTTTTTGTTTATACCCTACGTATTTAATTTTTATTCTTTCATCAATTATTAATATTGATCATGGTAACTAATATTTATTAGTGAATTATGAGTTTTTGATAAAGTTATTCAAGAGTGGGATGCACTACATATGTACATTGCAAACAATCTTGACTCGATGAAGGTATGGATTGAAAGATGTATACAATGTGACGGTATTTTATCATGGAAATGGGTGTCTACATTAGTTATAGAAGATTGTCGTAAAGGAGATACCAATCTTACATAGGGTGAAATTGATTTAGTAAATGGATTGAAAGATAAACAAGCATTCATGCATTTTTAACCTACAATATTTTATTAAGTTATTTTATAAATTATTAATGTGAATGAAGGTGTCGGTGTGTACATATGTGTTTTTTTCTAGATACTTTCCAATTTACATAAATATGTTTATTAATTAATAATTTCGTTTGTTATGTGTTTATCATATTGCAGTTGAAACACCAAAAGGCTATGTGGTAGACATCAAAAAGTTGGATGAAAAGAGAAAACCTTATGATTGTGGGATAACTATAGTCTTCTAGGTCACTAATGTTTATCTATAAGTGGCACACATCCAAAATTATTTGTAAATCGATAGTATGGCTATTCAAATGATGTACTTGAGTGTGACTTTTAACCCTTCAAATTGGTTTTGTTCAACATCAAATGGTAAATTCTACGAATGAATGAACATGACTGTGATATAATTGTTATTCAACATGAATTTTTCTTTTACCATGGTTAATACAAGGTTATTTGAGCTAGGACCAAATCGCTATGTTCTTCCAAGCCAATGCGAACAAGTGTTATACTCAAATGTTCCAGGTAGAGGGGGTTGGTCATATGTTATTAGATATGATCCAAGAGGAAGGTTGGTAGAGTATAATGTAGCAGAAGAAGATGACATTGTAGAAGAAGAGGATGTAGAGGAGCAGTTACTTCATGTGTTAGACGAAGAAGTTAAAGAAGTTCAAGGAGATGTTAATAGAGACAATGTTCTGGATGAAGATGATATCAATAATGTATTTTATGATGAAGAACTTGAAGAAGTTGACCAAAAATAGGAGATAATGTTCCTGATGATGATATTATTGGAAATGATGGCATTGATGATGATGCTGATATGGCCAATCCTTTTAACCTAAATTCTGAACCAGATGATACATATTTTGACTTGGATGAAGAATAAGATTAATGATATCAAAATGTTGAAATGTACAGGGTATGTGTTTATATGTTTTTAGTTTATTTGTCCTCTTTCATTTAACTTAGATTTTTGTTTTCTTAGTTTGTAGCCATGATTGATTCTTACTATGTTGCTTACAAATATTTTATAGTATATAAATTGGGTATTGGATAATTGAGAGTAATGTGAAGGGGGGCGGAGGAGCTGTATATATTACAGATCAATGGAACACACAAAATATGCAGAAACACAAATACATAAAACATATATAATTAGAGAGACACACACATATATATGTGGTTAACCCAATTTGGGCTATGTCCACGGTGAAACTAGTCATTCATTATATATTATCCAACAAAATGAAGAGATACAAACTACAACGGATCCGTTGTAATTTCTTCTTCTCTCCCACATAGTCTCCTCTCTCTTTCTTGCTCAGAATACACATAATGCATAACCACAATAAAATTCCCTCACATATAGAGGGGTTTCCTTCTAAGGAAAAAAATTATAAATTAAACATAACTTCTATCGTCATATCATACATCTAATGAACGACCCAGATTGACTACGAAATTACAATATTTTACAAGAAAAGTTTACACCTGTTTTGAGCTTCGAGGGTGTTGCCCTCGAACCCCTGCTAGCCCTTGGACCCACCAGCCGGGGGATAGTCCCCCTCTGACCCCCAGCTAGGGGGATGTTCCTCTGTGTGGGGAACAAGTCCCCCACACACCCCCACCCCTGCGCATGGAGGGGTGTATAATCTTCTTGGGGTATACATCTGGCTAAAACAAAGAACTTTGAATTAGGAAGACAATCATGATCCACACCCAAAAAGAGTTATATGAGCTTCCACCTTCACGTGTTTGGCCTTGTTCAACAGAGAATATATTATTCTTAAACCAAGAGAAGCTCATTGAGGTATGAATTTACCCCCAAGTGTTAGCTCAATTGGTGAGTACTCATCGTCAAAGAACCTTAATTTTCTATTAAGGGGCCATGAGTTAATTAAATCAACATTCTCAGGGTTAGGTAACTGTTCAATTCAATTAACATTTAAAAATATTGGAAATTATGCTTTTATTAGTTTACCTCGCATAAAGGGGGTTGTGAATGGGGCCAACATTGATTTTTTTTTAGTTTGTGCTTGTAAGAACTGAAATTTGACATGGTTATAGTAGATGCATGCATTGGCGATATGTGAGGGTTCCAAGACTCAAATATGACTCACACAAATAATTATTACATAAATTTCAAGGAGATGAAATTATCTATTAATTTTTAGTGTCCTTATCATGATATGTATTTAGCCCCATCGAGAGTTAGCTCAATTGATCGAGTAGCCATCTTCAAAGCACCTTAATTTGCTAATGAGGGGGAACATGTTCAATTCTATTGATTATCTCAGGGTCAGGTAAATTTTCAAATCACTTAACATTTAGCAATCAATGAAAATCATGCTTTAATTACTTGACTCCGCACAAAGGGGGTTATGAATGGGGCCAATTTTTTTTTTTTTCTTGGTATATGCTTATATGCATTGAAATTTGACATGGTTATAGTAGATGCATGCATTGATGATATGGGAGGGTTTTGAGACTCAAATATGACTCAATAAAATGAATACAAAAAAATTTACTCCCCAACCACCCCCATTGTTATCACTCTCCCCAAATTTCGAAGGATGAAAATAGGATTGTAGAAAGGTAACCACAGACCAAAATTTAGGTCAAGTAGCTAGCCCTAACAGGACTAGAAAGGGCTTTCTCGTTGTCACTTTTGTAGTCAAAGGAATGACTGAGTATCTAATGATCTTAGGATAGGTATGTAAGCTCAATAAATAGGATTTCTATTTGATGTTTTAAGTGCTAGATAGGAATGTCAGTGAGAAGGTTAGGTCTAGGGTTTTTAGGTCTAAATTGCAAGGTCAATTTGTAGAGAACGTGTGAGGCTAGATAGGTATCTTTAAAGCATGCTTATTTTTTCATTAAGTATAGGATGAAGTAGAAGAGAGTTTGAATGAGAACTGAGGTGAATTGATTCAGTTTAGAAGCAAATAAACATAGCAATGTAAACCTTGTCTAAGACAGAGCATGAATAAACTTGATTTTTTCTCATAAAATTACAAGATAAACATATATGAAAGCATAATATATGGTATTAAGAATGAAATGCTAAAAATACATAAGAAGAACATATGCTCCAATTCATACCATAGGTATCTCAACACAATTCCTGCAAATTTGCTCTGATTTCATTCCCAATTACTGATTACAAAAGCTCCACTGCAATATGAGACTATCCAACCCAAAAAATACTAAAGAGAGTCTACTTATAGAAAATATGGATTATGACACCTCATCATGTCGAAATCCCATCCAAAATTGATCACAAATACACAAGATGAACCATTTCCTAGATTCTAGGGAGGTTAGAAACCATTCCCTGAATTTTAGCTATGAACTTAGAGTGTTTGTCCCTTACATTAAATTACATATTCCTTCATGATAGGAGGAAAAAACCAACTAAATAACTCTAATTCCAACTCATAGGATAGTAAAACCTCGAAATTTGTGACATTTTCTGAGATTGACAAGTGCCTTGAGGAATCCAATGCTGATTTGTAACATTTCTTACAGAAGGGTAACAAAAATTTGTAGAAGAGTAGAGAAGTTTGCAGGCATTTTTGAGGAACTTTTACGAGTCCAAATCCACTCCTAAAAGAAAAGTAAACTATCCCGGTGTGTCTAGTTTCCAAAAAATCTTTAATTTTTCAAAATGACCCATGGGAAGGCCTCTAAAAAATCATTCTCCCAAGGTTAGTCCAAAAGCGTAACAAAAGCTCCAAAAAGTTGGCATAAACATGAAAAATGAGTGGTTTTTGGGTTTTTTCTTCAAAATTAAACCTTTTCATGCCAAGTGGGTTCTTGATATGTAATTAAATCATCAAAATGCATCCAACCATGTAGATAAATCATCATTTGGATGCCCCCAAAATAAGCATAACAAAATTTTGTTACCCTTCTGTGCGAAGGGATTTCCAGAATTGTGCAAAAATCACAAAAAATACCAAAATTGTTCAAAACTTCTCAAAATTGGTTCTGTAGCACCTATGAGTGATGGGCCAAACAAAAAAGGAAGCTTTAGCCAAAAAGTCCAAGATATGCTTCTCTTTAAGCTTGATTTGTGCTTCTTTTAGCCCTTTCTTCAATTGTTTTAGCCTTATTTGAGAAATTGTGTTCCGGGTGCGATAATGATTTGCAGTTTGTATTTGAAGTTTATTGTCCCTCTTAGCCCTCTTCAAGAGATTCTAAAAATTTTCATTTATCCTTGACAACCAAATCTCTCTGTCTTCATTAATTTCCATGGCTATAAGCTCATTAAAGGTCAACTCTTTAGGTGGATGAGTTGAATATCTTTCTAGCTCCAACGCCGTTTAAGGCCTCTTTTTTTTGGAGTTTTTGGTTGTGTTTCAGCCTCCATGTCCTACATTTTATATTTCCCATGTTGAGTCTTGTGGAAAATAAGATTTTCAGTTGAAGACGATATCCTTCCTCCATGAGCTTCTCACACAACCTCAAACATTCAGCCCTCTCAAAATATCTTCTAGCCAAGGGTGAAGCATTGAGTTCATGAATGTTGAAGGGTTCTAACCTGATGTGGCACCCTCCCTTGAATATATTCTTGTCACTTTCGATTTTTTTTGTCACTGGAATTGTTGGGACTCAAAAATGTCATATTTTCATCCACCTTTTCCTTCACTATTCCTTACATTTCATCATTCCATTAACCTTTTATCATATCATTTTCATAAATACATTTGGGTTTCACCTTCTTATTTTCCATTTTATTCATTTTTGTATTATAAGTGAATTTAGGATTAAATATTAGAAAATATACATATTTATATATATATATCTCAAGAATATGTGAGCTTTGTAATGTGTAGGAAATATGTGAAGGATTAATTCCAAGATACGTCTCAAATATCTCCTCCACCATATTAAGGAGATAATTATTCAAGCCTATTCCTAAGGAGATCATGGAGGATTTGGTTGGCATATCTTATCCAAGATATGTGAGAGATGTGTGGAGGATTCAAAGGGATAATATCTTGTAATAATGGGAAATTAGTTGAGAGTGCTTGAGAGAATATTGGATATGTAATTATGAGATGGTTATCTTCCTCATGTATATAAGAGAGTGCTCTCTCTTCATTTTAATGATAATGGAGATATAGAGTTTTAGTTTGGAGAGATAGTCTTGTAATTAAAATAGAAAGGGAGAGAATAGAGAGATAGAGTTTTTGAGTTTTTGAGTTCATGATTTGTAATTTGATTCTTGTAATATAATTTGAGATAGATTTATTGTTGTGAGCTCACATATGTTTTTTATCATTCAATTCTTCACATGTTGTATTACTTTTCCTTTATGCAATTTCTTGCTTTCCTAGTTAGTGTTTCAATGCCTTTCTAGATTAATTTGATTTCAGTAATTTAGATTAAATTAGTTCCACTTCAGTCCTGCATATATAGTGCATGTGTCTCGTAAGCCTACGAACCTCGGATTGACAAATTAAATAGTTGGGTAAGTACTACAACAGAATTAAACGAACATATTTTCACCCAAACATTTTGGCGCCGTTGCCGGGGAGGCACGATGGATTGAAGTTTAGTTTGATTTTTCATGCAAGTGTGTTTAGACATGTTCCTAACTCCGAGGTGTTAAGGCGGTAAGACGTGGGGAACAGCCTACGCATCGCATTCGAGATACCGTAACGGGCTCGACCTCTTATGGATCAGGGTATGTAGGGTGTGTTTACATTTATGCAAGTGTGAATTTCAATTTCTGCAAGTGTGTTTGATTTTCGCAACTGTGAAGAGTGTTTGATGAATTCATGGTTCATGGTTGTAATTGAAGAATTCAATTACTAAATTAATGAGCAGTCCTTGTAAGAGGGTTTAATTGAGTATTGAATTCAAGATTATTTTTGTGGTCTTTGTTTTTAATAAATTCAATTTTTAGTGTGCTGATTTGAAAGAGTTTTTGTGAACTAAAACCTTGTAAAAGGATTAAAAGCTCAGACAATTATTAGCACTCTATTTTTAGTATGTAAGAATTCCTTTTTCAACATGGTTTAACAATGAGTTTCAGCTTGGAACTACTCACTCAGATCCTAGCAGAAGTCGGGATCTCTTCTTCCTTGGAAGAGGAGATCTTGACAAGACTTAAAGGTTCAACTACTCCCCAAGAAACAAATGAAGATTCAACATCTGAAGAATCCTGCATATCTGATGGCGAACAATCATTCGAACAGGAGATCGAGGAAGAAGAACAGCAGATCGGGGAAGAAGAACAGGAGTTACAACATGATCTAAGTGAGAGAAACTGTGCCTATCAAAGCTTTATCGAACAATGGTTCCAGGTAAGTACTAGATTAGATTCATCTTTTTATTTTTTAGTTGATTTGCAGTTACAACAACTAGACTCATTCACTCTCGAATATTTTCATCCATCATTAAAAAAATTGCTACTGGATATATTGTTGTTACTGCTACGTGAATGGCTCCATTGGAAGTTTAATTACACGTAACTATTTTTTTTTTTCTAATTAGTATAGAGTAGGTAGGTTTTCATTTTCAGTTTTTTCTTTCATTTTCAGTTTTGATTTTACTTAGAATAAGTATGCTCTCCTCCGTGCTTAGTGTGATCGCGAAGATCAGAAAATAGGAATGATTTAGACTAATTTCAGGAATAAAATAAATGTTTTGCAATATTCTTGATCAAAAACATATTTCAATATGCAAATCATTGTGTCCATTTGTTAAAAAAAAAAATTAAGTCTAGAGAAAGTTTAGTTTCTTTCTAAATTTTAGTTTTAATTGAAAAAAAAAAAAAAATTTAAAACTAACCATTTTTGTTTTTGTAAAGATAGGGTTAATTTCATTTTTTTAGAAAAATAGGGTTAAAGATAGGGTTAATTTCATTTTTTAGACTTTTAATAATTTAAAAAAAAAAAAAAACAAATTGGTTTTGAACTAACAATTTTTCTAAGATAGGATACAATTTCATTTTTTTTTAAATTAAAATTAAAAAAAAATAAAAAATAAAAACATTCATGAAAATAAAACAACACAAAACAATTTTAATAATAATAAAAATAAATAAAAATAAAAATAAAAAACAATTAAAACATCAAAATAAAAACAAATCATAAAAATAAAAACAAAAACAAATAAAAAATAAAACATTCAAAAACGAACAAAGAGTGCGTCCATGGCATCACGAATTTACACAGTCGACAGAAGACCGAACAATCTAGGCCGCATAACGAAATTGTGAAAGATGTTGGATCACCATTAGACTGCTCCAGAAACGGCAAAGCTGCCTCACCATGCAGCAGTATCCACCCACTCTCCACCACCATGCCCGCAATTTTGACTATCATGAGGCAAAATTTACAAACGATGAATATAAGCATGTAGCATTTTTATGATAATCAGATTTTCTGTTCAAAAAATATGGAGGAAATCACGTCTTTGCGATTTTCTTGTTATAACATTTGGAGGAAGCAGTTATTCCAGATATTCCTCCATGCAAGGATTTGATTCCCTTGCCTCAAATTAGAAGCCGGATCGACACCCAACATTTTATGGTGGTGGATGACACGTTCAACCATCTGGAAATGCACATTTGGTGCGATTACATGGACAGATGGAACCCACAGTGGCGTCCATACTCCCTTTACCATTAACGCAGAAGATCCAGGGAATCATTCCCCACTTTAGTTTCCTCCGGATAGTCACGTGCTGCATGGAGGGATTCACGTTTTTGCATTCAATATTGAGACTAAGGCTGCGTCGATCTTCAGCGTCGATCTTCGACCTTTCAGATTTGGCTTCGGCTTCAGAGTCCTCCTCCGAGAAATCATTTTCAGAATTATCGTCAACCTTCAAAGATTCTAAGGCCTTCTGACACTGTTCCAGAACCCGTTGCAACGTTTATCTCGGATAATTGTCTGTTATTTTTTTCAAACGCCACAATGGAGGCCGTCAAGGAAATCTTAAAGCCGAGGGAAACTCCACAACAGCAAATGCGCGAGTGGTAGAGACGCCTCAAACAGGAGTGTAGGAATATTGATCGCCATATTCGCGATATTCAGCGTGAAGGAAAAAAAATACAGAAAGAAGTCAAGGATGTAGCAAAGCGGAATGACATGACGTCAGCTAAGAATTTGGCAAAAGAAATTGTAAGATCGAGGCGAGCTGTTCAGTGCCTTTATGAGAACAGGGCACAGCTGAATTCGATATCTATGCACCTTGGAGAAAGTGTTGCAACTGCTCGGGCTATTGGACACTTGTCAAAAAGTACTGAGGTGATGAAGCTCGTGAATGGCCTCATGAAGGCTCCAGAAGTGGCTACCACAATGCAAGAATTCACCACAGATATGACCAAGGCAGGGGTCATTGAGGAGGCGGTGAATGATTCATTGGATTCTGCACTTGACTCTGAGGATATTGAAGAAGAAACTGAAGAGGAAGTTGACAAAGTATTAACTGAAATTGCTGGGGAGACAGCGGCACAACTACCTGCAGCCGCAAGAAGAGAGAAGATTAAGCAACCTGCTCACAAGGAAAAACAGAAGGAAGAGGAACAACCTGTTGCTGAGGGCATTGATGATGAACAAGAACTGGAAGAGATAAGGGCATGACTTGCAAATGTTCGTGGATAGATAAAGACCATTTGTATGTGGAAACATAAAAATTTTATTCCCATGTTTAATGAGTTTCAGAGCATTCATGAAGCTACTGCAGTATGCTGTGTGTTTGTTAAAAGTATATTCTCAACAGTGAAAACTCACCGCGACTGGCTGAGGGCATGTGCTTGCATTGCGGATTTCAATATTGTCGGTGGTTCTTACTCTCCTTGGATTCTGCCTACTCTTTGCCAAGCCACCCAGACAATCTGCGCAGGATAGTTCCACAATGGTCATTTTCGTCTCACAACGCTTGGTCGTTTTTTTAATTAGGGTTAGTTTTTTTTATTATTTTCATTATTAGTTTTGTTTTTAATATAAAAAAAATTGACATAAATAATAAATTAAAAACTTTTGTTTTTTTAATTTGTTATTTATTAAAAAATGATAAAAAAAATATAAAACAAAAATAATAATAATAATAATAATAATAAAATAAAATTGCCCTCATTCATTTATAAACTAACTACTTGTTCCCTAACCAATACAAAACCTTTTCAAATGTTTTAAATCACTTTTACTACAAACCAATAAAAACATTTTGAAAAAATACTACACAATCAATGAATACATTGCATGGGGACATGCAATATTTCTAGTTGAGGGGAAATAAAAGTATGTTGGATTTTATCATTTATTTTAAAGTGAATTTGTGGGCAAAAAGTTAGGATGCATATACTAACAAGATAAATGAGATTGGTGTTGTGTAGGTCAAAGAGAAGCTTATGCAGAAAGCTCAACATTACGATGCGACACCCTTTTCATCCATGATTAGAGTAATTTCGAAAAATAATTAAAAAATGGACATTTCATAAATTCTTGAAAATGAGCTAATTTGTTTTTGAGTCACTTCATACAGGAATGATCGATGGAGATGGCACACAAAGGTGACAATTTTTATGCAGGAATGGTGCTAAGTTTTTCAGAGTTGAAGACAATCTAATGCAAAAGTGATTTTTCGAAATCACAATGAAACATGCATCATTGGACGCTTGAAGGAACTAATTCTTCACAGTACATATCATGACATTTTCCACTACACAAAAAGCCTTTTGCGTCGTGATTACTTACCTTTTTCCTTCTAAACGCCTAGACCATCTTTGTGTTGCAAGCCCATCTTCCATTTCCTTATCTTTCACGACTTCATGCACGCCTATTTTTCTGAATCGCATACATTCCTTTATCCTTTTCAGTTTATTTTTGCCTTCTAGTTTGCCTTCTGAATAAAACTCATTCCCTTTCCATGATTACATTGCCTTGTTTTCCTAGCCATGCTGATCCACACTGCTTGCCCGTGAGTTCTTTCCATTTATAGTCCTACCAAATATTTTTGTACAAACTCGCGTTGACTGATGTGGGATTCCTTAAGGCCCACCTTTCAACAAGTCTTGCCCCATCGACATCAGCACCTTATCTGGGAAATAGACTAGAGTTCCTTTTGAGTACCTTGAGACTTGCATGCCTTAATGGCAAGTTCTCTCACTGACAATCATGGGAATACATCAATGTCCCTTGATCGTCAGATCTTGCAAATGGCTCGACGTCAACCCCTTTATTCGCATTTCGCAAGATGTACTCGAGTACCTTGGCACTCATTGACATCAATGGTGAGTTTGCCTCGCATTGGTTAACGACATGCATCAATGGCCGGTAATCCAATGATCTCTTTTCATGCTCGACACCGACACATTCTTTCGCATGATTAGACTTGTACCATTAGTTTTGTAGCAGACGAAGACTATACACTTTTTCACGACTCCCTCAGCAGTTACAGCAGCATGAATTCTGATCGACGAGAGTACCACAGTTCCACTTTCAGCGCTTATCCTTTCCATGATTCAGCATCAGCAGTTCAGATTCCTTCATTTCCCAGGATCCAGTTACAACAACATCAGTCACATTTTCCAGATCCAGCAGCAGCAACAGCTACATTCCTATTGCATAGTTCATCATTCTTGGGTAAGTAGAGGTATGTTGTTTTCTAATCTTTAATCATGCAATTCCTTATATGCTAACTTGAATATTTTGGAAAATTCCCTCACCATGCTACATTTCCTTTCATGAGCCATGTCAAGTTGCAACCAATTCAGTTGGGGGGGGAACTATATTCGCTACATATTCACTACCATGATTCCATTTCTTCACCACCATCACTCCATTTTTTCTCATTTACCATTCACCAACATTTATTTTCCAACGATACTTTGTTGCACTTTGCTTCATACGCATTAAAATACATATTGGCATGCTTCATTAATATTACAAAAGGGCTTTCTTATGCACATTATGATTTCCAGTGAATGTTTACATTATTATTGCAGCAAGAGAACATAAAACGTAATGAATGTTGTTAACACAAGAACCAACATTCTTTGTATTCATGAGAACCAACCAAAAGAAAAGAGAACAGAAAACGAAATGAATGTTGTTGACACAAGAACCAACATTCTTTGTATTCATGGTTGTCACACAAGAACCAACCATAAGAAAATGTAAGTTGTTACTCATGTCTTTCACATATCCTTGAAACATTCATTATTAAAAAACATCATCATATAAAGCCAAAGTTCAAGATGCCAAATGTTCTTAGAGAGACTCATGCATGATTGCATGAGGACATGCAACAAGTTCAGTTGGGAAGGATGTTGGGACTCAAAAATGTCATATTTTCATCCACCTTTTCCTTCACTATTCCTTACATTTCATCATTCCATTAACCTTTTATCATATCATTTTCATAAATACATTTGGGTTTCACCTTCTTATTTTCCATTTTATTCATTTTTGTATTATATGTGAATTTATGATTAATATTAGAAAATATACATATTTATATATATATATATATCTCAAGAATATGTGAGCTTTGTAATGTGTAGGAAATATGTGAAGGATTAATTCCAAGATACGTCTCAAATATCTCCTCCACCATATTAAGGAGATAATTATTCAAGTCTATTCCTAAGGAGAAGATCATGGAGGATTTGGTTGGCATATCTTATCCAAGATATGTGAGAGATGTGTGGAGGATTCAAAGGGATAATATCTTGTAATAATGGGAAATTAGTTGAGAGTGCTTGAGAGAATATTGGATATGTAATTATGAGATGGTTATCTTCCTCATGTATATAAGGGAGTGCTCTCTCTTCATTTTGATAATAATGGAGAGATAGAGTTTTGAGTTTGGAGAGATAGTCTTGTAATTAGAATAGAAAGGGGGAGAATAGAGAGATAGAGTTTTTGAGTTCATGATTTGTAATTTGATTCTTGTAATATAATTTGAGATAGATTTATTGTTGTGAGCTCACATATGTTGTTTATCATTCAATTCTTCACATGTTGTATTACTTTTCCTTTATGCAATTTCCTGCTTTCCTAGTTAGTGTTTCAATGCCTTTCTAGATTAATTTGATTTCAGTAATTTAGATTAAATTAGTTCCACTTCAGTCCTGCATATATAGTGCATGTGTCTCATAAGTCTACGAACCTCGGATTGACAAATTAAATAGTTGGGCAAGTACTACAACATAATTAAAAGATAATATTTTCACCCAAACAGGAATGATGAAAACCCTAGGGTGCTTACAAAATGAGTGAATGTACAGAAATATGGAAAAACCGAGTGTAGGAAAGTGTGAGTTTAGAAGATGAGATGAAGGATCAAGAAGCTGAGAGAAATTCTAGGAAAAATTGAGTAGGTTGAGTTGTGTGTTAGCTCTAATTTGTAGGTGGAATGAGGGAAAATGACTGTGAGGAATGTGGTAAAATGCTTAAAACACATGAAATTCTCAATATTTGACTGTGAGAATAGCTAGTGTAGTGGTAAGGTAAGTTGATAAGATGAAATGAGGGTCATAGAGCCAAGAAAAAATTCTAAGAAAAATTAAATGCATAGGGTGGAATCTTAGCTCCATGATGAAAGTGGAATGAGGAGAAATAGATGTGTGTAAGGTGACTAAATCTAGCAAGCACAGGAAATTCTCAAGTTTTTTCATTGTGAAATAGCTAGAATCTAGGGTTTTCTTGAATTTGACATGTTAGTGATGGTGTAGATGATAGGGAAGCTAGGGATAATGTATATGGGATGTGTGAGTTAGGGTTTAGATTACTAGGGTTAGGGTTTAGGTAGGTGGGGTAGGTTAGGGTTTATCACATGAATTTTTTTTATATATGGACAAGTCAAAATATGGAGACAAAGATAATGAGCATGAAATTGTTTTAAACCCTCAAAATTTAACCAAAAGATGACATAAGAGATGACACTTACCTTTTATGAAAGATTCACAAGGAACTGGAGACAAGTTTCAAGCTTGCTTGGAATCTTTTGGAGCCAAACACCTAGATTTGCTTCTCCTCCAAAAGTGTAACAATCATGTACAGAAGCGTAACAAGGGAGGAAAAAGCGTAACAAGGGCTCATAGAAACGTAACAAGGGAATTGCCAAAATTTTTCAAATATAGGGCTTAATGATCGATCCATATCTCTCTAACTATAACGTTTTTTGCAACACTGAGAGAGGTTTTTGTTCTTTGGCTTGTTATAAAGAAAAATATCCTCCACGTTTCCAAAATACAATCCCATTTGCTCAGAATAAAATTTGGAAGTTGATCACTCAAATTTTCCAAAATCATAGCGCACTTTGAGCAGAAGCGTAGCGGCTACTTTGATAGGGAGTTTGGATGCCTTTATAGAATATTTTGGGGCTGAAAGTGGTATGGCTGTAAATATTAGGATGTATGCTACATAATTGATTCATCAAGCACTGCAAAACCTTGCTCCAAACCCCTGAAAAAGTGATTTGAAGAGAACTTGTCCAAAAGTGCAGAAAATGACCTAGAGAAATTGTATTTTGAGCATTTATCTCAAACCATAACACCTGTCCATAAACTGAAGGAGGTTTTTGGTCTTTGGCCTATGATTGACAAAAAATACTTTCAATTTTTTAAAATTCATCTCCATTACGTCATAAAACTTATTTTGAAGCCAAATTGTCCATGTGTGCAATGTAAACCCTGGCTTGATCACACAGCTCTAAAAATGATGCCATGGGTTTGAGTTAGCTCAAACATGGAATGGTGATCTCCCTTATGGACCTTCTTCTCACCCTACATTATGTTTTTCAACATGGAAATTCCTATCTTGATGTATTGGATAGGGAAGGTGGAAAATTAGGAAAACAGGGGATAGTGGTAAAGTGGTTTTAGGGATAGAAATGAAGTGGAAGGAAGTTAGGGAAAAATCCATAAAAATTTTGGGAGGTAGGGTAATGATTTGGCTACAGGATTCAAGTGGAAATTTTGGGAATGGGCAAGTGCAAGGTACCCAAAATGTCAAAACACATGGTTTCACTAGTTTTTCTGCTAAAATGTAGTGAAAATTAGGGTTTTAATGAAATTGATGGAAAAAAGGGATGTGAGTGATAGGAGATGTTTATGTTATGGTTTATGAAGGTTATATTAAGGTTGTATATGGTGATATTAGGGTTTTATTAGCTGAAACAAACAAAATATGGAAAACACCAAAAGCACAACACCTGCGCAACACGTAGTGGAGGTAACCTAATGAAGGAAACCACTCATTTGTTGATGAATTTTGACTTGAGAGAGGTATGGAGGGTTTCCAATTACTATTTAGGAAGTGTATGAACCTTTGTGCAATGGTTTTTAACCTTGGATAATTTATTTGGAGTTCAAACACTAAAAGCACAACACTTGTGTAGCGCTTGTGCAACACACCCAAAAGCGCAACACAGGTAGTGTTGGCAAAAATTTGCTTATTTTTATTCAACCCATGGTAGTTGTGGAGTATGATGGTGAGAAGAGAGGATCTCTTTACTTATTTACCTATCTTTGCTAACTCCCTATGCAAATGACTTGTATGGTGAAAATGACATTTTGTTTGTTTTCTTTTATGACATAATTGACTCTTATGGTGGTGAAACAAATGAGACTTAGACTCTGATATAAATGAAGGTGTGGTGAATGAACTCAAAAAATAGGCGATTGATAGACGCCATGACCTATGAAATGATGATGACCATGAATGGAGTGAAGGTTGTAGCATTTCAGACCTAGACATATTTAGTGAACAAAAAATTATTTGAAAACTGACTTGAAACATGAAATTTTGACCTAGGACCACTACTAAGTAAACCTGAAAGAGTACATTTGATCACTGAACATTTGGAAACTAACATTGGCTCCAGCTAGGAATGGAAGCTTCTTCAACAAGTTTCAAGAACACCGTAGACCAAGTAACCTCATCCATTGGGCAATGGATTCATTGCAGCTACAATCCTAAAATTGATTCTAATCAAAATGAAAACTGAACTGTACATCATAAAATGCAAAATCTACTGGAAAATGACACTGAAAAAAATGCTCAGAATTTTGAGCTTATTTATCACACCTTACCTACTCTAAATGATTCATAAATCACTTGATCAAGTGAAATTGAAGATCAAGTGCAACCATGAAAGCAAATGACTATCTAATTTCTTGCTCCTCCTACTTTCCTCAAAAGAAAAGTGTTGTGGTAATGACAACCTCCACTAAAAACTGAACCCAATATCTGTGTTGGGGAAGAAAAAAAACTCCATCTTTTCTGATGCTTCCAAAAGACTGCCCAAGGGGTCTTAAAAATCATGAAAAATTACTTCTTGTTGATCAATAAAAAGAAGGGAAATGCTTTCCAATATAATGGTTGATTGTTCTTATTCATTTGGTTGATCCCTCTTAAATAGACATGCAATAATGTGATCTTCCATATCATCCAGATCAGAGTAAAAATTTGTATGTTCTTGCAAATCTTCAATTGAGCTAGCCAAATAAACATCAACACAAATATCTACAAGAGGATTTTCATGTATATCAGAAAGAGAATTGTCTTCGTTCTGAAAAAATTCTATATCTTGATCATTTGAAGGTTGCTGAACATGTTCATCAAAATCAAGACAACAAACCTCTTGTACATTGTTTTTTACCTCAACAGATAAATCATGACTCTTTAGAGTTTCTTTACAAGCAAACTCAAAATTATGATCTGCACATTTTTCTTCTTGAATTAAAAACTCAGAAGAGGAAAGGGATGAAGGGTAGCTAGAAAAAACATCTTCATATATATCTTGATCGCTTGAAGATTGGAAATACTGCTACAAATTATCATCAATTTTGAAATATGGAAGATCAATATCATCCTTTGAATAATTATGCTCAAGTTCGCTGTCATCCATGGAAAAATCCATGATCTTCTCATGGCGGTGAAAAGGGTTTTCATTCAAAGCATCCAAAATTTCATCATCCATGAACTCTTCATTTCCATAGGCACTTTCTAGCTCTTGAATAAAATTCTCAAAGCAATCACGACAATCCTCAATCAAAAGCAAAGAAGGATAGGTTTCTCTATACTTCTCAAAAAATACTAAATGAAAATCCTTGAGAGAATAAATACAAGCAGGAGGTAAGCTTTCATACCAAAATAATGTTTTTTATTCCAATGTGATCATGAACATCTTCATTAAAATATCTTCATGAAAATTAATCTTCAGCTTACGTACATGCATATGAAATCTTATTAAATGAATTGTAGCATCATCACATTTTCCATCTCTAAATTTTGGCAAGTATGTTTTCCAATCTACCTGAGGCATAGGATTTGGAAATCTTGGAACATGATCTTGATGCATAGGAGCATACCTAGAATTCCTTCCTGTAGTTGAATCCATCTTGAAAATAGTGAAGTCACGAATAGTTCTTGAAGCTACTGGCTTTTTAAGAGTGGAGTCACCATGAAAACTCTGAACTTTTGGATTCTTCTCCACTGGAGTCGTTAGGTCAAAGATGCAAAACATTTCTTGTGCCTGACCACTGTTCACTATTAGCAATAAAAGCTAATATTTGTTATTATTTCCCGGGAAATATTTAGCCTTCGCTCCCAGGCAACAATGCCAAGAATGTTATCGCTCTCCCCAACTTCCCAAGGATGAAAATAGGATTGGAGAAAGGTAACCACAGACTAAAATTTAGATCAGGTAGCTAGCCCTACTAGGACCAGAGAGGGCTCTCTCGTTTTCACTTTTGCATTCAAAGGAATGACTCAGTATCTAATGATCTTAGGCTAGGTATGTAAGCTTAGTAAATAGGATTTTTGTTTGATGTTTTAAGTGCTGGATATGAATGTGAGTGAGAAGGTTAGGTATAGGGTTTTTAGGTATGAATTCCAAGGTGAATTTGCAGAGAATGTGTGAGTATATATAGGTATCTTGAAATCATGCTTAATCGGTAATTGAGTATAGGATGAATTAGAAGAGAGTTTGAATGAGCACTGAGGTGAATTCATTCAATTTAGAAGCAAATAAACATAGCAATGTAAACTTTGTCTAAAACAGATCATGAATAAACATGATTTCTACTCATAAAATTACAAGATAAAAATATATGAAAGAAGAATATATGGTTTTAAGCATGAAATGATAAACATACATAATAAGGACAGATGCTCAAATGCATACCACAAGTATCTCAACACAATTCCTGCAAATTTGTCTTTGATTTCATTCCAAATTGCTGATTACAAAAGCTCCACTGCAATATGAGACTATCCAACCCAAAAAAAGACTAAAGAGACCATAATTATATAAAATATGGACTATGACACCTCATTAGGTCGAAATCCCATCCAAAATGGATCATAAATACACAATATGAGTCATCTCCTAGATTCTAGGGAGGTTAGAAACCACTCCCTGAATTTTAGCTATGAACTAGGAATGTTTGTCCCTTACATAAAATTACATATTCCTTCATGATAGGAGGAAAAAACCAACTCAATAACTCTAATTCCAACTCATAGGACAAAAAAATATTGAATTTGTGACATTTTCTGAGCTTGACAAGTGTCTTGAGAAATCCAATGAAGATTTGTAACATTTATGATAGAAGGGTAACATAAATTTGTAGAAGTGTAATAGAAGTTTGCAAACACTTTTGAGGCAATTTTAGGAGTCCAAATTCAATTATGAAAGAATGGTCAACTAGACCTTTGTGTATAGTTTCCAGAACATCTTGATTTTGCAAAATTACCTAGGGGAAGGCCTAAAAAAACTCATTCTCCCAAGGTTACTCTAAAAGCGTAACAAAGGCTCCAAAAAGGTCGCGGAAACATGAAAAATGAGTGGTTTTTGGGCTTTTTATTCAAAATTAAAGTATGTCATGCCAAGGGGGTTCCTTATCTATAATTTACTCATCAAAATGCATCCAAACATGTAAGGAAATAATCATTTGGATGCCCCCAAAATAAGCGTAACAAAAGTTTGTTACCCTTCTGTGAGGAAGAAATTTGAGAATTGTGGAAAAACCACAAAAAATATTAAAATTGTTCAAAAATTCTCAAAATTGGTTCTGTAGCATGTGTGAGTGATGTGCTAAACAACCAAGGAAGGTTCAGCCAGGTTCAGCCAACAAGTCCAAGCTATCCTTCTCTTTAAGCTTCATTGGTTCTTCTTTTAGCCTTTTCTTCAATTGTTTTAGCCTTATTTGAGAAATTGTGTTCCTGGTGCGATAATTATTTTCCATGTGTATTTTCCGTTTATTGTCCCTCTTAGCCCTCTTCAAGAGCTTCTCCAAATTCTCATTTACCATTGACAACAAAATATCTCTGTCTTCATCAATTTCCATGGCTATAAGCTCATCAAAGGTAAACGCTTTAGGTGGATGAGCCGACTGTCTTTCTAGCTCCAATGCCCTTTTGAGGCCTCTTGTTTTTGGCCTTTTTGGTTGTGTTTTAGCCTCCATGTCCTGCATTTGATATTTCCCATGCTGAAGCTTGTGGAAAATAATATTGTTAGTTGAAGATGATATCCTTCCTCCATGAGCTTCTCACAAAACCTCAAACATTCAACCCTCTCAAAACATCTTCTGGCCAAGGGTGAAGCATTGAGTTCATGCATGGTGAAGGGATCTAACTTGAGGTGGCGCCCTCCCTTGAAGATCTTCTTGTCACTTTTCATTGTTTTTTTCACTAGAACGATGAAAACCCTAGGGTGTTGATGAAATTAGTGAATGTATGGAAATATGGGAAAACAAAGTGTAGGAAAGTGTGAGTTTAGAAGATGAGACAAAGGATCAAGAAGCTAAGAGAAATTATAGGAACAATTGAGTGGTTTGAGTTATGTGTTAGCTCTAATTTGTGGGTGGAATGAGGGAAAATGAGTGTGAGGAAGGTGGTAAAATGCTTAAATCACATGACATTCTCAATATTTGACTGCGAGAATAGCTAGTGTAGTGGTAGGGTAAGTTGATAAGATGAAATGAAGGTCATAGAGCCAAGCAAAAATTCTCAGAAAAATTCAATGCATAGTGTGGCATCTTAGCTCCATGCTGAAAGTGGAATGAGGAAAAATAGATGTGTGTAAGGTGACTAAATCTAGCAAACATAGGAAATTATCAAGTTTTTTCACTGTGAAATAGCTAAAATCTAGGGTTTGCTTGAATTTGACATGTTGGGGATGGTGTAGATGATAGGAAAGGTGTGGATAATGTATATGGGATGTGTGAGTTAGGGTTTATATTACTAGGGTTATGGTTTAGGTAGGTGGGGTAGGTTAGGGTTTGTCACATAAAATTTTCTTATACATGGACAAGTGAAAATATGGAGACAAACATAATGAGCATGAAATTGTTTTAAACCCTGAAAATTTAACCAAAAGATGGCATAAGAGATGACACTTACCTTTTATAAAGGCTTCACAAGGAAATGAAGACAAATTTCAAGCTTATTTGGAAGTTTTTGGAGCACAACACCTAAATCTGTTTCTCCTCTAGAAGCATAACAAGCATGTACAAAAGCGTAACAAGGGAGGAAAAAAGCATAACAAGGGCTCATAGAAACGTAACAAGGGAATTGCCAAAAATTTGCAAAACTATGTCTTGAAGATGGATCCATATCTCTCTAACCATAATTTTTTTTACAAACCTGAGAGAGGTTTGTGTTATTTGGTATGTTAGGAAAAAAACCTCCTCCATGTTTCCAAAATAATTTCCCATTTTCTCAGAATCCAAGTTTGAATTTGATCGCTGAAAATTTGCAGAAGCATAGCGCACTTTGAGCAGAAGCGTAGAGCCTGCTTTGAGAAGGAGTTTGGAGGCCTTCCCAGAGGATTTTGGGGCTACAAGTGGTATGGTTGGAAAGTGTAGGATGTATGCTGTAGAATGGAGTCATCAAGCACTGTAAATAACTTATCCAAACCCCTGAAAAATTGATTTGAAGACAACCTATCCAAAAGTGTAGAAAATGACCTAGGGAAATTGTATTTTGAGTATTTCTCTCAAACCATAACACCTGTGCATAAAATGAAGGAGGTTTTTTTCTTTGGCCTATTATTGACAAAAATCTCTTTCACGTTTGTAAAATTCATCTCCATTACTTTAGAAACTGATTTTGAAGTCAAAATGTCCCTGTGTGCAATATAAACTCTAGCTTGATCACAAAGCTCTAAAAATGATGCCATGGGTCTGAGTTGGCTCAAACCTGGAATGGTGACCTCCCTTATGGACCTTCTTCTCACCCTCCATGATTTTTTTCAACAAGGAAAGTTCTAGCTTGATGTGGTGGATAGGGAAGGTGGATAATTAGGAAAACAGGGGATAGTGGTAGAGTGGTTTTAGGGACATAAATGAAGTGGAAGGAAGTTAGGGAAAAATCCCTAAAAAATTGGGGAGGTAGGGTGATGATTGGCTACAGGATTAAAGTGGAAATTTTGGGAATGGGCATGTGAAAGGTACCCAAAAGGTCAAAACACAGGGTTTCACTAGTTTTTCTGCCAAAATGTAGTGAAAATTAGGGTTCTAATGAAATTAATGAAAAAGAGGGTTGTGAGTGATAGGATATGTTTATGGTATGTCGTATGAAGGTTATATGAAGGTTTTAGATGGTTTTATTAGGTTTTTACCATCTTAAACAAACAAAATATGAAAAACACCAAAAACACAACACCTGCGCAACGCCTGTGCAACACGTAGTGGAGGTAACCTAATGAAGGAAACCACTCATTTTCTGATGAATTTTGACTTGAGAGAGGTATGGAGGGTGTTCACTTACTATTTAGGAAGTGTATGAACCTTTGTGCAGTGGTTTTGAACCTTGGAGAATTGATTTGGAGTTTAAACACCAAAAGCGCTGCACCTGCGTAGCGACTGTGCAACTCACCCAAAAGCGTTGCACAGGTAGTGTTGGCACAAATTTCCTTATTATTCTTCAACCCATGGCAGCTGTGGAGTATGATGGTGAGAAGAGAGGAGCTCTTTACTTATTTCCCCATGGGGGAAAGCAACTGCTTAAAATCCCTTCCTATATGTATTTAATTAGTTAGAAAATAGAGAAGAAATACAATGCTTTCTCAAGCCTGAGCAACGTCTGGACAAGTATAATCTATCTCAATGATTCATAAGCTGACCTTGGCCAACACGTAGCCAATTTTCTTGCCTTCCAAGCTCATATTCCTTGTGTTGTTTCTCAAGGAATTAGCCCCCTATTAATTAGGGAAATCCCCATCTAGAACTTCACAATCCCTATAGGTCCTTCTCTGACTGCATGCACCACATGTACAACTTGGATAATTATACAACTGATAGTACAATGCCCTTGAAATCCTATCTCAACTGGGTAACTCGAATTTCATGAATGCATGAGTTAATTCTTAGTTGATTGATCAGTTAATTGGTTCAACACAGAAGTTGCACCCCACTGCTAGACCTCCTACTAGTTACTCCAATAGTTGGAAATAGTTTAATTGGCCTTAACTCAATTTAACTAAATTAAATTGTTACAACTGAAATAAACTCAACCTATGCTCCTAAAATTTAGGAAGCAATGTACACAACTCAAGTTAATCCCTCAACTCGAATTAACTAAGCTAACTAAGTGATAACAACTTAGTTAACTCATTCAAGTTGTCTTGTGATGTGGATTTTTGATTTTCTCCTAATTTAATTCAAGGGAAAATTAAATTAGAAATTTCTTGTTGCATTTGCAACGTCTTGTGTTCTGATGTTTAATTATTTTGTTTTTAATGTCAATCTACGTACAATTTTAGGTTTCAAATAGAGAATTGGAGTAAAATTTCCCATTTTTGTGACTGGGAATCAATCCTTGGATGTTGAGGTAGGGGTGGTGAGTTTGGGTACTAGGTTTAAATTGTCTCGAGGTGTTGTGTCTATAAGATTTACACGAGGAACCAGGATAAAAACAAGTGGGGCATGAGAGCACCAACAAAGTATTACACAAGAGTGTTAGATGAGAGATGCCGATAAGCACTCCTCTATAATTCCCCTTAAATCTTTCACCATTATTCATCTTCTTTGCTTGCCATAATTCATGGAACCTATTAGGGTTTAAGGCATAACTATGCTAATGACAAAATCAGATATGGCACATGAAAATTGGTTTAAATCACATATTGATCAATGAGATTACGTTTATAGTGTATAAAAATAAGAAAATATATGGGGAAAGCATTCCTTTCTATTTTTTCTCCTCCAGCGATATTGTGCCACCGATCAAAGGTAATGGAATTCCATTCATTAGAAGAAAAAATGTGCGTTTTCTCTTTTCACTTCTCTTGGGGGAGTGATGGTAGGTTGTACTTCTCTTTGCACTTTTTTCAATATGTAGGTTGACTGAAATGTTCATTGAGTGATTCAAGAGTTTGAAAAATGAATCAGCGACCGATTCAGAGTAGGTGATCAATAAATGACACCCTATTTCGGTTTTGATTTCCAAACTTAATAGTGTGATAGAACCCTATTAGGGTTTAACAATCCATGCTCGACCCGTGCTCTGCCAATGCTCTTCCAGGTTTACAAAATCGTCTTCTTTATTGTCCATTCGAAATCTTGCTCAGGGTTTCATGATTTCCAATGAGTTATATTATGCATTACATGTCACAATGAAATTTAGGCTTTTAAATATTTTATTTTTCTAAAGGAAAACTTTTTGATGTCCCCTTTTCCCTAGATTATCTATGGGGCCGGCTCAAATTCCCACCAAAATAGCAATAGCAATGGGTACTCTTGAGATTTTAGATCAAATTTAGCTATGTGATTTTTGGCCTCCTTATTAGGACGAAAGCTGCAATTATTGAGTTAGCCTTCAGGCTTTTAAGATTTTAAATAATTTTCAAACCATGAATAAGGTTAATACATGGTTTTAGAATGAGTTTGGCCAGTGAGTGAATGAGTTACAAATGAAACCCATTCCCAATATCAAGGATTTTACGGTGACATCATTTCAGACAAATTTACTTGATATCAAATTATGCTATCCTATTAATGAGACATTTGTTCAATGTTGATGAAGATGGCTTATTAGGCCACCCAAGTTCTAATCTATGGGAGGTCCCCGTAGTGTTGGGGCATTTGGGGCTAGGTGAAAATGTTAGATGAATAAATTTGATAGAACAATTCCTCCCACCTTTTAATGGCTAGCCTCAAATAACTAGTTCATCCTCCATGGAATAATCGAAGGCTTTGGTTAGGGGTCAAAACCATAGATAATTTACATTAAATTAAATATTTACCTTAAGATCCCTAATTAAAATGATTTACTTCATAATGCATAAAAGGAGGTGGTATGGGGACAAAAGTGGGGGTCTAAAAGAGTCAAAAGTGGACAACTGACAACAAGAATATCGTCAATCCCCAACCTTAAGAAGTTGAAAAATTTTCAACAATTTTATGGAATTTAGTTTTATTAGTTCTTCTTGATTCATGTTTATATTTATATTTATATATTTTTTATAATAAAATTATATATTTCATATTTTTTTTATACGATTAAAATAAATTTAAATTAATATTATATTTACTAAATAATTAATTTATTAATTTTTTAGAGGAATTTAAAAAAATAAAAAGGTAAATATTTTCTTATAAAAATGTTGATTTAATTAATACTTGATTTTTTATTATGAAAATAAATTTTAGACATCCTATCTATAATAATAATAATAATCTAGTTTTAAGGTTAAGACTTCATTTTGTGACACAAAGGACCCCGTTGTGAAATGATTTGATTGCTAAAGTCTGTGGAGGTGTAAATAGTCAAGCTCCTTTTGGATTTGAAATTGTGACTTCTTATTAAAAAAAGACTTGTTATGTGGACTTGAACATGCACCTCTTACAAAGAAACACAAATCTAAAACTATGCTATTTATTTTTTGTAAGGAAATATAATTTCATTTCTTAAATCTAGACAAAATTACACACATTGGCTTGCCCTTGCCCTAGTCTGTCATTATGAAACTAGGGTAGTAACAAAACTAGAGTGTTTTAAGCATCCAAAAATTACTAATGTCTTGAAATTTCAAAACTAGAGAGCTACTGTCATGAGGCATGTGTCCTTATGAAATAACTATTAATTGGCATACTAACTCTAGTATGCACTTCTAAGAAAGATGCACTTTGGTTCTAGTTGTAGTTTTCTATGGTTCAATTGAGCTAATGCCTTTGAAAATAGTTCATTCTGTAACCTACTTTGATGTTCACAAGCCTAAAATTTCCTAAATTGAGTCAATATGCTCACTATTCACTTTAATTTCCTCCCCATGCATCTTAAGAAATATTGTTGCCTTTTTCTTATCTATTCTAGATGTTGGGTAGATAAAAAATTGAATTTTGCAACGAGCCTCCCAAATTATGAATTAAAGAGACTTAGAATTGCTAATCGGTGTGCAAGTTTCCCCTTCTACATGCATGAAATCAACTTAATGAATAAACCGAATATCATTACCAACAGTGCTAATAAAGAAGGAAAACACCCAACAAACCAAAGGTGATAACAACTAGAATATACCATAACAAATATGGGTGGAAAAGATAAGTTTCACACTACAAATTATAGAAATTTATAGGAATAAATTGAGTGAAACCCATGCGATATTCTCTATAGAATTATATTAGAAGGATAAAGTGTTTGGGCCATCCATTGTGCCTACAAACCCTGGAATTTTTTTACCCAGATTTCCTTATCCAACCTACACAATGAAAATATCCCTTTTGGCCTTCAAATATTGTCTTACACATCATTTACAACATGTGCATTTGAGTGAGCCCTCTCTTCATGATGATTGTTAAGACAATAATGGTTTCCCTTGGGAGCAATACTCATTTGTGTTTGACATGTGCTTTCATTTGAATGATTGTAATTGGAAAGAGGTGAAATGCTATCTAAGGAATGGATTGAAATTGGAATTAGCAATTGACCTTTAAAGTCCCAAAATTTTGTTTCAAAGCCTTATGGGATAAAATATCTTCCTCCTTGTTTTGATTTCATAAGGATTCGAAAAAATTGATGTTTATGAAGTGGGGAACTTTCTGATTTACTCTCAATAGGATTTATTACAACTTAAAGTTGCTCGAGCTTCAATCTTTGGCCATTATTTGAATGATAGTTGGAAAATTTTCAATTACAATCAATTATTGGATTTTTCAAGCTATATGTAATTTAAATCTCTAAGGATAGAGCAAGCCTCTCTCTGATTATTTATGTTGATTTTGAGAGTCCAAGAATATTATAATTCCAATTTTCCCTGAGGATCTTGAATGATCCATCCCACTCTTTCCACCCATAGATTTCCTTTTGAATCCCCATTAGAAAAAAAGAAGTGTGATTCTTGAGCTACTTTCTATATATGGAATTCCCACTCAGATATTTGGAGCTATCAACATGACCTAAGAAATTTCCTTCTTATTTCTCTTTGAAATTCTTCTTTTAGGAAATTACATTGCTAAAACCATGATTCCTCATCTATCTCTAAGATCTCGTTTTCCCAAGTTTCTTGACTCCTAGCTAGCAAATGATGGGATAACAAAAATATTTCTTCTCCCATTGCATGCCTTGAATTAACTATTTCTTCTTTGAACACTACTCTATTTTGAGCAAGAAATATCTTCCAACATAGGTATTTAGGCATGGATGCCTTGATATTTTTGAAAATTCCCTTAGTCTTAAGACTTCCTTCATAACTGCAATTCCATGTTATATACATCTCACTCCATGATGAGGGAATTTTCTTTCAGTACCTTAGAATATATAAAGTTGAATCCCAAACTTGCCAAGAGAAGGTGCATTCAGATAAGAAATCAAGATTTTCTTTAGAATTCTGTAGACAAAGAGAACATTTTGAGGGGAATGGATGCTCATTTTAGTAAGTTTTTTAACGTTAAAACTTTCTTGCACCATCAACAATATATATTTTTTTTATTTGGGCAAACCATTTAGATATTGGTACAAAATTATTATTTTTATACATTAGAGGATAATGTTATTAGCATATTCAAATTGAACTATTATGTTCAATTTTGTCCTAGCCTCTAAATGTCCTACATCATACAATTTAGTTTACATCTACTTGTTGTAAATATGTTTTTAAAGAAACTACTATTTCTATGTGAAGTTGTGCAAAGTAGGAGAAATTGAGCAATTCACGAAAAAGGTACAATATGGAAAAAAATGGATGAAAAATGTCCACTAGTAAAAGAAATCCTCACTACATCTCATTAATACTAAAAACAAAATGCATTTTTTTTTTTTTAAATTCAGGTTTTAACAACCTATTATGGAGGCATTATAAAAACTTAACATGTTTTCTTGATCTTAGAAAATGAAGGTACATATAATACACATTACAAGAGATTATGGAGGAAAACTACCAAATTTATTGCCTCAATGACCATAACTGTATATAATAAAGTTGAAATATATTCTCCAAAGCATCCATGTAAATTCAATGCTGCAAAAGCAATAATTGTCCATATTTCCACATGGTTTAGGCATGCACACCACAAAGACAACAAAAAATGATGGCTACAAATACCTCCGTGTGGTTGGTAGTCGTGGTTTCCAATGTCTCAACAAAATATCCATAAATTGTTATATTTTACATGGTTTTTTCTTAGGTGATTCTCTTTCCTCCTTGCACAACAATTCCAACAGATCCTTCACCTTGAAATTTGTGTAGAGCTATTGATGACACATCACTAGATTAGGTTGGGGGTGAGTTGTTATGCAGAGGTGTGTGAAGAGGGTGCATGCATGAATGTGTCATTGCATGTCATCTTTCCAAGAGAATTCATCCTTATAAAAAAAAATTAGTATAAGTTTTGATATCTTGTTTTAATAGGTTGTGTTATGGAAGACATATTAGAAAGATTATAATTACTTATTATAACTATTTCTGGAAAATTTTTATTGATGCTGGAGCATCAAGCTTAAATTTTATTACTCATTTATGTAATTTAGGGGGTGAGATGTTTTAATCAATTATTTTGCTCAAATTTAATAAATTAGGAGAGAAAATATAAATGTGAGGATTATTGTAAATATTTCTTAAATAATTAAGGATACGAGGGAATGGAATTAGATAGATAATATAGGGATTAGGAATTCGATAAACGAGACTTAGTTGAGGCCAAAATAAGATAAATCTAAATTGGATTTTAGTTGAGATTTGTGTGGAGGAATTTATGGAGTGGAATAAATTCATATTTATGTATAAATAGGAGGATTGGGTGAGGATGAAAACCAAGTGAGGAGGTGAGGAGGTGAGGAATACAGAGAGAGTGAGGAATGGATTGAGAGATTTTTGTAAAGGGCCGAGAGCCGAAAGGCCATTCATTGTAATATTCAGCCAGATGTTGGAGTTTGTAAATTTCATTATGTTTATTATTATATCAACAATTTTATGTGGATGGCTCTCTCTCCTTTCCTGTATGTATATCTTAAGCTACAAATTATTTTCTTAATGAAGAATTAGAGGAGTGTTTTCATGTTAGAGGAAGCACACTGTTTTATATGCGAGGATCGGATTTAACCCCGTATCCTAGCATCATTTGGTATCAAAGCCTATGAGATAGTTGATTGAATTATGTAAAAGATTGTGGCATTGAGTTTAATGTGTGAGAGCAGGTCGAATGTCTGGAAAAGAATTTGGAGCCTTGTTTGATGTGGGAGGTCATTACACATAGCGTGGATGTTGAACGTAGAGACTAAAGGGAAATACCGTGGACCTGCGTTGGCGAATTTGCAAGTGCAAAGTCTATTCTGCATTTATGACTGTATTAACAATGGTTGAAATTTCCAAATTGGAGCAACGTAGAAGCGTCCAAAGCAGCAATTGTTCATTCTTGTGGTAACGTTTTTCTTCAATTTATATTTACGTTTCCAAGCTTTTGAGGTCATGAGGTTATGAGAGTATCACAAAAATTACAAATTGTTGTTTGCATTAGTGCATGAAGAGCGGCGTCCAAGTTCTTATGATGGTGAAGAGAAAAACAGCTCAATAGATATTTCGACTAATTCAATGGACTTGGGGATGAATTGGGTTCCAAAAAAAGTCGCTAAAGCTACAACGACGTGATAGAACATGAGACGTGGAAGAGAAAAAAAAGATAAAATGAATGAATGAAGGAGAATGTACTTGAACTAGGGAATTGGAAAAATTTAGGGAAAAGAATGAGAGATTGGGTTGGCCATCAGGAGAAACCCAATTGCGGCAAGCCTCCAATCGTCCATGAGGCTGGTGAGGAGAAATGGTTCATTGGCCTTCATATATTTATCCAGAGAGAGAGTTTTTGATCGCAAGTCACAACAAATTTATGGATACAATAGTAGACGTGTCAGTTTCCAGAACCCACAACAATTCATTCAGGCTGAAGGCTGAGCCTACGTGGAGGAGCACACGTAGTCCAGATTGCTGAAAAGGAAAGCCGGTTTCATGGTTGTCTTCAGAGATAGCCACATTATTGTGTTTGGCTAGGAGGGAGCCATTGGTTATATTTTTACCTGAGGGACGATTTAGTATTTCAAATGCTTATTTGCGTTAGCAGCAATGCATGGTTTGTAGGATGACATTCGAAGCAGGAAGGATGGATTAAAGAGACAATATATCTGTTAATGAAGCGGCCAAAAAATTAACATAAGGGAATGAGGATCAAAAAATTTAAATGCAGTATTAACACCTGCAAGGACATGTTTCCAGCGTCCAGTGGTTGATTGTGATGCAGATGCGTTGGTTGCCAACGTTGGTCGAAGGAGTCAAATGCGTTGGTTGAAGGAGTCAGATGCGTGTGATAACCGTATGGATTTGTACGTATCATGGTTCAATGTGCAAGTCGACCTTGTGGAAATGGGAAGAGATGGTGTCTGTTCCAATCCAAATAACAACTTCTAAAAATAATCCCTTCTTTGTTTGCGAAATTGCCATGGAGGGTGTGTCGCTATGGATTCAACCAACCAGTGGTATGTTATAATTAAACCAATCATTGTTTAATTTCCATGGAGATGTAACGTCGCAGATTCAACCAATTTAATGGTATGTCATTGTTAAGTTATTGACCTCCTTGGTTTATTCATGAAACTGTTGTGTAACCAGCTCCAAAAATAGAAGAAAAAAGATATCAACGCCTTAGAAATAAGCCATTTCGAGGGGGCAACCTCCAATACATTACATAAATGAACAATTCTTGGATGATACAATTTACAAAACCTCCTTTCTATATATAGGAGTCCATGGGGCCATAATGTAATCCTAGTGGTCCACAATGTAATCCTAGCCGACCTAACAATAATAATTTAAGGGCACAATAATAACAAAATGGGGGTTACAAGGGTACAATAATAACAATAAGGGGGTTACAATAACAACAATAAGGGACTATACTAGTAATATAGGGACATAACATGCCCCTCTCCTTCAAAAAAAGTATTGTCCTCAACGCTTGAGTAGCTCTGGGTGCTTTTGTATAAAATTCTCATCCTCCCATGTAGAATCTTCAGTGGGTAAGTTCTTCCACTTGATGAGATACTCTGAAATTGATCGATTCCGTAGTTGTCGAGTTCTTGTTTCCGTGACCGCTTCCAGTTCCAATATGATTTTTCCTTCCTCATCAAGTTCTGGCAATATTGTTTGAACTGGAATATTTTCACCTATAACCTTCTTTAAACACGAAACATGGAAAACTGGATGTACTCGCGAAGAAGCAGGAAGCTCCAATTTGTATGCCATAGTACCAATCTTTTGCAACACCTTGTAAGGACCATAGTACTTTGGCGATAAATTATTATCCTTCTTAGCTTGCTTGAGGGACATTTGTTTATATGGTTGTAGCCGTAAAAATACCCAATCTCCTACATCAAAACTTCTCTCGCTGCGATGTTGATCTGCCTGTTGTTTCATTCGATTTTGTGCCAAGTTCAGGTTATCCTTTAAGAGTTGGAGAACTTCTTGCTGATGCTCGATGTGATCTTCCACTGCTTGAACCTTCGAATTTTCCCTTAAAGATGATGTGATCGATGGTGGATGATATCCATAAAGTGCCATAAATGGGGTCATTTTTGCTGCAGTATGGAAGGAAGTGTTATACCACCATTCAGCGAGAGGTAACCACTTGACCCATTGTGTTTTTTTATCAGATACAAAACAACGAAGATATCCTTCCAAACATTTATTTACTATCTCTGTTTGACCATCAGATTGAGGATGATAAGATGAGCTATGAGCTAATTGAGTACCCAAACAAGAAAATAACTCCGTCAAAAAATTTCCCATAAAAATGGGATCTCTGTCGCTCACAATAACCCTTGGGCTTCCATGTAGCTTTTGAATTCTGTCCACAAATGTAGTAGCAACTGTACTTGCTTTAAATGGATGAGATAATGCACAAAAGTGTGCATACTTGGTAAGTCTATCAACTACCACCATGATGACATTCTTGCCTTCGGACTTCGGTAAACCTGTGATAAATTCCATTGAAATCTCCTCCCAACGTTGACTTGGAATGGATAAAGGTTGTAGAAGTCCTGGGGTCTTAATTGTCTCCACTTTATTCTGCTGGCAAACCAAACATTCCGCCACAAACTTTTGAATATCAGATTTAAGGCCATCCCAAAAAAAAAATTTCTTCACCCTGTGGTAAGTTTTTAAAAATTCTGAGTGTCCTCCTAAAGGAGAAGTGTGCAATTCCAGAAGAATCTTTTGTTTTAGTTGGGAATTCTTACAAAGATATAAGCGATCTTTGTACCATAAGGAATCATTTTTCCAACTAAATGTATGAGATGTACTAGGATCTTGCTGCAACTTTTGAATGAGTGTCCATACATCTTTGTCCTTCTTCCATTTATCTCTTGCTTCAGTTATCCAATCTGGTTGGATAAATGAAATGGCACAAAGCAATGCTTCCACCTCTTCATTCTTTCTTGAGAGTGCATCTGCAACAACATTAAGCTTTCCTTTTTTGTAGATTATTTCAAAGTCATAACCCAACATCTTTGTGACCCATTTTTGCTGCTCTTCTGAAGATAGTCTTTGTTCCAAAAGTGTTTAAGACTATCATGATCAGTTTTTACCTTGAAGTGTCTTCCCATTAGGTAAGTTCGCCATTTCTTTAGTGCATGAAGTATTGCTAACATTTCCTTCTCATAAATAGGTTTCTGTAAATACTTTCCTTTGATTGGACGACTTTCAAAAGAAATGGGTCTTCCTTCATGCATTAAAACTGCACCAATTCCATTTCCTGAGGCATCACATTCCACAATAAAGGTTTTTGTGAAGTCTGGCGTAGCTAAGACCGGTGCTAGGCACATTGCCTCTTTAAGATGTTCAAAGGCCTTAATTGCTTCAGGAGTCCATGAAAATGCATCTTTCTTCAATAATGTTGTTGGAGGTGCTGCTATTCTCCCATAATTCTTAACAAACTTGTGATAATAGCCTGTTAACCCGAGAAATCCTCGCAACTGCTTTATTGTCTTGGGGACTTTCCATTCCTTGATGGCTTTAATTTTGTTAGGGTCTACTTTAACACCCTCGTGAGATATAATATGACCCAGATATTCCACCTCTTGTACTCCAAAGAAACATTTGGATGTTTTTGCATATAATTGTTTCTCCTGCAATAGTTTGAGCACCCTGTCAACATGTTCAACATGATCCTTCCAAGACCTGCTGTAGATTAGTATATCATCAAAAATACTAGCACAAATTTTCTAAGGAAATGTTTGAAAATGGAATTCATCAACCCTTGAAATGTAGAAGGTGCATTGGTAAGGCCAAAAGGCATGACCAAAAATTCATAATGACCCTCATGAGTTCGAAATGTTGTTTTTGGAATATCTTCGGTCTTCATTCTAATTTGATGATATCCTGATAGAAGATCCAACTTGGTAAAATAAATTGCTCCATGTAATTCATCCAATAATTCATCAATCACAGGAATGGGAAATTTATCTTTAATGGTGAGCTTATTGAGCTCCCTATAATCTGGACACATTCGCCATGATCCATCCTTCTTGTGTACCAATACTACAGGAGCAGAGAAAGAACTTTGACTAGGTTGAATTATACGCGCCTCTAACATTTCTGCAATCATACGTTCAATTTCGCTCTTTTGGAAGTAAGGATATCTATAAGGCCTGATGTTTGGAGGAACACTTCCTGGAATCAAATGAATAGCATGATCATGATCACGAATAGGTGGGAGTCCTTTGGGAGTTCAAACACCTTGGAATGATTGTCCAAGACTTCTTGGAGATCTGCAGAAACAGATGATTTTGATGTCGGAACTTCTAGTGAGCATATTGTGCAATTACGCCTCGTTGTTCTTTCTTTAGAAGCTTTGTCATGACATTAGAGCTTATTATCCTTCCTGGCTTCCCTTCAATACCCCGTAATTCGACTTCCTTTCCTTCTGAAAAAAATTACAAGAAAAGTTCTTGAAAATTAAAAGCTACCGTCCCCAAAGATTGTAACCATTGTACTCCTAGTACAACATCAGCACCTCCCATAGGAATGGAAAGCATTGGACTATTCAATACATATTCCCCCATGGTTAGCTTAATATTATGGCATTTTCCAGAGCAATTTATAGTTCCTACATTTGCAACCATCACTTGACATTCTGGTGCTGGGTATAGGAAACAATTTAATTCCTTGGCTACCTTACAATGAATAAAATTATGGGTGCTACCTGAATCAATCAACACTAATGCCTTTTTCTTCTTGATATGTCCTTCTATCTTGAGAGTTTAAGGAGTGGTAATTCCTGCCAGTGCATCACACGATATGGTTGGATTCATTTCTTCCCCTTCTATGGCTGGTTCCTAGTGTATATCCTCTTCTTGTTCATTTTCTTCTTCCTCTTCACAATCTATGTAAAATAATTTCTTCTCAGCACACTTATGACCTTTAGTGTATTTGCTATCACAACTGTAGCAAAGCCCTTTTGCTCTTTTTTCTTCCAATTGTTGTGTTGTCAACCTTGTAGGTTGTGGAAATCTAGACGTAGCAACACTTCCTTCTTTATAGAATTGAGTGGTAGGCTTCCTTGTCGCCATTATTTTACATTCAACTTTTCTTGCCAACATGAATGCCTTCTCCAATGAATCTGGTTCCAAAACACGAACTTCATGTTGGATGTTATCCTTTAAAGTGCCTATGAAGAGATCGATCCTGTGTTCCTCTGGAATATCAGTTACCCTTATATTCAATTTTTGGAAGTCCTCAATGTGCTGCCCCACTAAACCCTTTTGTTTGAGATTTATCAATTGGCTAAAGAAGGCGTTGCTCTTTGTATCCTCATAATGTGCTATCATTTCCTCCATAAAAATTGACCAAGTGACAATTTTTTTACGGGAGCAAAGCCATCGATACCATACAAATGTATTTGGTCTAAATGTAAAGTTGCAATGCGTACCTTTTGTGTGTTTTGCACATTATGGAGATCAAAATATTGCTCCATCTGTAGTATCCATGTTACAGGATCCTTTCCATCAAACTTCCTCATATCCATTTTTGAAATATGGTGGTTCTTCCCGCCAACATTAGAGTTTATGAAATCATGATTAACATTTATTTTGTTCTCATCATGAGGTTCTTCTACTATCTTTTCACCATTAGGAAACATTTCTTGTATCAAATTTGTCAAATCTTCGATGTTTGATTTTAGATCATCCATCTTAGCTTCCATGCCATCCATCTTAGCTTCCACGCCTTTCTTCAAACCATCCATCTTAGCTTCCATGCCTTTCTTCAAACTGTCCATCTTCACTTCCACGCCTTTCTTCAAAACTTCCATTTCATTTTTTGTTGCTTTTTGTGAGAGTGAAATTTGTTGCACTTGCTCTTGTAATTTTGATAGATCATGTTGCAATTCTTCATCTTCATGAGTCATGGTAGAGCCTTCTGAAGGCTTAATGGGTGTTGAATTCTTTTTAGGCGCCATTTTGGAATCCAATATTGATACCTATTCTACAATATTCCCTTGGAATCAATTCAACTTGATTCTTCAAACGAGACTTATGCAATTCGGAAAAAAAATACACACCTTTTACTTGCTTTGAGGAGCTCGATATTGAAATTGAATTATCTCTGTAATTGAAAATCTTCAATATCTGAAATTCAGCCCTTTAGTAGCTCTCTGAAGCTTCTTTCAAATGCCACAGGTCTGATCTAATTTGGATTCCCCAAGACAAAGTTGTGTCCAATCTCCCACAATGACCTAATTCTAGACTGGTTCAGTAGAGAAAACTTGTAGGACTTGCCACGTGTCACTGTTTCATCCTTTGTCTCTGAAATTGATAGCCAAAAAAATACAGTCCATGTACTTGCAACCACTTTTTACGGCACTCAAATCCACTGCCCAGAGAGAGAGAGTTATTGAAATTTTCCCACGATCACCTCTTTGAGATGAAATTCAGGAGCCTGAAAAAGCACTACCTTCCACAGATCATATCTCCAAAAATATTGCGAACCAAGCTCTGAAATTTTTTGACGAATTTCCTCAGGATTTCAGCTTCGCACCATACAAATTTCAGATTCTAAACCTTCGTAGAAAAATTTTATTGAAAAATTTTTATAAGCGAATTCCACCATGACACATTTGGGATCTTGAAAAGACTTAACTTCACAGATGATATCTCTAAGTAAAATGCTATGACAAAGCTAAATTTTGAAAATGTTCCTTAAGTTCAACGCACCCTAAAAATTTCAACTTAAGGCTTCATATAAATTGTGATTATATCGAAAATTCACGATGACCCATTTGGAAGCGGCGAAACCCTAGAATCAAAGCTACGATACCAAATGTTGTGTAACTAGCTCAAAAATAGAAGAAAAAAGATATCAGCACTTAGAAATAATCCACCAGAGGGCAACCTTGATACATTACATAGTAAATTCTTGGATGATACAATTTACAAAACCTCCTTTCTATATATAGGAGTCCATGGGGCCATGTGTAATCCCTGATGGGCCACGATGTAATCTTTGAACTGGCTAACCTTTGCCAAAGACTGATAATAACAAAATGGGGGTTACAAGGGTACAATAATAAAAATAAGGGGGTTACACTAACAACAATAAGGGACTATACTAGTAATATAGGGACATAACAGAAACACGTTGGCTTAGTTGGCTTAGGTGGATTCCAAATGCCAATTTTGGATTATCCATTATTACATAAGATGGTCCTTAAAAGAACCCATTTATTATTAAAATGTGGAGATTGCATAAAGCTGCAATATATCAATATTATGTGTTAATGGAGTGGAATATGTAATTGCACACTAAGTGGCGTAGAACGAATCAATTGCATCAAGTGAAGATTAAACCTGGGTCTTAGTAAAATTGAATATTTTACTATACTAATTTGAAAGTGGAAATTTTCTTTCTACATCAAATTTTTGAAAGCCAGTCATTTCAAGGCACTTAAAAAGTGGCATGTGTGGAGCTTGTGAAAGAGGCGTGGTTCCAACGGAACATTCAAGGTATGAATCCAATATTCCACGGTACAACCTTCCAGCATAAGAAAAGGTCACTAGGACTGATCGAGGTAAAATTTTTGAAAATTCATGCACGTTGTTTTTGGAAAATGTAACCTTGAAAGGATTTCATGTTTTCAAGAAATAAATTGAAATCGAAAAGATTGAGATGAAGGAACTTGGCTTAAACTAAGGGGAGAGATTGTTAGAGACTGGACCTTGCACATTCAAAGTAAATCTGTGGAGGCTTGAATGTATTCCTAAACGAATATGCAATAGGAGGGTTGGATCATTTCAACTGTGAGAAGATTCAAGGTAAGTGCTCATTGAATGAATCAATATTCATTGAGTAGAGGTATTTTAAAATCTAGATGATTAAATTTCATTGCCATACTCGTTGAAAATGCGGAGGTATAAATGAATGGAAAAATGTGCTAATCCTGGGTGATATAAAGAGAAACATGCATTTTTATGTGAGAGGGTTTATTATGCATAATGTGGATTCTTCACAGTTTTGGTTAAGTCATTTTGGACCAAAGCTTGTAGTTGGAAAAAGGAGAATTCTTTTACTTTGTGATTGAAAACATAATTGTGGATGTTATAAAATCTTTGTTTTACCATCATATGGCGGAAGCCAAGGAGGAATTATTTAGAATGAAGGTGATGTACGAGTTGTACATTATTCATCGAAGAAGTTAAAAACATGTTATCTGTACACAGGTGAAGAATTGATGTTGTATGGTGCATAAAATTGCAGGGAAATGTTTGCATTAAGATTATGAGCTTATGGGCATGCGAGTATTTACAATAACAAAGATGGCATAGAAGAGTGGAAACCAGAGAATTGAGACTACAGAGAAGAAGGTTTATTAATAACCTTAATAGGAGCATGAGGTATGATAATTTAGGAAGGTATTTTTGAACGTTGAAGATTGAATGGTTTATTTATTTCCACCTTAAAATAAATCTTGAAAAACCCGAATTGCATTTCGACTAAAGATTTCAGTATTATGTAAAATGATAAGGGAAAATTGATGATTTGTCGTAAGAATGAAGTAGGAAAGGGAGTGAAGATTTTACATCCTAAAGATGTATTAGGGGTGTATGCTTGTTGGAGGATTGTATAACTTGAATTAAGTCAAATTATCCACTATTATGATTATTGGCCAAAACTTGAAGTCAAAACAGATGTTAGAGTCAAATGAAAGTTTGGATAGTTTGAGTGAATATTGAGTATTTTCATCCAAGATGAAGAATTGGTGTAAGTCTGAAGTCAAAGAGTCGTAACCTAAGTAAAAAGTATGAATGTAATTGGGTGCATGATAGGCAGAGCCCGACACCCAAATATTTTGGTCATTGTAACCTATGAATTACTGAAATTGTTGTTTGCAGCAAAGTGAGGCAAGAGGGTTGCCAAAGATTGGTTCCAAGACAGAGAACCAAGAGAAGCCAAGTGCAGGAGGAGAACTTGAATTTTTTGATGAACGACAAGTGTGAAGGATTGCTGAAAGGTGGATTGAATGAGATCCACACGTGAACAAATGAAGTTCACAAAATAAGAGAAGATGACTAGTGTCAGTCATTTCCGAAGATCTGATGAAGACCACAACAGATGGAAGAATAAGGAAAATGCCAAGGTAAGTGGCATATGTGAACAATTGACAGATGAAGATTATGAGTGGGAGAAGGCTGAGATAACAGTTCACCTTGAATTGTTAATGGAGTTGTTGCAGAAAAATGTGAAAGACCAGACACATGGTTGGACCATGAGGAAGACGGTAAAGTGGCAGAGGCTACACTCAAAGAGGGAAAAGCAGGTAAACATATAGTTGGCAGAAGAGCTGAGGAGGCTCGAGCATATGTTGAGGTGTGAAGAACTCAGAGAGGCTGAGTTAAAAATGGATGTTTCCATTTGTGGCCTAGAACATGGTGAAATTCTAGGTGAAGAGATCAATGAGGAAGATCTCATGAAGTATTGGGATAGTTCAGCAAAATCTGAAGATGTATTGACAAGAGTAGCAGATAAGGCTATGAAGCCTTGTATTTTTAAATCTCATAGTTTATGTATGTTTGTAGGATGTGTGAAAGATGGTGAACAGTCTAGTGAATCTGTCACAGAGAAGAATGAAACTCTTGAGGTAAAGTTTGAAGGGAAAATCCTTTCAGAGAAGGAAGGTACTGATTTGTTACAGCAGGAAGAAATTTTGGTTGGGATAAGATAGTCAGTTGAAGTTGTTATGGAGCAGAAGCATAAAGGAAATGTTGAAGAGATATTCCAAGGAGGTAAACAAATGTATTTTTTTAGTGAATTTGAAAACAAAATTTTATAATGTTATGGAACAAAAACTAGGACAACTTAGGAATATTTCCAGAAGAAGGATGAAGCTGGGAATAACCAACAGAGTATTGAAGCAGAGGAAGAAGGGCCATCTGATGATTGGTCAACAGCAAGGGAAGGTATGGAAAGTTGTGTAAAGTTTCCAAGTTCTACTCCAATTGAGATTGTTGATTTATATAGAAAGTTAGATCTTCAAAGAAGAAAGTTAGAAAATCATAGGATCTATTCTCAGGGTGAGTTGCTGAAAGAGGAAGACAAAGAAATTTTCTTGAATAATAATCATGAAGCAAAGGATAAGGTTGTAGGAATGATTCAGCGAATCAAAGAAGTTCATTCTTGTGAAACATAATAGAGAGACATTCTTGAAACAAATGATATGGAGGAGGGACTAGCTGATAGTCTCATAGAGGATTTAAATCAGCACACTGATGTGCTGATGGAAGAGGAAATTTCAGAGAAACATATTGAAATGTTTCCAGAGGATAAAGAGGCACTTAGGCCTTATGCTTTTTATTTTAATGATTGTTTTGTGAATACAGGTTTTATCGCAGATGCTGAAGGAAATTTGACACAAGTGAAAGAAAAGGAAGAATTTTCTGTGGAAATATGTAATGCATGGAACCGAGAGATTAAATTGCTGGAAAATCAGGATTCAAGGCATAAAGAGGAATCTCAATTTCAATATTGGGAAATGAAGAATGTGAAGGTGCAAGACAACAATAAACAAGAGGGCGAGGATGAAAGGGCGGCAGTAAAATTTCAGCAATCACGAAGTGAAAGTAAACAACAGAAAAATATCTATTGGATAGAGAAATTGCATTGATAAGGAGGATAATGATGGAAGTATCCCAAAAGAAAAGAGAAATAGTAAAACAAAGAAGAAGCAGCAAGAGGAAGACAACAGAAGACTGTGAAAGCATAGCCAGTGGGGCAGTGCAACATAAAGTGTGGAGACCTGGAGAAAAACAACAAACCAAGGCAGTAACAAATGGGAAATTGCAGAACAAGGTATGGGAACTAGGAAGAAAAATATTCAAAACACATGATCAGGAGATAGTGATTATTTTCAACCTTGGGAGTCTGATGCAGGAGCATAAAGCTTAAATTTTATTATTCATTTATGTAATTTAGGGGGTGAGATGTTTTAATCAATTATTTTTCTCAAATTTAATAAATTAGGAGAGAAAGTATAAATGTGAGGATTATTGTAAATATTCCTTAAATAATTAAGGATATGAGGGAATGGAATTAGGTAGATAATCTAGGGATTAGGAATTCCATAAACGGGACTTAGTTGAGGCCAAAATAAGATAAATCTAAATTGGATTTTAGTTGAGATTTGTGTGGAGGAATTTATGGAGTGGAATAAATTCATTTTTATGTACATATAGGAGGATTGTGTGAGGATGAAAACTAAGTGAGGAAGTGAGGAAGTGAGGAAGTGAGGAATACAGAGAGAGTGAGGAATGGATTGAGAGCTTTTTGTAAAGGGCCGAGAGCCGAAAGGCCATTCCTTGTAATATTCGACTAGATGTTGGAGTTTGTAAATTTCATTTTTTTTATTATTATATCAACAATTTTATGTGGATGGCTCTCTCTCCTTTCCTGTATGTATATCTTAAGCTGCAAATTGTTTTCTTAATGAAGAATTTGAGGAGTTTTTTCATGTTAGAGGAAGCACACTGTTTTATATGCGAGGATCGGATTTAACCCCGTATACTGGCATCATTTATGGCGTCCAATATCCATAGATTGTAAAATATCTATACATTAGAGTATCATGCTATATAATATTAGACTATTATGTTCAATTTTTTCCTAGCCTCTTGTCCTACATCAGATAATACTTTACATCTCCTTTTTTGTAAACATGTTCTTACAAAAACTAAGGTTTCTATGTGGAGTTTTCTAAAGTAGGAGAGATTGAGAAATTCATGAAAAAAGTGAGTTATTGTATCTAAACTCATTTGATATATTTATGTATGTATATCACATAGCTTGAACTACATGTGCTAAGCTTGAGAACTGTTGAATATTTATAGTCACCCAATCTAAGAATATGCAAATTTCTTTTTCTTTTAGAGGACCTCTATCAAGTTCTAAAAAATTAACTTCAACCAAGAGAGAATCTATGTTGTTGAAGGTCCCCTTTAAAAAATGTGAAAGAATAAATTTGAATCGATACCTTCTAGCTCTACTTCTTTGGAAAAACTTATGTTTAATAGCCTTGGAGCCGTATTCATTTCTTTCTTGAACCAAAATATGCTTCAACTCACTAATGAAAAAAGTTGTCTTCTGATGAACAGGATGATTAGATCTGAAAGGAAAATATTGATAAGAATTCATAGGTTTCTAGTATTATTTGGTGTTGATTAAAATGCAAAGGATAAATTATGACATTATTTCATAGGGACAATAGAATGATATTGATTGTAGGGTAGCCTAAAACATATTTCTCCGAAGAGATAACGAACCATAATTTGAGCCATGCCAATGTCAAATGAATAATTAATGAGTCTCTTGTAGTATACTAGACCAAATATATTAACCATTTTATTCATTTTAAGCACTAAAAATAGAGAAACAAGTAAGCATAAGCAACTACAAAGTTATTACCCATTGTTGTTCCATTTTTTGTCTTTAGAACCTCCCATTGAACTCCATATAATTTTGGGTGAGGACCAATCATTCGATGTGCTTTATTATTAGAAAAATATTATTTAAAGAAGTGTCATAGAGCTTGAAGACCTACCTCTGTATGAATTCTTGGGTAAAGGTTCTCAACAACAATGACAAATAGATAACACCCTAAGAGATGGGTCTTCCAATGAAATATCTAATTAGAGTTAAGAAACCAATCAAATGTTTTTCTTTTGTAAATAAATGATTAGCATACACTTGATTTTCAAGCCATTTAGAGGTGGGCTTAAATATTTATCCCTATCAAGGAAGTTTTATAGGTTTTAGGGAGGAGGTGGAAAAAATAAATTCTAGCCTTCTTAGTTTGATGAAGCCAAATTCATCATTGATGCTAATAAAAATCAAATTATTTCCATGATTTCTACAAGAGTGTTATGATCTAGCCTTAATATTTTATAACCCAATAGTAATATTTTTGAAGTTTATGATCTGGTCTGACACAATCTCTCTTGTATTGTTCTTGTTGGATATTTTTTAACTGTTACACCAAGGAAAACACCACATGGTGCACCAAAGTAAATTAAAATTTCAATTCAATGCTTTTATTTTTTTTCAAGGATTCAATTCTCAAGGATATCTAAGCTACCAAATCTATGATGAAACATATTGTGATTCAATGAGGTTCTCTTGTATTTCTTACAACTAGATAACCGCATTGAAGTATCTTCACAGTTCTTTAGATAGAAATAATTTTCATGCTACAAGCCATCAATTCACTAACTACTTCTCTCATTTGATGGAAAATAGGTACAACCAAATAGGTACCTATCAGATATATATTCATTGAGTGAGGGAAGTTTAGGTATATTGGAGGAAAGTCATAGATATATTACGTCTAAAATACAAAGATCAACTAGGGGTGATAAGATCAAAATAAAATTATAGAGATGCATTGACATTTTTCTTGCTAAAGGGGGTCATGTTTTTATGATGTTGAGAGCATAAAACATCGATGTGCCCTTGAGGTACAAACATCTAGTGAAATGATAGGTAACCAAGGACCTTCCTCAAGTAAACATTTGTTTTTGTCTCAAGGAGAGGATATATCACGTTGCTCCATCATCATTACATGGTTTGGTTCTATTTTCCATGGATGGCGTAAAGGTTCTTATGACAGATTAACTGAATTGATGGAGTATGTTGGACCTAGTTACAATTACAACAACTAGCTGCAGCTAGCCCAATATACACGAGGTATGAGGAGATGCAAAGTTGCTGCAAATTATATACAACTAAGTGACAATGATAAAAATAAAGGTGTTTATTTATATTGATGAAAGGCTAAAATCATCGAGGAATATTGCAAGGTTTATAAATAGTACACAACTTGGAACAAAAAATAAGCAACCAATTGCATATTTGATGGACATGAAGGAACCGTGTATTTGTATGGACAATAAAATAAATAGTTGCAGGAGAAGATTTTTTAATCAATTACAACTTGAATCGAATAGATACAGTCAGAATTGCTATTATGGAGGTGGTACATAACCTCTCATTAATTATTCTTATATTTTATGTTTTTCATTCAGAAAAACTAGTTACATGATAGAACTTATGAAAGAACTAGTTCCATGGTCTACCCTTGAATTACATATTTATATTATAGCATTGATGGCATTTATTTTCACCTTTTTGGAGATATAATAAATGAATTTGATGCTCAAGTTTGGGGGATGTTTAGATGTGATTTTCAGCTACTTGCTATCAAAATTTCATGACCAATGAACATCGTATGACTATCATATCAAGAAATTATATCTATTACCGTTTTTCATTTTGAGGGTAAAGAAATGCATATATGGATAATTTTTTTATAAGAATTTGTATATATGATCCAACAAACCAGATTCCAAATTTTGTGTTCATCTGTTCTATTATTTTTTTATTAAGACATAAATTATATTATAATGTGGCAGGATGATCGTGGAAATGTGGCAACAGAGTCAAAACAAGTAAACGATTAACAATTTCGATTTACATTGAATGTGAAATTTATTATTATTTTTAAATAATCGAAAAAACGAATTATTTTGTTGAAATATGTAGTATAGGGGACATGACTATAGTGATTGTGATTGGTTTGATGAGGAATTGTTCAATTATCCCAACCAAATTGAAACAATAAAAAATATTGTGGTTAAAGAGAACAAAGAACTTGCTTGTTTGATTTACATTGGAGATACAACACATGAGATTAAACACAGGATGGACATCTTGAACAAAGATCTTCAGATATATCAGGTAATAACCATATTTTAAAGTGATTTTTTAATGTGATAAGTTGAATCATGAAAGTTTGTTTTTTAAATTTTATATTATCTAATAAAAAATAAATTTCTTTCTTATATAAGTTTATTTTTAATATAAACCATAGTGTTAGGCCACCACGATCCAAAATATACCCGCGAGGCTATTCACTTCTCCACCTTCGAGTGTTTACAGTCGTAGTTGTCAGACCGGGTCCATACATTTGGCTCTGACTCAGGAGAACATACCCCTAGAGGAAAACACACACCCAACTTCTGGAGGTGGTTACATAGGTGACTCTATCGATGAAACTATGGGTTCATTCCCTAGATCGTCACGTGTTATTAGTTTAGGGACAATTCCATGCACTTTTTTGGTGAATGAGAAAGGAATTCCAATAAAAACACCTAAATACTAGGTAATTTTTAATGTTTTAATTTCTTTGAGTTGTCTATCTCAAACATAAATCATCTATATTATTATTTTCAAACTAATGATCATATATTTTTTCATATAGGGATTATATATATATGAATGACAAATCGTTGTTTATTTTTGGGCCCACCATACACATAGGGCGGGAATCCTAAAACTCCAACCTGAAGAAAGATCTTATGGACTACCATTAAGGTCTATTTGGGGTAGATACCTTCAATAAAGCACAATCACCTCCTTTTTTGGAAACCATTTAAAATATATACCAGACATGTGTAGGGGGTACTTGGAACAAAAAATCTAGGTATGAACATCCAACCATGATTCCTATGAGGGAATGGAAGGCCCTCATCACTTAATCAAAGGAGAAGAAAATGAGAAAATAAGGAAAAACACCACCTAGTGCACCAAGGTAAATTTCATTTTTAATTCAATACTTTTATTTCTATTTAGTTTTAAATAAAATTGTGGTATATAACATAATTGGCTCCTCAACACTTCAAAAGACACCAAGTTAAGGCTTGTGAAACATGGCAAACACTGTTGAGATTGCAACAAGATGATGAGCTTAGTGGAAAGGAGTCGCCTTCACTAAGTGGGTCCACAGGATATTTTTGGCGCAAAGTCTATTTTTAGACTATGTCTATTTTTAGACATATGGATCATGTTCTATGAATTGGAGGATGCTATTTGTGGATGGTTGGTCAAGTCGGAAAAAATAGATGGACTTCTATTTTTAGACATACTGGGCGTAATCTATTTTTAGATTTCCAGTCTAAAAATAGATATGTCGAATATTATTAGCTCTTAATAATATTTAGACTCTAAACATTATCTTATTCTCTTGGAGCACTTCAGTTAAGTGCACAGATGTGGCACAAGAGCTGACAGAAGGAATTACGCTATTCCTAAGGGTTAAGTGGAGCTATTGCATGAAGACTTCAATTAGAACTCATGTGACAGAGTTTGGTGGAGTTGATTGAGGAAGTTAGTGGAGTTGTATTCAGTTTAACTAATCTAAACATAGTTGAGCTATTTGTATTCAGTTTAACTAATCTAAACATAGTTGAGCTATTTGTATTCAGTTTAACTAATTGATACAATTAGTGAGAGTGGTGTGAATTAATTATTAATTAATTCACTAATTATAAACTCATTAATCAACTAAAGAATGCATCAGTTAACTTTCAGTGCATGGACATTTTCAGTGGAGACCATTGCAGAAATAGGTGAAAGAGTAGGTTAACTATCAGTTGTGACTATACAGTTGCTATTTGCAATACACAGATGGGTGCAGAAGCCCATGAGGATTGCGCAGTACAAGCCAGGTGGTTTATCTATTTAATGAAGCTATCCCATAGCATTGATAACACAATAGAGGCTGGCTGTCAAGTGGCTAAGGATTGGAGCATGTGTTTTGCTAGATCTAGCTTGATAGTGTGTAACAATTGAGGGGGTGCATGAGAGCTTGTGAGGAGCTTTGTACTATGATTGTTACATGATCTCCATGAAATATAATATACAAATATTTGGGGTTTTTAGCGTTAAGCTTTCCCATTAAATACTGTGTTCATATGTGTGATTGTTTGTGGTTTTAATGTATGCATGAAATTGATTTTATTTCCGCATGTGATGATCAATGGTAGAAGAGATTATGTATTATGCATGAAGCTAAAATAGTGTGTGATCAGGAGAATCTTGGTGAATAATATATCAGTTATTCAAATTTCTACATGGTATCAGAGCGATATTGATCATTGAGCAATTGCAAAACATTGAAGGGAAAGAGGCTGAAATGGGTGGAATTCGAATTTGCAGCAAGAGCTGGTGTCAAGTTGAGAGGTCTTTCAATGGATTGCGATTGGAGTATGCCCTTGAGGGCAGCTCGAATTATATTGCATGGAAGGACAGGATGGAGGCGGTGTTGGATGACAATGGGTTGAAGGAGTTCATAGATGCAGAAATTCCAAAACCTGCTTCTAGTGATGCTACCGCACTTGACGCATGGCAAAAGAAGACAACAAAGTGTTGAAGAATTCTGTTGGAAGGTGTAAAGGATCACATAGTGTCCAACCTTCATGGTAAGGCTTCTCCATTCTTGATGTGGAAAGCGTTGACAGACTTATTCCAAATCAAGAGCGACTAGAGGAAGTTGGCGCTCAGGGATAAATTCAAAAACATAAAAAATGGAGAAAGATAATAGTATGCCCAAGTACCTCACGAAGTTCATCCAATGCAAGGATGAGCTGGGAAGTGTGGGGGTGACTGTAGATGACAAGGACTTGGTGAGTTTGGCTCTCCTTGGGCTTTCAAAGAGTTGGCATTCCTATAAGGACTTTGTCAATGGTCGGGAGAAATTGCCAGGATGGGAGCGACTTTGGTCGAATCTTGTGCAAGAGGAGATAAGACGAAGTACCAGGGATGGATCTTCATCAAAGAACTCAGATGAAGAAAATTGTGCTTTGGCTGCCAAAGCAAGGAAGGGGAAGAGCAAGAAAGCTTCTCATTTCGGTGCGAAAGGCAAGAACCAGGACATGTCCAAGGTGAAGTGCTTTAATTGTCACCAACATGGACATTATGCCACAAATTGTCCGCAGAAGAAGAAAAATAAGCAGGCTGCTGCATCTGCAGCTGGAGAGGCCTTAGCCTCGTAGTTTGAGCTATATTTCACCGATCGCAGTTTGGCCCTGGCATGACGGGATCAGTGTGGTTTATGGACAGTGGTGCGTATTTTCACATGACAGGAGATCGAGATTTGTTTACTGATCTGGATGAGAAAGATCTTGGAGTGCACATCGAGATGGGCGATGATGGTAGATACAGTGCGACCGATATCGGTACCATTTCCTTTGAGAGGGAGTCTGGTAAACCCTTCATATTGAAGGAAGTGATGCATGTTCCAGGATTGAAGAAGAATCTTATCTCTGTGGCGATGTTAGAAGACAAGGGATATGATGTTGTCTTTAGCGAAGGAAAGGATTTCCTGCGCAGTAAGGCAACTGGTGAGACTCGGAGGATAGGGGTTCAAGTTAAGAACCTTTATCAATTGCAGGTAGATGGCTGTGTAGCAATGGCAAGAAAGGCAGAAGGAGTGGTGAGCCAGGATGATGGCGAGTTGTGGCACCAGAGATTGGGCCACTTTCACCATGGAGCTTTGAAGATACTGCAGCAGATTTCTACTGGGCTTCCTAAGGGTACTCTTGCGCAGTCATATCAGTGCAAGGGATGTAACTTGGGAAAATTTGTGAAAGCCACCTTTCACGAAAAGGATAGTTGTGCCACGACGATCCTTGAGAGAATTCACACAGACGTGTGTGGACCTTTCTCAGTAGCTTCAACAGCAAAGAACATATATTATGTGATATTTGTTGATTATTTTTCTCGTAAGTGCTGGATCTTCTTCATGCAGAAGAAGAGCGAGACATACTCAAAGTTCTGTGAGTTCAAGGCACTGGTTGAGAAAGAATCGGGGAAGCAGGTGAAGGCTCTTAGGAGAAACAATGGTGGTGAATTCATCTCTGGCGAATTCAAGGACTTTTGCAGCGCAGAAGGAATTCGAAGAGAACTCATAGCACCTCATAACCCACAACAGAACGAGTTTGCTGAGCGGAAGAACATAATGATCGTGGGTGTTGCACGAGCGATGTTGCATGATCAGGGCCTACCCATACACTTTTGGGTGGAGGCATGCAATACTGCAGTGTATGTGAAGAATTGTTGTCCTCACAGGATACTTGGCATGAGTACACCTGAGGAGGTGTTTTCTGGTAAGAGGCCTGATATTTCCCATTTGAGGATTTTTGGTTCACCTGTTTACATTCATGTGACGAAGGATGCCAGGAAGAAGCTAGAGCCAACTACGGAGGTTAGGATATTTTTTGGGTACACTGATATGCCCCACAACTATCGTGTGTATTTTCCAGACAGTCGCAAGATTGTTGTGCGACGGGATATCAAATTTCATGAGGGGAAAGCCATGAAGTGTTCGCTTGAGAGGGAGCCACACTTGCATGCAGATGAGGAGCTACTAGTTCCTAAGGATGAGTCTCAAGATGTGGATCAGCCACAAGATGAGGTTCATGGAGTGGAAGAGACCACTCAAGCAGTGCTAACCATCAGAGGGCGGAAGCGCACTACATAAGCTGAGCGACTGGCTCAAGATGCAAAGAAGGTTGTAGGAGCACCTACATCACAGCGCAGATAGAGACAGTCACTTGACCGGTATACTGGATACATGGCTCTTATGAGAAAGTGTATCATGACAGAGCCATCCTCTTTCGAGGAAGCTGTGGAGGACCCCGCATGGGTAGATGCCGCGGTGGTGTTGAATCTCTAATTAAACTGAGAGGGGGGGGTGAATCAGTTTAATACATTCCTGATCTTTTAAACTTTTCAATAAACTTATTTACACCTTCATTTCAAACTCTATTTAATGTGAGAGTAATCTTAGAATGTAATCTAAAAGTATTAGTTTAATAGAGCAGTAGACTTAATTTGAGAGCATCAGGAATTAAGCAAATGATACATATCAGATCAATACATAAATATCATGCACAAAGACACCAGATATAAGTGGAAACCCATAAAGGGAGAAAACCACATCTTATTATTGTTGTGATGCAAAGGCAAGCTCCAACTCCCTCTCACCACTGTTTTTCTGCAGGCACCAACCTACAGGAGGCTCCTACCTCAATTCCGCAAGCTACAACTTGCAAGGAAGCACCAACTCCCTTCAGTTTTCTGCAGGCACCAACCTACAGGAGGCTCCAACCTCAGTCAGCTACAACTGACGACTATCAAGCTGCAACTTGATAGGGAAGTTCTAAATTCCTCAATTTATCAAACTGAAAGTTTGCTGATTTACCTCAGATATCAGCCCTGTTCTGTAGCTTCTCCTTCTGTTCTACTTTTCTTAATCTTCTCTGTCTTACTCTTCTATATTCTGCCTTCTCTCGATTTACTCTCACTTCACTTTCTTGAATATCAAGATGATATTATTTATAGATTTCTTCACATGACTGTTTGTATTCTGCTTGGAATTCAAAATGGAAAGTCATGTCTCTTTGCCTTCTGCCTTCTCACTCCTTTTATCAGCTTACTCAGAAATTATAACTATAGGTGTCAATTTTAACATTACAGTGGGAGTTTGTTTTCAATCGGAGACTTGCCAATGCATCACAAACAATAAAAATTTAAATAAAACATTTACATTCAAATTTAAAAGAGAACTCCAGCTCAACTCATTTAGTCTTTTGAATTGGTATGCATTTGTCTTTTCTTTGGCTGTCTTTGTATTTTCTGTGACTGTGTTTTATCTTCTTTCGGATCTGTTTGCTCTTCTGTCCTTTGCTGTGGTGTAACTGCTGCATATGTGTAAATGTGCCTTTTATATCCGCTGACTGTAAATCTGGAGGAATTCCAATCCCTTTTATGCCATTAGTGTCTTGTTGATGTGGCAGGTCTCGCAGGCCGGAACATACATATATCACAAGCGTTAATAATCGCCCTCCCGTAAAGCTAAAGTCCGTGGGTCTAGAGACCACGCGGCTTATCGCAACCGTGTTATATATATAACTCAATAACCATTATATATCATATGTGTTATGCCCCCGGATCATATTCAAACGTTATTCAACATATATAATATATACAATTTATTTGCAAATAACCCGATGTCCATAAGGATTGGCTGCCAATACGATTAGACCTGGAACTCAAGTTGTATATGAGTCGTAGTTTATATACCAATCGGGTCCGGATTTCCAATCGCAATCGCAACTCTTATATTCTCCGATGTGATTGACCATTGCCGATGCGATTAGAACCTGGAGCTGAAATCTTTGTTAATCATAATTTATAAGTCCATCGGGTCCGAACTCTTAATCGCAATCGCAAGTTCTTTAATATGTGTTGCGATGGTTTGTTTCTTTCCGATGCGATTGGAACTAGACTTCAATCACTTTGTTAAACATGGTTTATAGACCCATCGGGTCCGTTCTTCCAATCGCAATCGCAAGTCTTTAACATATGTTCCGATTGACCAGTGCCGATGCGATTTGACCGTAACTCAAATATGTATTAACCCCTGCTTATAACAGGATCGGGTCCGCCATTTCAATCGCAGCGTTTTACAAAAGACATGCGATTGGGAACTCGGATGTGATTAGCATCTATCAACTCCTGCTTATAACACGATCAGGTCCGCCATTTCAATCGCAATCACAACTTTCTGTTGCGATGTTCCGCTGCCCTTGCGATCTCCGATTGCGATTGGGGAGGGGTCCCACCTTATCAAACTTTGTTTTATGCGCTCCATAATATAAATGCCTTGGACCTTTGTTTATGTGATGCACTGCACATATATGTTTATATATATTTTTGCCGCTGGAGTGAAGCGATTCCCGGAATAAGTTTGTATTTGTTATATGTGCTCCGCCGGTTGGAGAGTGCGATTCCCGGAATATGGTTCTGTATTATATGTGTAACGCCCGGCTGGAGTTTGCGATTCCCGGAATAAGATTCGTGTTGTATAACGCCGGTTGGTGTGTGCGATTCCCGGAATATGGTTCTGTATTATATGCCGCTAGAGTGAAGCGATTCTCGGAATTTTGTAACTGCTCTCTGCCTCTGCTCCACTGGTTGGAGAGTGCGATTCCCGGAATTTTGTAACTGCTCTCTGCCTCTGTCTCTGCTTCTGTCACTCTGCCTCTGTCTCTATCTTCCGATAACGGTTCTTCACTGTGCTTCTATGACTGTTACATTTTGAATTTCTTCTTGCTGCCTCTATTACTTTCGCTGTGCCTCTTTTGCCTTCCTTTGCTACAGCGCTGCCTCTTTTGCCTGAGTGCTGCCGCCTTTGCCTGAGTGCTGCCTCCTTTTCCATCAATGAAAATATTTCCAACAGGTGGAAGAGTATGATTCGATTGTCAAAAACAGTGCATGGGAGATTGTCCCGAGACCAGAGGTTAAATCAGTGGTGGGTTTGAGATGGATCTACAAAGTGAAGCAGGTAGCTAATGGGAGTGTGGAGAAGTATAAGGCAAGATTTGTTGCCTAAGGCTTTTCACAGATTGAGGGGATCGATTATGAGGAGACCTTTGCACCTGTCGCAAGGTATTCTTCCATACGGATGATTCTTGATCTCTCAGTACAGATGGGGTGGCACATTCATCAGATGGATGTGAAGACTACGTTCCTAAATGGAGTCATTAAGGAGGAGGTGTACATAGAGTAGCCCAAATGTTTCGAGATCTTCATCAGCGATTCGCATGTGTGCAGGCTCAAGAGAGCGTTGTATGGTTTGAAACAAGAAATTTGTGCTTGGTACACACGGATATACAGTTATTTCACCGGACTTGGGCCTCCATCATTATTTCCTGGGATTGGAAATTTGGAAGCGCAGTGATGGACTATTTGTTTCTCAGGGTAAGTATGCCTGGGAGATACTGGAGAATTTTAACATGCATGGCTGCAAGCCTGTTGATACTCCTCTTCCTGGTGGATGGAGGAAGGAGGATGCTACTTCAACGGAGGTAGTGGATGCCACTGTTTATCAACAGTTGGTGGGGTCGCTTATGTATCTGGTCAATACACGACCCGACATATGTTATGCTGTTAACCAGCTTTCACAAGCTATGGTTAAGCCAACCAAGCTCTTCTGAAAGGCAGGTAAGCATGTATTGAGATATCTTAGAGGCACATCGGGATATGGATTATGGTACAAAAAGTCGGATGAGGTGAAGCTGTGTGGCTTCACGGATGCAGATGGGGCAGGGAGCCCAACGGACAGAAAGAGCACATCTGGAGGGATTTTCATTATCGGGTCGACAACAGTTTCTTAGTACAGCAGGAAGCAGAGATTCGTGGCACTCAGTTCAGCAGAGGCCGAGTATATGGCAGTGAGTTTTGCTGCATGCGAGGCTATATGGATGAGGAAGATCCTGGTCGGGTTGTTTGGTTCACACTTAGAGCCTACTGTGATTTATTGTGATAATCAGAGTTGCATCAAACTCTCGGTTAATACAGTATTTCATGATAGATCTAAACACATTGACATCCTGCATCATCATATCAGAGATATTGTGCAACAGAAGATCATGTTACTTTCATACATTCCCACGGAGGATCAGGATGCTGATATCTTGACGAAGGTGCTCACCAGGAGCAAATTCGAATACCACAGGGGCAGGATAGGGGTTGCAGATAATCCTTATCTTGTTGAGAGGGAGTATTGAGATTTCAACAAGACGATGAGCTTAGTGGAAAGGAGTCGCCTTCACTAAGTGGGCCCACAGGCTATTTTTGGCGCAAAGTCTATTTTTAGACATATGGATCATGTTCTATGAGTTGCAGGATGCTATTTGTGGATGGTTGGTCAAGTCAGAAAAAATAGATGGACTTCTATTTTTAGACATACCGGGCGGAATCTATTTTTAGATTGCCAGTCTAAAAATAGATATGTCGAATATTATTAGCTCTTAATAATATTTGGACTATAAACATTATCTTATTCTCTTGGAGCACTTCAGTTAAGTGCACATATGTGGCACAGGAGCTGACAGAAGGAATTACGCTATTCCTGAGGGTTATGTGGAGCTATTGCATGGATACTTCAGTTAGAACTCATGTGACAGAGTTTGGTGGAGTTGATTGAGGAAGTTAGTGGAGTTGTATTCAGTTTAACTAATCTAAACATCGTTGAGCTATTTGTATTCAGTTTAACTAATTGATACAATTAGTGAGAGTGGTGTGAATTAATTATTAATTAATTCACTAATTATAAACTCATTAATCAACTAAAGAATGCATCAGTTAACTTCAGTGCATAGACAGTTTCATTGGAGACCAGTGCAAAAATAGGTGAAAGAGTAGGTTAACTATTAGTTGTGACTATACTGTTGCTATTTGCAACACACAGATAGGTGGAGAAGCCCATGAGGATTGCGCAGTACAAGCCAGGTGGTTTATCTATTTAATGAAGCCATCCCATAACATTGATTACGCAATAGAGGCTGGCTATCAAGTGGCTAAGGATTGGGGCATGTGTTTTGCTAGATCTAGCTTGATAGTGTGTAGCAATTGAGGGTGTGCATGAGAGCTTGTGAGGAGCTTTGTACTATGATTGTTACATGATCTCCATGACATATAATATATAGATAGTTGGGGTTTTCAGCTTTAAGCTTTCCCATTAAATACTGTGTTCATATGTGTGATTGTTCGTGGTTTTAATGTGTGCATGCAATTGATTTTATTTCCGCAATTAATGATCAATGGTAGAAGAGATTATGTATTATGCATGAAGCTAAAATAGTGTGTGATCAGGAGAATCTCGATGAATAATATATCGGTTATTCAAATTTCTACAAACACAAACTAGGCTGGGGTGGCTATTCAAAGTTACATGTGTGAGTTGTAAGTACCCAAACATATTAACATATTATTTGTTATATCACCTTCCAACTATCTGGTAACTGGCTAGCCAATAACAAAAATCAATACTCTTATGCATTGGAGGGCTACGCATTCAAAATCCAAGCCACAAAGGAAGAATTTTGGTTTGGTTTAAAGTTCAAATTTCAAGTTGTTGTTGATTGTTGAATAAGAATGGGACAAACTCCAAGATCTAGTTTGAAGGACATGATAAATAAAAATAAATCCACATTAACATTTTATTACTTATAATAAACAATCATGTTTGATATCATCCATAAATTTAATATGTTACTTTGTTTTAATTAAGGGAGGAACAATATCAACAAGAATTTCGTTGATAGTGGAGTGAAACCAGACATGGTGCTCCCGTGAAACCCCATGAAATTGGAGTTAAACCCCATGATATTGATTTAGATGAGGCTCATGATGGTAATATTATGATTGTGCTTATAAATTTTATGATGGTAATTTACGATTGTGTGCTTATAAATTTTTTTCTTTCAATGGTAGAGCATGCCATACATGAGGATCTTCTATCAAAAGAGGAGCACAAGGAAACCATTCCAATGGTGTAGACTAGTGCACTAGGTAAATAATTACATTGCAAAGGTATAATTTATTATTAATCAACTACTTCATTGCCTTTGAATGAGTTATTTGAATTGTTTGGTAGTCTCAATTTTTCTTCATTTAGAAAAAGGATTACAATTACAAATATTTAATTGCAAATGGTCTATTAATTATAACCTTTCTTGTTTTAACTCTAGAGCATGTAGAGGATGAGGCTAGAAAATAAACTACTATCACTATGTATGCCTTCACTACTCAAGAAGGTAAAGGAAACTCTATTGTTCTTTTTATTAATGAAATACTTATAATAATAATAACAAAATATATCAATTTGACATTTCTTTCTTGCTGCAGCAGATCATTCGTCCCTCTTGTTGCATCCTTGATGTCGTGAGTACATGACCATGTTGTCAAGAAGAATTCCAGAGGCCATTGTCCTGCTTTCTCAATACATGTAAAAAAAAATGATTGAACTATTTATATAATTAGAAACATCATGTACCATATTATGAAAACATATTTTTGATGAGAAAATTTATTGAGATGAAGTATTTTGTGTCTATGTTTATTGAATGAATGTTATATTTTAATGAATTATTTCTATATGTTTCTTTATGTACACAACCACATATGTTTCCGTATGAATTTTTTGTTTTTCTAGTGTTTGTGTGTGAATATTAATGTGTTGCTTTCAACAATTTTCTAGTAGATATATTGGGAACCAGAGAATTGAGAGTGATGTGCACCAGGGGTGGGGGGGAGAATAAGATATTACACCTTCGTGTTGTTGGCTCTATTTAATAGAGAATAAATTTGGATTCAAATAATCTTGGATCAAACCTCCCTCGATTCAATAGACAATAATATTAGATGCTCTGTCAAATCGAGGTAGGTTTGCTCCATGATTAGAATACTCCAATAAATTATTCTTGAAACCAAGAGGAGCTCATTCAGGTATTCATGCACTCAAGTATTTTTAATTATTATTTAGTCATATAAATGTTTGTTAATTTATTTTATTATTTTATTGATTCTTTAAGTGTTGGTTGAATCAACAGAATAATTGTTTGAGGATATTGCAATAGGAAGCTTCGGTAGAAACTGTGCCTTCAAAATGGAAGAGAAGGCACAAGGAATAACCATATATCTTTTTTTTCCATCTTCCTAAAAAATATGGCATTCAACCATTATAGCATCTCCACAATCCATTAGTGATTTTTGTGCAGATGTTGTAATATCTGAATGTCATATTTGTCAGGAAGAGGACAACAAAGAAAATATGGATATTCCATGTGCCTGTTCTTCCATTTTGAAGGTGTAGGGTTTAGGGTAGGGGCCATAAGAGCTTTCACATTTACATCGTTGGCAATTTTCAATAGAGAATACATTAGGATTTGAATAAACTTTGGAGTAAACCTCCCTCGCTCCAAGAGAGCAACAACAAAGTCAATGTTGAATTCACTAATTCTCCATGAAATCGAGGGAGGTTTGCTCCAAGATTAGACTACTCCAATAAATTCACAACCAAGAGGAGCCCATTTGGGTATTCATGCACTCAAGTATTTTTAATTATTATTTATTCATAAAATGTTTGTTAATTTATTTTATTAGTTTGATAATTCCTTAAGTGTTGGTTGAATCTTCTGCAAAACTATTTTGCAACAAACTTTAGGTATCAGAGCATTCATATTTGTGTGAGAGACAAGAAGTAGTTGGAGTAAGAATCTAGGATACATTCAACTGGGACTCAAGGGAAAAAAACATGGTTGATGTAATGTGTCTCTTTTCATGGAAATAGATCTTTATGATTTTCCCACTCATTATCTTGTGTATTCAGTATTTGATGGAAAGAAATGGTAGATCTAATATTCCTTGAGTAGATTAGGTTATATATTATATTTTTCAATATTATTATTGCTTGAAAGGGTTGTATATTGGTGTTCTTGTTCTCTTGTGTGTAGGAAGCAAGTTCTAGGAGCTATAACTGGTTCTTTGGGGCTATTAGCCAAGATTATGTAAGGAAAACTATCAAATAAAATGCATGGGCCATATTTTATATTCCCATAGCATGTATTAGGATTGATTACATTGGATCTAATGAAATTTTTTATTGTAGCGTATCCCACATTTTGTCTTGGATCAATGTAATATCTGTAGGAGTTCCCACTTGTCTACATGAATGTTTCTACTTAATATAAGTTGAAACTTTATTGGGGGAGGATCTAGTGTTTCTTCATTATGTTTCAAAAATCATTTGTTCTTTACTATTTTTGAGTGTGTTTTTCATCTCTTTTCCATATTAAGTTACTATTTAGGTGTTTATATCCCTAAAATCTCTTAAATCTAGGGTATATTTGAGTGAATTTCTCAAAGTTTTAGCATGATCGTGCCCTTTCTTGAGAAATAAAGTGACTAATCACATGTTTCTACATTGGAAGTATGTGAATTACCCTATTTGATCACCTGTTGATGTAATAAAAATAAATGCCTTCCTTATGTAGGTGTATTTTTTGGGATTTTTTCCATCTTTCTTTTCAGATATATTTGTCCACTAAGTTTGAGAGGATATTATTTATTTTTTAATAGTTATTTGACCCTTAGAAGTAACTCTTGTTTGATATTTTAGTGTGTTAATAAGTGAAATTGAGGTTTTTCTCACTTTGAGTGATTTTTTTTGTTTGAGATATCTTGAGATTTCCATATGGTAAAAAGTGACTTGGGTAAGCCCTTTGGTAGGTTTGAACATATCTATTTGTGACCTATAAAGCCCTTTTGTTTGTTTCATGCTTGAGATCATAATATTTACATGCAACTTGTATATTTTTTATGAAGTTCTCAATGATCATATCTAGCATAAACATTGGAGCGTGCTTGTGAATATCTCTACCAATAACATACAACTCAAAACTTCATAAATTTTCTAATTTTATTTGCAGCTTGTTTTTATTTATTATACTAAGAGAACATTTTCATTTTAGAAGCAATATAACATAAAAGCATTTGCACGTCTCTTTATAAGTTTAATTTTATTAAAGATCTTCTTTTGTGGGTTGCATAAGAATTGTTCTGGCACATATTGGATGATTATTAAGAGAGTGTGAGGTTGTTATTTACAAGTTTGAAAAATAAAAACTATCTCTTCCTTTCTCTATACAATTTTCATTGAAAGATAAAGTTGTGTTCTTTTACATTAATTATTTTTTTCATTTTGGATTGGAAAATGTCTTCACCCCAAAAAATTGCACAAGAAACCCTAAATCCTCCTTCAAGTGGACATAAAGGTTGAAAGTTAACATATATCCCAAGAGATCATGGTAAAAACCCCAAAGAAGTGAAGTCCCACCTCTAACGTCCTTCACAAGGGTTGCTTCAAAGGTACAATCCTACCCACCAATTATTTTTGGTAGTGTAGGTCATACTTCCTTTATCTAATTATATAAGTAAACTCATCATCATTCTTTATTCACAATATTAAAAAATGTATGATTGGCCTTGTACCATGTAGATGTCAGCTGAAAAAAACTATTTAAATGTGGAAATGCATATAGGTTGGCCCTAATTAAAGATTGCTTTAATATTGCACAAGATTGTGTGTGTGTGTGTGTGTGTGTGTGTGAGAGAGAGAGAGAGAGAGAGAGAGAGAGAGAGAAAGAGAGAGAGTGAGATCATAGGTCATAATTTCCCCCAAAGCTAGGCACCTACTTTCTCATTTTGGTTTGAAACTTTATGCTTCTAACTATTCAAACTATGGTTGTTGATATTAGAGAGTTCCCTGACTTGAATGAGAAACACTTGCTGGTCATAGATGCAACACCATCGTTTATGCACTCTCAAACTAGTGCTACATGTATTCATTACCAACTCAATGAGTGCCTTAGACATATCTAAAAGCTAGAAAATGTATTTCATGAATAGAGTGTGGAGGTCCTCAAGCATGATCCCTTGTTGCAGATATCATCTACAGGCACCTTAATTCTAAGGTTTTATGAGTACTTGGTTATGACTTGTCAAGGAATGAAAATTGATTGTGATAAATAAACACAATGGGCCCTCCAAGTACTTTATTTTCTTCATGCATTGTGAATTTGTCACTGATGATGTCACATCTATCATTATAAAATTTTAATGTTGTATGGAGAGATTGATACTTTCAATGAGATTTTCCAGGAAATATTATTTCATAGTGTCAATGTTAATTATGAAAATATGGCCATGAATAGTTCTTGAAATGGGTATTGTAACCCCTATGAATGCAACACCATTTTAATATTACTAACAAATTCAATCACCCTTAAATTTTCCCTCCATACTAACATTAATGAGTGTTATCATGTTTGTAAACAATACCTAGAATATGCCTTTTCAAGGCAGTTGAAATAGAGGTGTAACCCTGAGGCCATGCATCCTCATTTTTTGCTTCCTTAATTTCGTAAAAAAAACACCAAGGGAAACTTTTTATGTTGGTGAAAAATTGGTTTGGAAAACATTGTAGTCGTAAATATCTCTTCATTCAAGTAATGGAAAATAGATATTATACAAAAATAACTCCTTGGTTTAGCTTCTAGCAGCAAGAGCCTCTTCAAATACATTTCCTAAATTCACTGTTGAAATAGGAATCTCTACTATAGGTTGTGTTGATGGGAAAAATTGTACCGCCGACAACAAGGGGGTATCCCCAGTGAAAGGTCCCAATTAGACCTCACATCGTTTGGGATAGGATCCCCATCTGGCATCTGGGCCTATCTGCCGCCATAAGTGTTTCCACTCTTGTTTGTCGGATGAGACGATGATGAAGTGGAGGCAAAGGTGAAATGACCAATCAATGAAGAAAAATCAACCCAATATTGACAAACCACAAACAAAGATACAAGCAAGTCTAAGCAGAAAAATAAAAGAGGGTACGCCGTGAGTGGGATCGGTGAGCCAAAAAAAACTAGGTAGACATACATGAAAGGAAACACGCCAGAAGTTAATTGCGAAGTAGTTCACAATAGATCACTGACATGGCAAGGAACAAATAAAAATTGATTCAAAAGCAAGCATACATGCAACCACTGTGAATTAGTTCATAACCATTTGCATGCCTGAAAGCACACGTACCACATAGTGAAATATTAGACAGTTAGTACTATCACCACAAGAAAGCACATGAATCAGTGCTGTAAAAGAGAATATATTATTAATGCCGCTGTAACGTCAAATACATATTTACAACTTGCCAAAACCCAATAGTGGAACATGGGCTATTCATCTCAATGCATAATACTCAAAACCCTGGACTTGCTACCTCTATCTCTCTTTATACCAAGAGCTAAGTGCCTTTAGCTCTCAAGCACCAATTCAATGTCTCGTCCTGGCTTCAATTGCAGAGATAAAAGTCCTGTTCCTTATCTCCTGAAGTTGTACATATAGGTTGAGATGACCCTTGAGTTTCCCTTGACTCTTGGTCTTCCCGATTGTTGGGTTGGTTTGCGACTTGGGCCGTTTGTGACCTGCGACCTAGGGTCATCTGCGACCTATGACTTGAGGTCATCTGCGACCTGTGACCTAGAGTCATATGCAACCTGCGACCTGAGGTCATCTGCGACTTGCGATATAGAGTCATCTACGACCCGCGTCATGAGGTCATCTGTGACCTGTGATTAGTTGCGACCTGGGAGGTAGCGACCTAGGAATATCTTTTCTGCATTTCCCTCTTGAAGATTTTAGGACCTTGCTCTTCGGAGGACAACCCTAGCTTTCACCACGTGCACCTGTAACTTCTATCTACCTATGATGCTAGTGTAGTGCCAAGGGAATTTTGTATGTGTCGATAAATGGGAGAGTGGTTTTCCGTTTTGAGCAAGATCCTGAGCATCCGCATAATGTGGGTTTTCTTATTGGCTTGAATCCAAGTTGTGCAACTTCTGGGGGAAGTGAGTAATTTTCTTCATCTCGGTCGACATTATAGTTTCCTCATGTTACCTACAAGTGAACACATTAAATTAGCCACAAACACACACACACACACACACACACACACACACACACACATATACGTTGAGGAAGCAAATGAAATATATTTAGGGCAGTTAAAATCACAGATGCGTTGAAGGACCAATGAAATAAAATTATCCTGAACCGTTGTATAGTCTTGATCTGACAAAGAACGTATGCACAACTCGTGCAAGTCCATACTGGGCTCATTTACTGATGTAGAGGGAAAAAAAACTTGAAACGCCAATCGACATTCATCACGCAAGTAGCATGTACAGTTAGCTCTTGATTAATGTTTCTTTCCAATGGTGATGATTCTGAAACCAAAGAAACTCCCATGTATTACTGTGTGCTAGGATGGACTGCGATATGCAACCTCAACTGTGTATTTAGGCTGCGACCTAGTGAGGATTGCGACTTGTAGCGGTTGCAATGTTGCAGTTCATCTTTTCAGCCTCCATCTAAGGTGTGTGACTTGTGGTAGTCGCATGGTCGCAACCCACCTTTTCAGCCTCCATCTAAGGTGTGTGACTTGGCGACCTGAGTGAGGGTAGCGACCTATGTAAGTCACATAGTCGCTGTTCACAAAAGCTCATGCCTTTTGCTTGTTCTTGAGATTTGCGACTTTGCGACCAATGATACCTGCGACTAGAGCGGAGGTCACAAGGTCGCGTTCAGAATTGAATTGCACCCACCAATGCTGTAGCAAAATGCGACTATGCGACCTGATAACATAATGCCTTCTGGACCCCCATGTTCATCATACTGAAATCGAATCATTAGTCTCCCTTCCGAGCGTGATCCTTGCGTTCAAAGACCTCGAACTGAGCTCGGTGAGGTGTCACATCATTCGAACGAGGATTATTAGTGCTAGAGTGTGGATGAATGTCACTGTAACACCAATATTTCGTGCATGATTTATTTCCTGGTGTTATCGTTGGGCGACTGCCTTTCGACCTCCACAAGATCATTCCACGTCATGCCCTTAGCACATGCGACTTTGCAACTAGTTGCATTCCTCCTCTCGGGCTAGCTGCAAATGGTCTTCATCGGGTTGCACTCTCTCTTCTTTGCGTGGCCCTGAGTAATGGCACACTAAGATGCCGCGGATGTGCCATACAAATAAATTTGACCAAATTCAAGGCTTCCTGTGTGTTTTCTTTTTTTTTATCCTGTTGTGCACCCCAAGCGAAATAACCTCCAACCCTGAGCATCTTCTTGACCTCCAGTAATAAAATACCCCCATCACGAGTCCAGTTAACATGACATTGTGAACAGTGAATCAGGTCAAAAGCTTGAATGGGATATGGGAGTTGATGTGTTGCGAACACTGCTACCATAGATGGAACACCACGTTCAAGAGAAAATTGGATCTGATGTCCATAAGCATCTTTCGAAGCAATTGCAAGAGTCATTACATCGTGAGAAAGTAATGATGTACCAAAACCTGCAAAACCATACCCCACATCTAGAGCAACAACTGAGAGACTTTGCAATTCCCTCAATTTCCACAAGAATGGTTAAGGAGTCTTGAATATAAGCATGCCCACCAAGACACAAAATGTGGTCCATCTCGAGTATAATGTATGCAATCTCACATCTTCTCTTCTCAATATAGAATAGGCCAGAAGAATGAAGAAGATCATAGGTTCGAGGATGTGTATCAAATGGTTCACACCAATCATGAGCAAATCCAATCAGACTACGGTCATAAATCATAGGAAATGTATTTGGTCCACTTAGAGGAACCACATTCATTACACAACAATCAAAATCTTTAGCTTATTAGAGCAGCTACAAACCATCCAAAATTTGCTTTCATATCCTTAACGTTCCGAACATTATGTACTTTCCAGCCAAGCCTATGTAAATTGCTTTTCACAAACATTTTCCAATTTCCTACTTCTGCAGTAAGCAACTCCTTATTTGATATGTATGCTTCCATTTCTACACCCTGCAATCAATCAGGCAGAGTATTCAAGCATTGAGGCCATTTGGTCCAACCTCCTCCATTGTCATTCTCAGCTAATCGTGAGATACACGTCTTCAACAACACATCTCATATATCATCAGGGTCATCATGCACATCACACAATGGAGGCTCTACCCAAACATGCCGACTCACATAAAAATTATTATTGAAAGGTTTCTGCCAAATTGCAACAAGCCCCTCTTCACTCACAAGCTTCAAACAGATACAGATTGCAAGATCCTTTATATCTCTAACATGAACACCAAATCTTAAAGCAGGGACCATCTAGGAAATCTGTTGCAAATATTACTCCCCTGATTTTGCAACTTCTGTCCCACCTTGAAGAAATCTAAATTTGTCATTGTGTAAGACAATAAATTTCTGGCTACCTTTCCTCCTAATTAACAAGGCTCCACGATGCATATGTGCCCATGGAGTGTGAAATTTTTAGGACTCCACGCCATATGGGTCTTTGGGTAGTTAATAAGGTGCATTTTATCGAGTCTGGCTTTAGGATTATGCTGGCTCATGAATTTTATTTCATAACGTGCAACCATTAGAATCCTTCTTCATCATTTACATCCTTACACATTTCTTTGAAGTGTGCTGGCCCTTTACAATGGTTACCATGCAAATTCTGAATCTTTTGAATGTGCTAATATAGTCCAAATTCAAAGGAATTAATCCTCTACCCATATTGAATGCCAACTATGCCATATGTTGAAGAATCACCACGTGTTGGAGAGGGTATCATCATGCCATGTTCAAAACCCCTTCAAAGAGTTTGTGTAGCTCACATGGATAATTGGAACCTCATCTTGTAGAATATTTTAATGGTGTCATGCCAACAGAATCTTTAATGAAAAAAATACGTTGTTCAATGTATACTGATAGCATCTTTGACCAATTTCCTGAAAGGAATAGTATGAGAATGAGTCAGCTCTTGGTAATAATGAGAAAAAATTAATGACTAGAAGAATAGCTCATTTGAGGAGCAGCAACAGTGAAATATCCAAACTAAGATATTGTAACTTAATTCAATTGTTTGAGCATCTCTAAGATTGTAAATCGGCTTAAACTTATATTTTCATACAACCATTGACCATAGTATACCTTGACAATTCATGATTCCATAGGGTAACGATTCATTCACATAGAAGGCCTCCCTTAAATAACTGGGACCATGCTCTTGGAGGGTGGGGACTAAACGCGAGGCAGGGTTGGCTTACATGCATCTACAGCTGCGAGGGCACAAATGGGCATGCAGTTCATGCAAACCATAATGCACATGTTGAAGGGTAGGAAATAATAGGCGCTTAAGGGAAAAGGCTAGGCATTGACTCTCACTATGATGTTGCGTGAAGCTAATGAGAGTGCAGCCATAGGAAATAAGATCATCCCTTTGACAAAATAGGGTTTCTCCCAAACCCTACCATGATCAGGGTTTCATAATACAAGCTAGACTCGAGACTTCACCTACCCGAGCCCAGCGCCCCATTGATTGGTGATGCCTATTAGCGGAACATATCTTTGCATCCGTGGAGGAACTCTCAATGATCTTTGAAGAAGTAAACCTCAAACTCTAGCTCAGTTAAGAGACATCAAGCCAAGAGAGTGTGGTGATAGGGCTGGGCCGAAATAGGTCAAAGGAATATTACCGATTGAAGGCTGAGTCAAAAACTTAATGGGCTGAGCAAGCAAAGGGGGACCCATAATTTTGAATACACCCAAAATTTTGGGTGGTGTTGTAGCGGCTACAACAGTTGTAAGGAAAATTTTGATGACAACACATTTTTCCATACTTAACACCTCCAAGACAATATCCATTGAATAATAATCCACAAAATAAAACCATTGAGTTGATATTTTTATGTTTGTTTGAATCCATAAAATATAAAAAGTTCCCTCCAATTGTAAATCCCATAAAAAGTTTACACTTCTTTCCAAATGATGCCTCCAGAAGACCAACCATTTTTATTTAGGAAAAATGGTGGGTAACAGGTAGGTGCATTATCCAAGTGGATATTGTGGCCATCCGACTATTCCACTTATATCCCCTGTTAGTGTCTTAATGTTTAGTGATAAAACATACTCTTTCAGGTTGACTTGGTAGTGGTCCTAGGTCAAAATTTCATGTTTTCAAGTCAATTTTCAAATAAAATTTTGTTCACTGAATGTTGTCTAGGTATAAAATGCTACTCCCTTCACTCCATTCATTGCCATAATCATTTCATAGGTCATGTCATCCATTATCATCTAGGGTCTTAAGTCATTCACCACACCTTAATCTAGGTCAGGGTCTAGGTCTCTTTTGTTTCACCACCATAAGGCCTAATTATGTCATAAAAAAAGGCGAAAAAAATCTCATTTTCACCATACAAGTCATTTACATAGGAAGTTAGCAAGTATAAGAAAATAAGTAAAGGCAATGTTATGCAGAATTTTGAATTATGGATAAATCATTCTTCCCTAGACAGGTGCTTATCTAGACCAACAGATTAAAGACTTTGCGACTGCTTTTCCTAACTATAAATAGACACACAAAACAGATCAAAGAACTTACTTGGAGTCCAAGCACTTCCTATTCTCCTTCTGTCACTCTTACTGTAGCTTCAAATCCAAGCTAGATGTCCGAAAATATTTCCTGCAAAGATGAACACTAAACAACAAAAGATAACAATAATACAGATGTCTATTCAAGTTATTTAGTTAAATCAATGAAACATAAACCATAAGCATCAAATAAGAATTCATAATGTGGAAAACATGAGCTTATACAGATACATATGTGGAAAGTAAGCAGAAATATTTATTAATGGATATAAGGGGAGGTTACAACCTAGTGATTGATTTGAAGTGATCATCTCCAGTAGCATCCCAACCTCATCACAATGCAGATCTCTCTAGTAGCATGTTACACAAATCAACTCCTCAATTGAAATTCCACCAACATTTCTCTAATCAAATTCTTCCTTCTCAAACACTAAGATCTGTGCTCAATTTATAAAGGATCTGAAGGTAGTTTTACAATCAATGACTTTCCAATAATAGGTAGGACATGTTCCCAATCTTGTAGATGTCAAATGGACACATGGATTCGAAGTTTGACACATGTGAACTCTTCTAGAAGGCACTGGCCAAGTGGAGATTTCGAAACAATGAGAATTTCACTCCCAGTGTGACCAACGCACCTATGAGTGTTGGGAAGTTCTTTACAGAGCAGCCTCGAATGGGGCTACCTGCATATGCAACGCACTTAGTTCCTTTAGAGGCAACGTTGATGAGCACTCATATGATATATTATAAACTTCAAATCTTGGAAATCTTTGCAGATGAAAGTCATGAATGATTTGTCTTGTTCTTTGTCTTAGGGCATGTAGCAACTGAAATGATAGGGGATGATAGAACCTATTCATTGGTCCTGGAGATGATGTCCAGTTAACCAGGTCATTGGGAATGATGCCCAAATTTACCTATAACAAATTTCCCCCTAAATCATGAAGTCAGAATAATACTAACAATATTTTGATTGAGATGCTTTACACTGTGATGGGTTGGAGATGAAGCGGAGTGGCAACCTACATCAATATTATAATAAATTACATCATGATATGTCCTCTTGATCATAATTTCTAAGGGTAGGCATTGCCATGTTCAACACATAAAAAATCTAATAACATGTACATAATTCAGAAATTCGTCTACATTGGAATTTTTCCCAATACAGACATGCCTACAGATATAGGCCCATGTTCGGATGATGATCTATATGTAAAGTCACCCTACAGATGATGTGTACAACAATCCTAAAATCGTAGCTTGGATGGCTTAAACTAGATCCGGGGTCTTCTTATCTTGTTCACTCCATCATTCAGGTACAAGTCTAGCCATGAAAATATATGATTTGTAGTCGAACATGGAAAGCCATCATTTGATTACCAATCAATGATGTGAGTTGTTAACTGTTGGCTCAAGGGGTCTTGACCCAGGTTTGGTAAGCAAGGGTTTCCAACAAGCCCTTATACTACCGGCCCTTTAGGCAGTGAACTGCTTTTGCAGGTCAAAGTCTCACCTGAAGTAGTATGGGTGGGTGCTGGAACCAGGTTTCTGCACCCTGAGAAAGGATGGGTAAAGCAAGAAGAGAAATGATAGATCCTGTAATCCCTGATTACCTTATTCTACACAAAATTAATTAAATCTCTATTCGCATCCACGTGCACTAGATCTATAGTTATATGCTTGTTATATCATCAACACAACAGTACATAAATAGAACATAACAGATCTAGATCCAAGAACACAGTAAACAAATATTTCACAGCTTAAGGACAGAAAACATACAATACAACAATTACCAGTAATTCATATAACAATACTCACAGGTTTAGTTCTCTAACAATATTTCGCATTCATTCATTCATCAATTATTCCTTACAATTCCAATTCCGTTCCCAACCTGCGCACACAGCAGCAGGGTTCGCACACAGCTGGACTAGGATCTCTACGCACATAGCCAGCAGGATTCCATTCCCCAAAACCCAAACAGATCTCTTAAACAATAGATCGCATCAATAGCTTATCATTTCCTATCCTTTACAATACATAATGCATCTCTATTTATAACAATCTAGTCTCGAATTTCCTATGGTCTACAAACCATGGTTTTTGGACCCCTAGTTTACCCGTTGACCCATTACAATGCATTCAGGGCTTTGACCCACCCCAAAACCCCTCTGCTAGGCTAAATATAATAAAAAATATCAAAATTGGACCAGTTTTGCAGCTTTTTAGGAGACCCCGTTCCAACAGTCCCCCAACACAATCTTGTGACTCATCCCAAGTCACTGCAGTGGTGTGGCTTCGACTTATGCGCGCAAGGTAGCCAGAGTGCAAAGGAGTGGTGGGAGCACTTCCCTACTCTGGGCCGCAACATGTTGCACAATTTTGACCATTATCAGGGAGGCAGGGCCATCTGGAGCCGCGATGATCCGTTCCAACAGCCAGTGGAGGTGCGCAATGGCAGAATGAGCATCTTTGGCGAGCTGGAGTGCGGTATCAGCCCATGGTTTCAACCATTTCCAAGTGACATGCTTGTTGTGGCGAAGGTTCTCAATCCTGTCCAGGATGGCTAGATGTTGTGTGGAGACGGTGGAGGGTGAGGAGGCTCTGAATTGGTCCAAAGCAACTTCCGCCTGCTGCAATTCCATTTGGATATGCTGAAGCGTGGAATGGTGTTGGATGGCCATCCATAGTTGGGTATTTGCTTCGACCAGTTGTGCGCCCTGTGTCAGTTGTTCTTGAATAATTTGCATTGCCTTTATGACCACTGCAATTCACTGGTCTCGTACTTCTTGAGGTACATTATACTGCTATTCCCTGGCTCGGTCATGGTGGTGAACTTCACGCAACACTCTGGTGTGCAATCCTTGTAGCTTTGTGCGAGATAGTTGTGCTAAATCAATTCGAATGTCCCCCATAGTTGGATCAGGAGCATTCACAAGGGAAATTCGAGGGAGGGAACACACATTTCTTCAGCTGGGCAGTGTTCTGGAGTTGCAGAGAAGCCGCAACATGTCCCTGTATCGTATCTTTCCTGCTGTGCATGGGTCATGGACAATCCTTTCTGTTGGGAGCCATCGTTCACCCCTGTGACTGCACTCAGCACTCCCAGGCTCTCTGGTTGGGTCCATCCTAGCAACATGAAAGTGGGCAACCCAGAGAATTATAAGGAGCGCAAAAAACCAGTACGGAGATAGCAGGAGCATGTTTTAGGGTGAATAAATAGCCTGGTGTGTAATTATCCAACCATCCACACACCATCCGGAGCTATTTAATGGTGGAGTAGCCCATTCGTGAGACTGACCATCGATCAAGTAGATCAATATTACCATAAATGGTTGCATTGATGATCTGGCGCCGATTGTATGTACTTGTAAGATCCCTTTTTGATTAAATCAGGATGCGCTATCGGTCGCCTTACGTGCCTGAGGTCGTTTCCACGAAATGTTAGACCACAGATGACGCCTGAATGTCGTTCGCATACCCTGAGTGAAGGTCGACGCGAGGCATTTCTATAAGTTGGCCATCAATATTTTCGAGCCATGTGCTTCGCCCTTGGTTGAAAAGTCCTTGCACCAGAGGGCTGCATCACGTGTCCTTGTGCCATTTATTACTTGAGGCATTCGCAAATTCTTCAAATTACACGTGGGTTTGGGCAGGTCCGTAATGCGACGCATGCCTAGGGCAGCGGTACCCCAGCAAGCCTATTCGTGAAAGGTTTGATCGCACCATTGAGTGTGGTATGTCAGCAAGTGTCCACGTAGGTCGATTGGCCTTAGATTCCATCTAGAAACTGGGGTCCCTATGCGCAGGATCACCCTTCTCCAATACTTCTCCTTAGCGAAGAATACCGGTCCTTGCGTAGGTGCTCTGCGCAATGTTACTGATAGTGCCCCGAGCCCGCGTTCCGTGGGAATCTTAGGTTCGACCATCTCCTGATTATCATCTGTGTCCTCTTGGAGGGACAGGTTTCTTTCCATGGTAGAGATGCATCGAAAATTATTGACGGTTTGAAGACATCGGAGCGCCGAAATTTCGTGCAATCGGCCTTGCCAATTTTCCAGCTCCTCATCAGAGTCAGAAAAACATTCACTATATTTTTCCTATCAGAGCATCCCTTCATCCGTGGGTTAAATCCATCTTCATCTTGCGTAGTTAATTTGTAAATGTGATCTAATTCTTCCTCCTTATAGGTTGGCTCTGTATACTGCACACCTTCTGCTGGATCTAGTGGTACTATGACACACATACCTTTGCTTTCAAACACCATGCTGCATTTCTTGAGATTGATGACACCCCCCATGTCAATTGCCCAGTCCAGTCCAAGGATCGCAGGGTAGGGATCTGCATCTTCTACAATTTCTATGACTTCAAAGTCAGCTAGGACCCTTACCCCTGCGATGTCAACCATGACTTTTGGTAATCTCTATAGAGGGATGATTTTCTATTGATTGGCCATTCACAGCTGGATGGTGGACTATTCTAATTTAGGTTCCCCCATTCATTGCCATGTCTACTTTGGTAATACATTTGCATTTGACCCAAGATCTAAGATAACCTGATCCATCTCGTAGTCACCAATCTGCGCAGTCAATCGCATCTCTCTTTCGGTGTGCTTTTTATAGCTGTATAGTTTGAGTACATCCTTGGTTTCAGGGATCAAATTGGTCTGAACCGCGCAGGTATTCAGTAGTGCTTGGAGATTACCTACAGCCTGCGGATTTTGTAGCAGCTTCAAACATGCCTTTAAAAAGGGCTCAACCCCTTCCTCTATCTGAGGTTGCGTTGGCGATAGCGTGGGGACTGTTGGTGTTGTTTGTTCTTTGATAGGCACGCCTTCCTAGGAGGAAAGCTCCTCTTTTGCTCCCTGGGTGACCAGCTTGCTACGTTTCATGAATTTTACACAAGGATCTGCCTTTCTTAGCTTATATTTAACTCTTTGTATATTCTACATAGGGGTGGGCTACTTTTCCTGCATCTTGGCTATTAAAATTGGGCAGTCTTCTACCTCATGGTCTAGCTGCCTACAATATTTGCATGATGGCCAGGTGGGATTTGGGCATTCTATGGCAAAGTGCCCTATTTCCCCACAGTTATAACAGACTAGCTTCCCAGGTCCTCATCCTGCGCTCCCTCCCGACCTCCTCTTCCTTGGGCCGGTGATCCTCCAAAGTGCACAGAAAGTCTTGGCGACGCAGGGTCCAATTATACCCTATATAAGTTACCACGATCCATCATTAAGTCATAAGTATGAAATTTCTACTCATCATGTCCCACTGATAGGTAGAATCGGCACCATTGTTGATTTAGTTCTGGGACATACGCACCTAACCGAGGGCAATGGTTTGTATCATGTAGTATTGCTACCCGACGATCATCACACCATAGTGCAGGTCCGCTTGAACCTAGTCGTAAGAGGACGGGTTGCCTACTTACCCCTGGGCGTACCGGGCTAGGTCCTCCTTATTGCATGTAATCCGTCAACAGAGGGCACTGATCCTTCGTATGGCCAAACACCCGGCATCATATGCACCAGAGATCTACGCAACCGTAATTTCCCTGCTCTTTTCATAGGTTTTGTATCTCCATATGCATAGCCCCAAGTTGTTCCTAGATTTGTTGTACCCCTGCTGACGTATCCTCTTGGGGGGCAGCCTCTAGTTTCATAGCGACTTCCACAGCCTTCTCCTGCGACTCAAAGGTTTGATGACTCATTGGCATGCGCAGGTGAGGTAACAACATAGCGATGAACCATTCCGTATGTTGTCTATCATCATATTCGAATCCTCCTTCCCTGATTGCTTTCTTCAGTTGCTGATCAGCCTCCCATACTAACTTAGACGCACCTTGTTTGAAGTCCTTTACTTCTACTACCAACTGGGAATAAGATTTCAGCTTCATGAGCTGGTGCTTCAAAGCTTCCTTGATATCTTGAATAGATGCGCCCCCATTCTGGGAAATATACCACATATACCAGTCTAGGGCCCTATCCTCAAAGGCCAACGACAGTTGTGCCCTTTTTACCATATCACTTTCCACATTCTGCGCATTCCATACGGAGTCTGCAATGAACCAAAATCGGTCCATATCCTCATCTCCTACCCCCTTGAAGGTAGGTAGTTTCAAATGCGCAGCCATATCACTGTCTAGGGAGGGTGGCGTTATAGGAGAATTCTTACCTTTGCGCAGCCTAGGTTGTAATGTTCCTAAATTAGCTTTAGCTAATTTGGAACATTAATTTTGCCTTATTTATTTTTTATTTTATGATTAATGAGTAAATTGTAAAGGAGGATGTCTAATCCTCTTGAAAATCAAGAATAAATTAGTGCCTATGTGAAAAGAGACATATTTAGGCCATTGGAATAAAATCTTGCAGGTGTGAAAGGGCCAAGACCACCAAAGGAGATCCTATTTGACCAAGTCAACAATGTTGTCTAGGCTCATTAAACCTCCTTGATGGACTGCGCTGTTCTAGAAGGGGTTTCCAAGTGTGAAAGGAACCAAAAAGATGAAGTGGTTTAGGGTTTTCCAAGAGACTCAAATCTTATATAAGGGAGGAGAAGGCTCATGAAGAGGTTGTTGATCATATTTCATTTTTGAGCTTTCTAAGGCAACTCCATTTCTCTGCGCTGTTTAGCAAGAGAAAGAGAGGATCTCCTGTTTAGGAATCCTCCATCCTTCCTTAAGGAGCTCTTGGAGGGAAGTGTGCTAGATTGAACCAGTATCTGGTTGGAGGCCAAGCTATGCTTGCATAGAAAGCGTTGTCTCACTGAGGGTTTTGCTGCTGTTGTAAGTGTAGTAAGTGGGGGTTCTAGATATGCAAGGATCTAGTTGTTTTTGGAGTCTCCTCTCAGGGAGGGTGTCTTGTGACCACCCGGAAGAGGGTCTCTATTGTATTTTGATTTCAGATCTGCATATTTTATCTGCTGTAATATTATGTTCAAGCTACAGCGCTATCTCCTTAGGGAACTGCGTTATTTTCATGTACTGCTTCTACTGCTATTTGGATCTCTCATTGTACAAGATCTCAGGTGATTGAGGCTTGCCTCTCATCTTGAAGATTTATAGAGTAGCTTGTTGATATCTATTGTTCATATCTGATATGTATTATAAAGAAAATCATCTTCAGAAATTCTTGAAGCTTTCTGTAGTTCTGTGTACAAAAAGTTAGATCTACATCTTATTATGCAATATTTGGTCAAAACCCCAAGGGGATCTTGTAAAGAAGGCTGTGTAGTTTCTAGATCTGGTTTTGCATCTGATTTTTCAGCCATAAATCTGTTGTAGATCTGATTTTTAATATATAACTTCTGAAGCACATCAAAGAAAATGTTGTACATTCATTTCTGCAACTTTACATGTATTACAACTCTTATTTCTGAAGAATTCTTGCTTCTTGCCCTATGTAATTTTCTGTACTTCTTGAGGAATTCCATTATAAGACTATTTTTCTGTTGATGTACTGAAATATAGGTCTAATGGATGATCTCTAGATCTTTACAGTAGAAACTACGCAATTCCTGAAGAGGGGTTTCTCCTACATTTCAACTCTCTCCTTGGCTGATTTTCAACTAGTGTTGTTTGTGGGAGATCTGTTTAAGGTCTCTAAACTCATTTTTTTTTGCTAAAATTCAGCATGGATATCCCACGCAGCCTAATCTAGAGGAAACCATCCCCTTTATGCATTATTTATGCACTGATATGCTTATACAACGTTTCCCTTGAGCCTATTGCAGATTTTCCTGGAAGTGGAATTTCCCACTCCTTGATTGTTTGGTTTTTTCTTCTCTTTTGGATCCATTCTTTAGATATGAATATATAAGGATCCCAAGGGCTGAAAAATCCAATAGGAGTGTGTTATTTTCACTTTTTTTGTGTTTCACCAACTTTCTATAGATAGAGTCTGAAATGGGCCAGGTAGTCTGGATCTCACCCTCTCCTTAGAGGTGACACATCCAGTAAAAGCCCCTTCAGTATATCTATGGTTTAGAATTTCTGGTGTGTTTCTATACTGCTGTGAATCCATAGTGGAATATCTTAAGATATTCCCTACTGAGCTTATTCTTCCCCATTTGGAACATTACAGTGGTATCAGAGCATGATCTCTAGCCCAGCCTGTGATATCAAGCTATCAGAGAAGTGTTGAGGAGAAGCAGCAAGAAGAAAGCGGAAAGTATGAAGAATATGAGTTTAATCTCATCTCTTTTCAAATCTAAGAAGAGCCTCCCCAAGGAGGATATGCAAGAATAAAAGAGAAGAAGCAGTGAAGCTCCTAAGGAGTTACAAAAAGAAGATCTTCCAATCATATTTTCAAGATATGTGCATGAGGAACATCCTGAATCCTCATCTCATGGATATGTGCACTCAACCATATCACCAGATCTTCAACATTTTTCCAGTGATTCTTTCATGAAGGGGGGAAAAGAAGGTATGAACTTGATTGATGGATTTCCAAGGGAAAGTTCTCCATTTGATGGAGAGGCCTCTTCTCAAGAGGACAACATGAAGGTTTCTCCTTCAATAGAGGACCAATATCCAAGGCCCCTTATTGAAGATGATATGACTTCAATTGTGGGAAAGGAGGAGGAGGAAGTAGGAGATGATAACGCAGTCACCTCAAGGGCACCTCAAGCACTTCATGAGGAAGAGGTTGGAAGACTTGCTCTAAGAGGAGAGACTCTTGCACTCTTGCAAAGAGTCCCACATGATCTCATGCATGAGGAGAATGTGCTATCATTGATTAATGATGAGGTCTTGGAGATAGGGGAGGTAGAAGAGAAGGAAGGACATCACAAGGTGGAGAGCATAAACCCTTCTCTACTTCGAAGCTTGGAAGCACGAGGGAGGCAAGAGGATCCATGCAACAATGGTGAGGGCATATCTACCCACTTACATCTAGATCCTACTCTATGCCTTGATGCCTCTTTGAAGGGAGGTACTATACCGAGAATCCCTCTTAATAGGAGGAGTTATAAAGTGTTCTCTCCACTCTGGGCAGCCTATGTATACTTGGCTAAGGAGGGAGCATTAGGAGCAGTTAGCACAGTGCAGGGAATCTCTCAATAGTTCAACAGAGAGATGAGAAGTCTTCTTAATGGGACATGGTCATCTCCCACTTGTTCATCTGCGCTGGGGGTGGAAAGATCAGAGATCTATGGTGTCATAAGCATGAGGACACAGGGTAACTCCATCTCTTTGGGGTGACCATTGATTTCTTCAATCACAAAGGATATTTCTGAGCATGGCAAGGGGATGCTAACCCTCTTGTATATATGGGCCAAAATGAGGAGGTTTTGGAAGTCAAGGAATTCCCAAGGGGAGGATGATTTCCATATACTTCAATCTTGTTTTAAGCAAGATCAGCTGCAAATGGGGCAGAAAAGGGAATATTTTGAGGCTTCAACATGTGATCTTGGTGTCAATGATATCAAGAGGAGGAGCCATGAAAAGAAGGAGGTAGCATTTCAGACTTCTACAACGCTGTCATTTTTGGGAAGTCTAGATCCTGATTGAGATTACCAACTTCTGATGGAGTACTGCTAGGACCTTTTCACATGTGGGGTTCTTGAAGGGGAAGTGATGGATAAAAGGTTCATGGTGGTGGATGGAGTCATATATTTCTATGATATTGTCCTTTTGAACAAAGACTCCAAGCTCAAGAAGAAGCTACTTGATGCCATCTATGAAATCTTGCTTTCCAAACCCACTGATTTTGTCAAAGAATATCATATTCTCTTGGGTGGATTCATATGGGAAGGTTTCAAAGAAGATGTGTACTCTCATATGAAGATGTGCATGGAATAATTGGTAGAGGAGGAGGAATATAGCTCTTGGAAAGAGCCACCATTCACACCTCCTTATTCTTTGAGTGTGAGAGGGAACTCATCCATGAGTTACCCCATTGATGTAAAGAAATCATATAGGGAGGCTTATCTTTTTGAGCATTATAATGTATCTCCTATATGGTTATATTTCTCTGACACTCATTTGCAGGGTATAGTGCCAAGATATGGCACTATTTTTGATGGTTTTCATGGGCCACTCAAGGCCATGAACTATATTGATGTAGGACATCCTTTGAAGAATCTTGGGGAGACATTACGCTCTTCATGGTGTGATCCTTTTACACCAACTAAGTTGCATTCCCTCCAAGAATTCGGAATGGATGAGATGACAAAAAAGTGTTGGGGAAGACACTTGACATATCTTATTCTATGGCAGTTGAGGATCAAACTGCGTTGGTTGCACATGAGGGAACATCTTCCTTCTCATCTATAACACATGGCAGCTAGCATGATTCTAATCATGATCCCACAAGTTGAAGATGTCCTTATCCTTGTTGGGGGCATAGTTGGAGGAAAGGCACACTTGTTGAATGTGCCCTTGGGGGAAGGAGTTCCCCATTCTTTTTGCATTGCATGCTCCCATGGAAGCATGAGATTTTTTATGGCCACTGTGATAGATCACTTGTCTCTTTGTAAAGTGAGCCATATGTTGGTTGGTGACATGCCTTTCATATGTATTGGGGAGGAGATATTCTATGGATTTCCAAGATGGGAGGTGATCCACTTCATTTTTATGATAGCATGGAGATGGGAGTCTTTCATGGATCTTGAAAACCCCATGATAGTCATCACTTCTATCTTGAGGAGGCCATGGATCAGCAAGAAGGTTTCCACAACAACCTTCCATTTATTCATGATGAGAGCCTTTGAGTTTATTCATCAAGGGAAAACTTGCATATTAAGGGCGGGCCATTGGGAGGACAAAGATATTGCAGAAAATTCAGAGCAATGGAGGAGACTATTTGATGAGGAGGCCACAAGAGAAGAAGGGGAAGTTTTGCAGCACCCTTGCAGTTGCTTGAGGACAAGCAACATTTGGGAGGGGGAGACTGTAATGTTCCTAAATTAGCTTCAGCTAATTTGGAACATTAATTTTGCCTTATTTATTTTGTATTTCATGATTAATGAGTAAATTTTAAAGGAGGATGTCTAATCCTCTTGCAAATCAAGAATAAATCAATGCCTATGTGAAAAGAGACATATTTATGCCATTGGAATAAAATCTTGCAAGTGTAAAAGGGCCAAGACCACCAAAGGAGATCCTATTTGACCAAGTCAACAACGCTGTCTAGGTTCATTGAGCCTCCTTGATGGATTGCACTGTTCTAGAAGGGGTTTCCAAGTGTGAAAGGAACAAAAAATATGAAGTGGTTTATGGTTTTCCAAGAGACTCAAATCTTATATAAGGAAGGAGAAGGCTCATGAAGAGGTTGTTGATCATATTTCATTTTTGAGCTTGCTAAGGCAACTCCATTTCTCTGCATTGTTTAGCAAGAGAAAGAGAGGATCTCCTGCTTAGGAATCCTCCATCCTTCCTTAAGGAGCTCTTGGAGGGAAGTGTGCTAGATTGAACCACTATCTGGTTGGAGGCCAAGCTATGCTTGCATAGACAACGCTGGCTCACTGAGGGTTTTGCTGCTGTTGTAAGTGTAGTAAGTGGGGGTTCTAGGTCTGCAAGGATCTAGTTGTTTTTGGAATCTCCTCTCAGGGAGGGTGTCTTGTGACCACCCGAAAGAGGGTATCTATTTTATTTTGATTTTAGATCTGCATATTTTATTTGCTGTAATATTCTGTTCAAGCTACAGCGCTATCTCCTTAGGGAACTGCGTTATTTTCATGTACTACTTCTACTGCTATTTGGATCTCTCATTGTACAAGATCTCAGGTGATTGAGGCTTGCCTCTCATCTTGAATATTTATAGAGCAGCTTGCTGATATCTATTGTTCAGATCTGATATGTATTATAAAGAAAATCATCTTCAGAAATTCCTGAAGCTTTCTGCAGTTCTGTGTACAAAAAGTTAGATCTACATCTTATTATGCAATATTTGGTCAAAACCCCAAGGGGATATTGTAAAGAAGGTTGTGTAGTTTCCGGATCTGGTATGGATCGATGTTTCAGCCATCAATCTGCTGTTGATATGAATTTTAATATCTAATTGCTTAAGCACATCAAAGAAAACGCTGTACATTCATTTATGCAACTTTACATGTATTATAGCTCTTATTTATGAAGAATTCTTGCTTCTTGCCTTATGTAATTTTCTGTACTTCTTGAGGAATTCCATTATAAGACTGATTTTTTGCTGATGTAATGAAATATAAGTCTAATGGCTAATCTCTAGAGCTTTACAGCAGAAACTGCGCAATTCCGGAAGAGGGGTTTCTCCTACATTTCAGCTCTCTCCTTGGCTGATTTTCAGCTAGTGTTGTTTGTGGGAGATCTGTTTAAGGTCTCTAAACTCATTTGTTTTTTCTAAAATTTAGTATGGATGTCCCACACAGCCTAAGCTAGGGGAACCCAGCCCTGGTTTTTATTATTTATGCACTGATATGCTTATACAACGTTTCCCTTGAGCCTATTGCAGATTTTTCTGGAAGTGGAATTTCCCACTCCTTGCCTGTTTGGTTTTTGCCGCTCTTTTGGATCCATTATTTAGATCTCAAGATATAAGGATCCTAAGGGCTGAAAAATCCAATAGGAGTGTGTTATTTTCACCTTTGATGTGTTTCACCAACTTTCTATAGACAGAGTCTGAAACGGGCCAGGTAGCCTCTGGATCTCACCCTCTCCTTAGAGGTGACACATCCAGCAAAAGCCCCTTCAGTCTATCTCTAGTTTATAATTTCTGGTGTGTTTCCATACTGATGTGAATCCATAGTGGAATATCTTAAGATATTCCTTACTGAGCTTATTCTTCCCCATTTGGAACATTACAAAGGTGGCGATGTAGCTAAGGGATCTTGCGTAGCTGGTTCCTGCAATGGATTGTAGGTGGATCTCCCTCTGTCAAGGTTGGTCTGATAGTATTTACCACTACAAGTTGTGCTCCCTTCTAGATCCGAGGTCATTCAGTCAGTATGACTACACAGAATGCTCTTTTCACATAGTAATTTCTTGATCACGAATGGTAACGTCCTCAGAAATTTGCCTCGGAATCCTTTGAAGAATCATCGTTCGGCCTCATAGTATGATAAAAACTAATCAATGGAAAATTCCGTCACAAATCCTCCCAGCACACTATCCACCCAGTGATCCACCGTGCGTGTGATAGTATTATCAGTTTTTTTCCAGCTGCTCAAGCAGCTCTGGGGTCCACTAAGTTACTCGCTCGTCCTTACAGCACTTCTGGAATTCCACAAGCTTGACCAGCCAGTCTTGGAGTTCAATCGCAAAGGTTACAAAGAATATTTTGTAGCTTTCAGTAAGAATGTACCTATTTTTCCACCTTTCTGCTGTTAACTTTTCACTGCGGTTTTCTTTTACTGTGAACTCCTGGATTTGTCTTTCGAACTAGTCTTCAATCTATTTTATTTTAGGTTTCCAGTATTCTCTTTTCATTACTCGATTCCTCTCTCAGAATTCTTCCGGTCCCGGCAATGGAAACATTTTTTGGCTCGAGGGGTCCTGACCCAGGTTCGGTAAGCAAGGGTTGCCAACAAACCCCTATACTACTGGCCCTTTCGGCAGTGACCTACTTTCGCAGGTCAAAGTATCACCCAAAGTAGTATGGGTGGGTGCTGGAACCAGGTTTCCGCACCCTGAGAAAGGATGGGTAAAGCAAGCAGAGCAGTCATAGATCCTGTAATCCCTGATTACCTTATTCTATGCAGAGTTAATTAAATATCTATTCACATCCATGTGCACTAGATCTATAGTTATATGCTTGTTATATCATCAACACAGCAGTACATAAATAGAACATAACAGATCTAGATCCAAGAACATAGTACATAGATCTTTCGCAGCTTACGGACAGAAAACGCACAATACAAAAATTACCAGTAATTCATATAACAGTGCTCACAGGTTCAGTTCTCTAACAATCTTTTGCATTCATTCATTCATCAATTCTTCCTTACAATTCCAATTCCCTTCCCAACCTGCACACATAGCAGTAGGGTCCGCATACAGCTGGACTAGGATCTTCGCGCACACATCCATCAGGAGTCCGTTCCCCAAAACCCAAATAGATCACTTAAGCAACAGATCGCATCAATAGCTCATCATTTCCTATTCTTTACAATACAAAATTCACCTCTATTTATAAAAATCTAGCCTCGAATTTCCTATGGTCCGCAACCCATGGTTTTCGGACCCCTAGTTTACCTGTTGATCCATTACGATGCGTTCGAGGTTTTGACCCATCCCAAAACCCCTCCGCTAGGCTAAATATAATCAAAAATATCAAAATTGGACTAGTTTCACAACTTTTTAGGAGACCCCATTCCAACATTCAAAAACGCGAGAGAACCACCATTAATTTCAATGGATCTCAAGGTACTGCAATACATTTTGTAAGGCGTGAATATATGATTTTATGTGGAACGCCAAAAAAAATATTTCGGTCAAAATTCCGGAAGCGAGGATCTTGTCAATGCTGCAACAAGCCTCATGGTACTGGAATATAATGTTTCTAAGTGAAATTCCTGGACAATTATTTGTCGTCGACAGGAAGCCACCTTATTGCGAAACGGAAGTTACTAATTTTGGAGACAAAGGTATGACTTGCTTTAGCAATTTTTAGGGATGACGGTCATGAGAATGAAGGTTTATGAGTATTGCAGAAAGATGAGTATTCACTGGATGACTTCTCTTGAACATATAGGCGACACTGAGATGAGTTGGCAGCATTGACCCAAAACCAAAGTGAAGGTATGATGAACCATAGGTATGAATTAACCATCAAGAGGATTTCCCAACCCAAATAGTCATAGTGATGTAGTGAAGTGTCATGTTCAAGAGCGACCTGATACTGTAAAAAGTTCTGTTCACTTTCCCAAATTTTCCCCAGTCTTTTGTCGACCAATACCTCTTTATTTTTTAATAAGTTTGAGGAGGATAACATTTGCTTGATCTATAATTCAATCCTTTGGGCGAATAATGTATCACTATTTAATAATTTAATGAGTCTAGCAATGAATGAAACTCAATTCTTTCCATGATCGACAAGCCCATCTCTATTTTTTGTTTTAACGAGCTTAACAACAGTGAAAACCCAATCCTTTTTCATATTTAGAGAGTTTGAAAAATAGGACGAAAGAAAACTCCATAAGTACTTTTTCGTAAAGTTGTCGCTTAGATCTGAAAAAGCGTAAAATAATATCGGAGAGAACCTCTTTAGTAATGTTTGACCAAGGTATTCCTTTTTCGTAAATAATCTATCTTAGTCTAGAAAAGGGTTAAACTTATACTGAGTATATATCAATTCATTTACTTTTACGAGCTCAAAAAGACAAGTGCTTGGCAATATTTTCACATTATCGGAGTCTGAAAAGAGCTGAAAGAAGACTCTAGGGTTTTTCTTTTCACTGTTATCGAAGCTCGAAAAAGAGATAAAAGTGTGCTTCAAATTCTTTTTCATTTTTTAAAAAGCTTGAAAAATAAGGAGAAAAAGTATGCTTTGTGGTCAAATCATTCTTGAAATAAATGTGCACGACTAATCTGTTCATCAGTTGTAAGACCTATTCAAAACAACATCAAATGGATTAAAAATACATGTTTCATGATAAAAAACATAATAAAACCATAGTCATAGCAATAAATTCAATTTGAAAATAATTAAATGTCTATTAAAAAGTGTTTTACTATTCATTTTTACCATTCCATAGTTACCATTTTCATTTTGGAGCTCTGAACCTGATTTTTCCCCCGAAATTCATCTGCTGATTACGATCATTTCTGTGGACAGATTTCATTGCCATTTGATCTAGGTTAGTGATATGAACCTCCTCTTTCCTTCAGTAATCATTTCATTTCCAATTTTTGAAATTTTTTAGGGTTTTGGGGTCCCTAGGGTAAATTATGCCCAAAAAGAGGGCAACACACCCTTGGATGTCGAAACCTACGTTGAATAGCAACTAAATTGAAGGTTTTTTTCATACACAACACATTGTCTCTTGTTAGAGCCTGCGTTGGGTGCAATCTATATTTTTGGTTTTTTCATTATGCCCAAAACTTTCCCAATTTTTTGCATTGAATGGAATCTAATGGTTCTTATGGTTGTATTTCAGGTTTCCATCAGATTACAATAAAAATTACATGGAGGGAAAGAGAACATGAAGAACAGGATATGATTGTCCTAAATGATCTGGGTACAGTAAAAGCCCTAAGAGATTGTGGACTGCTAAAGTACTTCAGGTTGTTAGGGATGAGGCAACAAATAGAACTCTTGGAGTTCTTAGTTCAATCATGGGATCCATCTATCAAGGAATTTCATATTAAGAACCAATTGGTTCCCATAACAGTCGAGGATGTATACTTTCTTACAGGTTTGTCGAGGAGAGGCTTGCCTATTTCACTCTTAGGGTCTATTCTTGGAGGAGAGACAATGAGAGATTATGTTTTTCAACATTGTTATCCAGGGGTAGAGCCAAGAAAATATGGAAAGATAAACATCTGAGATGTTAGAGATTTTCCTTTGAGGACTATCCTTTTCATGATCACAAAACTTGCCGGCACCATTACATTGCATGTAGCGAATAGATCGTATATGCAATATGTGCTATAGTGTATGGAGCCAACAACCTTCAACTGGTCTGAAGCTGTACTTTCTCAGATAAAAGAACAACTGAACAAAGAAAAGGGAGGAAGGAAGAAGAACTTCAGTTATGGTTCAATCCTCATATCCTTCGCCTTAGAACGGATTCCACTGATGTAACCACAACATGTGACACTGGATGTGTCTAATCCTAAATATCCGCAGATGCAGAGATGGGTAGAACTCATGGGTAGGCACACAGGCCAATCAAATATTGTGTTCTCGACTGCATTATTCTCCTAGTTCCAATGACAGATTGCCGCCATCGATGAGTATGCATACGTAGGCGTCGATGTCCAAGGAGATCCAGATTTAGCATTACTAGAAGGCGCTCAGTGGGGTGCAATGGGTAAGAATGTTTTGACCATGTTTTTGATTTTCCTAAGGTTTAAACAATGTTTTTGTATTTTTTTATGTTTTCCCAAGACTAAAATAAATGTTCAACCAGTAGAGGAACCAGAGCGTGAAGCAGATGCACCTGCAGAGAGGGCTGTCGGGAGAGCAGTCCTTCAGGATCTTGATATGGCTGAGACTCTGGTTGAGCTTTGTCAACACATAGAGGGTTTGACCTTCGGGATATCAGATTTCTGGATTTAAGAGTTACCCATACGATTGCAACAACACACTATTGAGGTTCTTAACCACTGGATGCGGTTACTGCATAGGATAGCTATATCTATAGCATGTTATCATGATTACCACTAGTTTAATTTTGACATTTTGCATACATTTTGAGGTCAGATGACCAATGTGTCTTGGGCACAATTTTTTGTAAAAACCTATAACTATCTATCTATATGATTTAAGCGTTTTCCTATGTCTATTGTGCAATCCTATTAAATGATGTGAATGTTTTCTTTACATATGTTGCAAATGTCTGTCTAATACTTGATTAGCTAAAGAATCAGTTAATGTGTTCAAAATTCTTGGAAATGTGTTGATATTGAATAAAATCAAAGTGTCTTTCCAAAAGTTGAACTCTTAAGAAAAATCTATGCAATGTTGGATTTCTAACAGTATAAACACTAGTAAGTTGTAATACTAGAAGTTGTGAGTCTAACCTTATGATGACGCGGTTAATACCAAATGAAGTGGCATCAGAGAGAATTTCAATCAACATGCTATACTCAGTGATATTGTTTGTTGATCTACCAATGCAAATCCCTTGAAAACTCACTAACTTGCCGTTCGGAGCGAAAATGGCCCACGCTGCAGAGGATAGATTTTGCGTACTACGACTAGCACCATCAACATATGCAACAAATGGTTCCAAAGATTTAGACATCTGCAATGAAATGTAAAGCGGATTACTAATGTCAAGAAAACTCTAAAAAAAAACTAAGATAGTGAATGAAAATCAATAGCATATATATACAATATAATACAAAAAATGACTATGCTCATGATTAAGCATAGTAACGTTTAAGATACAACCCATTTCTAGGTTGTGCCAACATAATTCCTTTGTAATCAACCAACTCATAGGCACCCTTAGCAAGAACTATTTTGACAATATAGGGGCCATGCCATAATGGCTCAAATTTTTCTATACCTATTACATCAGCTTCTTGATCATAAAGAAGGACCAAGTATCCCTCTGAGAAAATGCAAGGCTGGCCATTTTTGTTGTATTGCACCTTTATACGTCTCTTATGCGCTTCGTTGGCAAATTGGGATTCACGACGTGTTTCATCAAGATGGGTGAGGTTAAAAAGACACACTTCTTCTTCTGAGGTGTCAGGTAACAAGTCGATTGCGAGTTTTAACGACAGTATTTCAGATTGGATTGGTAAGACAACTTCCATACCATACACCAATTGAAAAGGAGTAAATCCAGTTGCGTTTCTCACCGAGTTTTGATACGCCCACAAGGCAGAGTGCATGATAAAATTCCAATTTATTTTACGAACTCCTATCATTCGTTGAAGCATATGCTTAAGAATCTTGTTGATAGCCTCAACTTTTCCATTTGATTGTGGATAATGAGGAGTAGAATTATCATGTGACATTCCTAACTTGGCAGTCAATTTAGTCATCATATGGTTGCGAAAATGCTTCCCATGATCTGTAACTATAGCCCATGGGACTCCAAACCATGCAAAAACATGATTAAAGAAAAACAATGCAGCTGTCTGTCCTGTGTTGTTGAATGTAGGCATCGCTTCGACTCATTTGGTAAAGTATTCGACTGCGAAAATAATATAACCATGCCCCCTGGATGAATGAGGGTTACAGGTCTTGAAGTCAATACCCCATTTTGAAAATGGTCCCATAGAGACAACAAGATGCATTGGCACTGGCGATTTGCAGGTTTTTACGATTCTCACTCATTTTCTATTTTCCTTTCTTGAGAGAAAGCAAAAATTGTGAGAGGGTGGACTCAGTGAAAGATGTGCCACTATTTGGCTGCACTTTATGAGATGACTCAGAAATCTGGCTTGAAATTTGCATACAAGGGTTGACTTCCACTGGTTCTTCTACCATGAAAATTTTCTTCTTAGGCTAGCTTCATGAAGAGAAGGTAATTTTTTCTTTATTCTTTGACATAGGCTTCTTAGGAGAAGATGGTGAACTATGTGAAGGATTCAGCACTGGTTTTCTCATGGATGTATTTCTTCTTTTCCCTCCCTATCTTTCTTCTGGAATTAATACTGCCAAAACCTTCCTCTCTTAAAAATATATCCCAAGTAATTTTCTTCTTTCTGAGATGATAGACAACTAATATTTAATCAACGTTTTGTGATACAAATTATGAAAGGAATAGTTTGGAATTTTCTGTAGCTTGAGGGACATTTTAAGCAGAGACTTATACAAAAAATAGGGTAGGTTCAGAGGTTTTTCTCTTGAAATGTGGGCCAGGAATCTCAACTAATAACGATGAACAGAAAAAAACCTCCCTTTACATGTGATGTATTTCTAGACTGAGGTAATAAAATGCTGCCACTCAACTTTGAAACAAGAAATATTAGCAGTTGAATTCCATTTCATATGAGAATATTCAAGCTTAAGGTAGAAAATTACTTCTTCAGGCAGCGCTTTGCTTTTAAACCAATCTTCACTGGTTGCAGAAGACTGGGTTGCACGGGCTATGATAGCCTCGGAAATGCTGAATGTTTTTCTTCCTAACCTGACCTTTTCACCATTGAAAGACTCAACAAAAGCTTGATCCAGTGTGAAGTTCTCCTCAAAAAAATTCTAGACGAATTTATACCAACCTACAGATTTGAATTGTGATTTTTCCCTTACATCCACAGATCGTTTTTTAGCAGGCTCTGACCTATTTACCTTTCCTCCTTTCCCCATTTTATGACAACTAAACTTCTCACGAATACCACTGTTGAACTCTATTTGCAATGTTTTCCATGAAACCTAAGATAGCTTGCTTTGAAACTTGAGACTGCTTATTGGAAGATTGGTTTTTTTTTACCTGTATCATACACAAAGGCCTCAGGTTGAGTGATCACTGAACTCTCTTCTCTAATTTCTTGCCTGCAATTATGACAAAGAGAAATGACACATTTTTGAAATGATTCAAAAGCTGGCACTGAGTCATCCCACCAAGCTTCACACTTCCACCTTATAATTACATGTCAGATTCCTCATACCATGCTTTCTTCCCTATATAAGTCTTAATGTAGCATGAAACTATATTTTAACATGCATTACATATGAAATCGTGGTTCTTGGGCCCCACAACCTGGTGACCAATCGGAAGCAATCGCAAATCAGATGCCTGCAAATTTAACTTTACACTAATTATAGCTAAACTATAAACTATGGGATTTGTGAAATCGCGCTGGTGCGCTACGCCGACATGGGCCCTTTGCCTCATCGCATCACAAATCCCTTGACATACCATGCAATTTCCTTAACGATAAACTTTAAAAACTGCGATTTGTGAAATCACTCTATCTACACTTTAATCACCACCGTTGATCTACACCTAGATCTGACAGTCTTCTTTTCTCACCCTTGGCATCATTGCATCGCAAATCACTTAACATACCATGTGATTGCCTTAACGGTAAACTTTAAAAACTGCAATTTGCGAAGTTGCTCCATTTGCGCTTTAATATCAGTCGTCGGTCTGCTCCCCTTTGGATCTGTGATTGGATCATGGTCGTACATTCCTCTTGCATGCGGTTCTTCTTCATTGCTTCATTCCTTAGTCCAATTCCCAATGAGCTTCCTTTAAACATTGTCTTTTTCTCTTCTCCAGTTCTCCCAATCTATTGGTTAAGTTGTTTTCTTCCAGCTGTGCTTTGATTTTAAAGAACTCTGGTTGCCACGAAGCTTTAATTTTCCTGCTTTAAAAATTAATTACATGTTTACCTATAGCCTCTTTATCGAGATAACCAAAATCTTAGTGAAATAGTTGCGCTTTTCACTGTGTGGAATACATGACTTTTATTTCTAAGAAATAGTTGCCTTTTGTTGTATTATTTTTTTTACAATGAATTTGCAACAAAGGTAGATACTATTCCAGACCATATGACTGCAATTTTATTACCCAAACATTGACTAACCTTCAACACTAACATAAGTCAAAATAGAAATTTTAACTTATTTTAAGGACTCTAAAACACTGTGACACCTATTCACTTAAAAATACCTTGATGTTGGGACTCTTTTTAACTTTTATTGGAAATTACTCAAACTTTGGATATGGAATAGGACACAATAAAAATTTTAAAATGTTAGGTCCCTATATCACTAGTATAGCCCCTTATTATTGTTAGTGTAAACCCCTTATTGTTATTATTGTACCCTTGTAACCCCCATTTTGTTATTATTGTGCCCTTAAATTATTAGTGTTAGGTCGGCTAGGATTACATTGTGGCCCACTAGGATTACATTATGGCCCCATGGACTCCTATATATAGAAAGGAGGTTTTGTAAATTGTATCATCCAAGAATTTTTCATTTATGTAATGTATTGGAGGTTGCCCCCTCGAAGTGGCTCATTTCTAAGACGTTTATATCTCTTTTCTTCTCTTTTTGGAGCTGGTTACACAACATTTGGTATCAGAGCTTTGGATTCTAGGGTTTCGCTGCTCCAAACAGGTCATCGTGGAATTTTCGCTATAAATTTTTTTCTACGAAGTTTCAGAAGCTGAAATTTTTAGGGTACGAAGAAAAAATCCTGAGGAAGCTTGTATAAAAATTTCAGAGTTTGGTTCGCAATAATTTCGGAGATATGATCTGTGGAAGTCAGGTATTGTTTCAGGCTCCTAAACAGGTCATCGTGGAATTTGCGCTATAATTTTTTTTCTAGGAAGTTTCAGAATCTGAAATTCATATGGTGCGAAGCTGAAATCCTGAGGAAATTCATCAAAAAATTTCAGAGCTTGGTTCACAATATTTTTGGAGATATGATCTGTGGAAGGTAGTGCGTTTTCAGGCTCCTGAATTTCATCTCAAAGAGGTGATCGTGGGAAAAGTTCAATAACTCTCTCTCTGAAGATTGGATTGGAGTGCCGTCAAAAGTGGTCGCAAGTACACGGCCTGTAGTTTCTTCTCTATCAATTTCAGAGACAAAGGACAAAACAGTGACACGTGGCAAGTCGTACAAGTTCGCTCTACTGAACCAGTCCAGAATTAGGTCATTGTGGGAGATTGGACACAACTTTGTCTTGAAGAATCAAAATCAGGTCATACCTGTGGCATTTGAAAGAAGCTTCAGAGGGCTACTACAGGGCTGAATTTCAGATATTGAAGATTTTCAATTACAGAGATAATTCAATTTCAATATCGATCTCTTAAAAGCTAGTAAAAGGTGTGTATTTTTTTTCCGAATTGCATAAGTCTTGTTTGAAGAATCAAGTTGAATTGATTCCAAGGGAATCTTGTAGAATAGATATCAATATTGGATTCTAAAATGGCCCCTAAAAAGAATTCAACACCCATTAAGCCTTCAGAAGGCTCTACTATGACCCATGAAGATGAAGAATTGCAACATGATCTATCAAAATTACAAGAGCAAATGCAACAGTTTTCACTCTCGCAAAGAGCAACAAAAAATGAAATGGAAGTTTTGAAGAAAGGCATGGAAGTGAAGATGGACAGTTTGAAGAAAGGTGTGGAAGCTAAGATGGATGACATGAAAGGCAACATGGAAAACATGAAGAGTGATCTAAAAGCATACATGGAAGGCTTGATGACAAGCTTAAAACCAGAAATGATTCCTAATGGCGGAAATATAGGAGAAGAACCTCCTGATGAGAACAAAATAAATGTTAATCATGATTCCATAAACTCGAATGTTGGCGGAAAAAACCACCATATTCCAAAAATGGATATGAGGAAGTTTGATGGAAAGGATCCTGTAACATGGATACTACAGATGGAGCAATATTTTGATCTCCATAACGTGCAAAACACGCAAAAGGTACGCATTGCAACTTTACATTTAGAACAAAATACATTTGTATGGTATCAATGGCTTTGCTCACGTAAAAAAATTGTCACTTGGTCAATTTTTACGGAGGAAATGATAGCACATTATGAGGATACAAAGAGAAACACCTTCTTTAGCCAATTGATAAATCTCAAACAAAATATTTTAATGGGGGAGCACATTGAGGACTTCCAAAAATTGAATATAAGGGTAACTGATATTCCAGAGGAACACGGGATTGATCTCTTCATAGGTACTTTAAAGGATAACATCCAACATGAAGTTCGCATTTTGGAAACTGATTCATTGGAGAAGGCATTCAGGTTGGCAAGAAAAATTGAATGTAAAATTATGGCAACAAGGAAGCCTACCACTCACTTCTATAAAGAAGGAAGTGTTGCTACGCCTAGATTTCCACAACCTACAAGGTTGACACCACAGCAATTGGAAGAAAAAAGAGCAAAAGGGCTTTGCTATAGTTGTGATAGCAAATACACTAAAGGTCATAAGTGTGCTGAGAAGAAATTATTTTACATAGATTGTGAAGAAGAAGAAGAAAATGAACAAGAAGAGGATATACACCGGGAACCACCCCTAGAAGAGGAAGAAATGAATCCGACAATATCGTGTAATGCACTGGCAGGAATTACCACTCCTCAAACTCTCAAGATAGAAGGACATATAAAGAAGAAAAGGGTAATAGTGTTGATTGATTCAGGTAGCACCCATAATTTTATTCATTATAAGGTAGCCAAGGAATTAAATTGTTTCCTATACCCAGCACGAGAATGTCAAGTGATGGTTGCAAATGGAGGAACTATAAATTTCTCTGGAAAATGCCATAATATCAAGCTAACCATGGGGGAATATGTATTGACTAGTCCAATGCTTTCCATTCCTATGGGAGGTGCTGATGTTGTAATAGGAGTACAATGGTTACAATATTTGGGGATGGTAGCTTTTAATTTTCAAGAACTTTTCTTGAAATTTTTTTCAGAAGGAAAGGAAGTCGAATTACGGGGTATTGAAGGGAAGCAAGGAAGGATAATAAGCTCTAATGGCATGACAAAGCTTCTAAAGAAAGAACAACGAGGCGTAATTGCACAATTATGCTCACTAGAAGTTCCAACATCAAAATCATCTATTTCTGCAGATCTCCAACAACTCTTGTACGATCATTCCAAGGTGTTTGAAACTCCCAAAGGACTCCCACCTATTCGTGATCATGATCATGCTATTCATTTGATTCCAGGAAGTGTTCCTCCAAACATCAGGCCTTATATATATCCTTACTTCCAAAAGAGCGAAATTGAATGTATGATTGCAGAAATGTTAGAGGCGGGTATAATTCAACCTAGTCAAAGTTCTTTCTCTGCTCCTGTAGTATTGGTACACAAGAAGGATGGATCATGGCGCATGTGTCCGGATTATAGGGAGCTCAATAAGCTCACCATTAAAGATAAATTTCCCATTCTGTGATTGATGAATTATTGGATGAATTACATGGAGCAATTTATTTTACCAAGTTGGATCTTCGTTCAGGATATCATCAAATTAGAATGAAGACTGAAGATATTCCAAAAACGACATTTCGAACTCATGAGGGTCATTATGAATTTTTGGTCATGCCTTTTGGCCTTACCAATGCACCTTCTACATTTCAAGGGTTGATGAATTCCATTTTCAAACCCTTGCTTAGAAAATTTGTGCTAGTATTTTTTGATGATATACTAATCTATAGCAGGTCTTGGAAGGATCATGTTGAACATGTTGACAGGGTGCTCAAACTATTGCGGGAGAAACAATTATATGCAAAAACATCCAAATGTTTCTTTGGAGTACAAGAGGTGGAATATCTGGGTCATATTGTATCTCACGAGGGTGTTAAGGTAGACCCTAACAAAATTTAAGCCATTAAGGAATGGAAAGTCCCCACAACCATAAAGCAGTTGCGAGGATTTCTCGGGTTAACAGGGTATTATCGAAAGTTTGTTGAGAATTATGGGAGAATAGCAGCACCTCTAACAACATTATTGAAGAAAGATGCATTTTCATGGACTCCTGAAGCAACTAAGGCCTTTGAACATCTTAAAGAGGCGATGTGCCTAGCACCGGTCTTAGCTACGCCAGACTTCACAAAAACCTTTATTGTGGAATGTGATGCCTCAGGAAATGGAATTGGTGCAGTTTTAATGTAGGAAGGAAGACCCATTGCTTTTGAAAATCGTCCAATCAAAGGAAAGTATTTACAGAAACCTATTTATGAGAAGGAAATGTTAGCAATACTACATGCACTAAAGAAATGGCGAACTTACCTAATGGGAAGACACTTCAAGGTAAAAACTGATCATGATGGTCTTAAACACTTTTTGGAACAAAGACTATCGTCAGAAGAACAACAAAAATGGGTCACAAAGATGTTGGGTTATGACTTTGAAATAATCTACAAAAGAGGAAAGCTTAATGTTGTTGCAGATGCACTCTCAAGAAAGAATGAAGAGGTGGAAGCATTGCTTTGTGCCATTTCTATTATCCAACCAGATTGGATAACCAAAGCAAGAGATGAATGGAAGAAGGACAAAGATGTATGGACACTCATTCAAAAGTTGCGGCAAGATCCTAGTACATCTGATACATTTAGTTGGAAAAATGATTCCTTATGGTACAAAGATCGCTTATATCTTTGCAAGAATTCCCAACTAAAACAAAAGATTCTTCTGGAATTGCACACTTCTCCTTTGGGAGGACACTCAGGATTTTTAAAAACTTATCACAGGGTGAAGAAAGATTTTTTTTGGGATGGCCTTAAATCTGATATTCAAAAGTTTGTGGCGGAATGTTTGGTTTGCCAGCAGAATAAAGTGGAAACAATTAAGACCCCGGGACTTCTACAACCTTTATCCATTCAAAGTCAACGTTGGGAGGAGATTTCAATGGATTTTATCACAGGTTTACCTAAGTCCGAAGGAAAGAGTGTCATCATGGTGGTAGTTGATAGACTTACCAAGTATGCACACTTTTGTGCATTATCTCATCCATTTAAAGCAAGTACAATTTCTACTACATTTATGGACACAATTCAAAAGCTACATGGAAACCCAAAGGTTATTGTGAGCGACAGAGATCCCATTTTTACTGGAAATTTTTGGATGGAGTTATTTTCTTGTTTGGGTACTCAATTAGCTCATAGCTCATCTTATCATCCTCAATCCGATGGTCAAACTGAGATAGTAAGTAAATGTTTGGAAGGATATCTTCGTTGTTTTGTATCTGATAAACAAACAAAATGGTTCAAGTGGTTACCTCTAGCTGAATGGTGGTATAACACTTCCTTCCATACTGCAGCAAAAATGACCCCATTTATGGCACTTTATGGATATCATCCACCATCCATCACATCATCTTTAAGAGAAAATTCGAAGGTTCAAGCGGTGGAAGATCACATCGAGCATCAACAAGAAGTTCTCCAACTCTTAAAGGATAACCTGAATTTGGCACAAAATCGAATGAAACAACAGGCAGATCAACATCGCAGCGAGAGAAGTTTTGATGTAGGAGACTGAGTATTTTTACGGCTACAACCATACAAACAAATGTCCCTCAAGCAAGCTAAGAAGGATAATAAATTATCGCCAAAGTACTATGGTCCTTACAAGGTGTTGCAAAATATTGGTACTATGGCATACAAATTGGAGCTTCCTGCTTCTTCGCGAGTACATCCAGTTTTCCATGTTTCATGCTTAAAGAAGGTTATAGGTGAAAGTCTTCCAGTTCAAACAGTATTGCCAGAACTTGATGGGGAAGGGAAGATCATATTGGAACCTGAAGCAGTCATAGAAAAAAGAACTCGACAACTACGGAATCGATCAATTTAAGAGTATCTCATCAAGTGGAAGAACTTACCCACTGAAGATTCTACATGGGAGGATGAGAATTTTATACAGAAGCACCCGGAGCTACTCAAGTGTTGAGGACAACACTTTTTTTGAAGGAGAGGGGCATGTTGGGTCCCTATATCACTAGTATAGCCCCTTATTATTGTTAGTGTAAACCCCTTATTGTTATTTTTGTACCCTTGTAACCCCCATTTTGTTATTATTGTGCCCTTAAATTATTATTGTTAGGTCGGCTAGGATTACATTGTGGCCCACTAGGATTACATTATGGCCCCATGGACTCCTATATATAGAAAGGAGGGTTTGTGAATTGTATCATCCAAGAATTGTTCATTTATGTAATGTATTGGAGGTTGCCCCCTCGAAGTGGCTCATTTCTAAGGCGTTTACATCTCTTTTCTTCTATTTTTGGAGCTGGGTACACAACATAAAATAGTGAAATAATGGCGATTACACCATTAAAATTTTCAGTGCTAACAGTGGCTCCTATTGGGGATGAATTCCTCTGTGTCAAGCTTCAAGGACTGTAGACTCAGTGCCTCAAAAACGCTTGAAACTTAAAAGACTTCTTGAAAATAAAGACTAGGATTGACCATTGACATATTGGACTCAAGACTGGCCATACATACATACATAAGTACCATTGGGCATGGAGTTTATTGACACATTAAACTGGATATTTACAATGGAGTGACTCAACTGACTTACTAAATAAAGAACTTTTTAAGAAAATGACCATTGACTAGGCCTCTAGTTAGTTGATCATCATCCAGATGTTTGAGCAGAAAATTATTATTCTCCAAAAATTCAACAATTCTAAATGGCCCAAACCATAGATTGTCAAACTTACCATGCTTTCCATGGTCTTATCTCCTAGCATCCCAACACATCACCAAATCATTCTCCTGAAACAATTGTTTGTTTTCTCTTTTATCAACAATAGATTTGAATTTAGCCTGATACTTCTGAACTTTTTCTAGCAATGATTCTCTGATTTGGTGTGCCTCTATCAACTGTAGCATTCTCCTTTGAACTGGGTTTTCATGATAAAATTCATCTTATAGTAAATTCATCACAGGAAGAGCTAATTTCAAAGGCATTACAACATCAGTACCATATATAAGTTGAAATAGAGACATTCCAATTGAATTTTCACCACTTACTCTATCTGCCCACAGAGCATGTATTAGCTAAGTGTCCCAATTCTCTTATTTTCAGGCAACATTTTCTTAATAATCCTTACCAAAAATTTATTGGATGACTCAGCCAATCCATTACCTTGAGGGTAATAAGGAGTTGAATGATTCAATTCAATCCCATATTGCTAATAAAAGTTGTACATATTGGTGGAATTAAAGGCCATTGCATTATCAGTTACTAATTTCTGTGGATAACCAAATCTTGACATAATATTTTCCAACTGAAATTTTATAATTATCGTATCAATATCATTCCTGGTTGGTACAACTTCAATCCATTTAGTGAAATAGTCTGTAGTTGTGAGAATCCATATATGTTGTCCTGATGAAGGTGGATGAATTTCACCGATGAAGTATAGCCCCCACTACTGGAAAGGAACATCTGTTGAAATAGGAATGAGAGGTAATGGCAACAATTTCTGTTTACCAGCAAATTTCTGATGTTCGAGACCACTCTTGACTTTGGAAAAGACATCAGAGAAAAGAGTTAGACAATAATAGCCAACTCTTAAGATTTTGTTTGCAGTGGCTCTCCAATATAAATTCCATCTGCATACTCCTGCATGTATCTTTGTCATAATCTCCTAGGATTCTGCTTCATCTACACATATTAACAAGACTCCAACAAGATCCTTCCAGTAAAGACGGTCTTCAAAAATGAAATACTTCATAGCTCTCAATTTAAAAGCTCTCATTTTAGACTTCTTCATTTTATATGGACAGTTGAAATTTAATAAGAAGTAAACTATATCCTTGTACCAATCTGAATTAAATATTTTAGGATAATTAGCAGTACCTTCTACTTCTTCTCCTTCAGCTACCTCTACATTCATATTGAAAGCTTTGCAATTATATTCAACCATCAAGCGAGCCAAGCCCTGACCCTTTATCAATTTAGTTGGTTTTATTTCAACATAAAATTCTAGAATCTTGGTCAGCCATCGTCCTCTCCTCCCATCTGTATCTAGTTGCAGCAATACATCTTTAATAGTGATACCAGACACAAAAGAAATTATTTTTGAATGCATCACATAAAATCGAAAAGAATTCAAAGCCTTAACTAGTGCATATGCTTATTTTTTAGTCAAGTTGTACTTTAATTCAACATCCCTTAAAGAACGACTAAAAAATGAAATTGGCTGCTCCAAACCCTCCTTGTTCTTCTGTCGTAAGACAACTGCAATTTTTTCTTCTAAAGCATATGAAAAAATAAAAAAATCCTTTTCAAAATCAGGACTAATCAAAACTAGTGCTTCAGTCAAAGCGGACTTAATTGCTAAAAAAGAATTCTTAGCTTCATCTCGCCACTTAAATTCTTCATCTTTTTTCAGCAAGACATTTATATGTTTGATCAACTTTGCAAAGTTAGGAACAAAACGCCTCATAAAATTTATTTTCCGTAAAAATGACTGCAATTCGTTCTTATTTCTTGGCAAACCAATCTTCAGAATAGCCTCTACTCTTCCTGTATCAATATAGATGCCACTTTCTGTTACACCATGTCCCAATAACTTACCTTCTTGGACAACAAAATATGACTTTTTTCGGTTTAAGGACAAACCAAACTTTCTGCATTTGTCAAAAACTTTCTTCAAATGTTTCAAGTGATCTTCATCAGATTTTGAATATACTGTGATGTCATCTAAATAGATGACCACAAATCTATCCTTTTCTCCCGCAAAGGAAATATCCATTGCTCGTTGAAAGGTCGCGCTTGCATTCATCAGACCAAATGGAATTTTGTTGTACATAAATGTGCCGTAGGGTGTGGTAAATGTTGTATTTTCTCTGTCTTGCCTGTCAGCTAAAATCTGGTTATAGCCTAAAAAGCCATCAATCATTGACAATATTTTGGATCCTACAACCTTCTGCAAGATATGATCCATCTTGGGTAGTGGATAGTTATCTTTCAAGGAGCACCTATTTAGGTTGCGAAAATCAACACAAGTCATTATCTCTCCATTCTTTTTCCGGACCAGGACTATACTAGCTACCCAGTTAGAAAATCTTAAAGGTAAAATTATCTTTGCTTCCCATAATTTTTTGATTTCTTTCTCAATTATTGGGAGCAACATGGGATTGATGTGTCTGATTTTTTGTGCTACCGGCTTTGCATCTGTTTTCAAAGGGATCTTGTGCTCCATTATGCTCTTATCATAAGTTTTCAACTCACTATAAGACTATGCAAAAATATCAACAAATTCCTTCAGCAGTTTGATATATTTTGTTCTGGTTTCAAGAGGAAGTAATTTGGACACTTTGACTAATCTTGGCTGATCTTCTATACCAATGTTACATTCTATTGTACTCTCTCCATCAACCTTGCTTTCAGGCTTGAGAAAAACATAATTATTATCAAAAAGTCTTTCTAAAGGAACTAAACCTTTAGGAATAAAGTTAGTTTTTAGATCTATAATGTTTTCCCAGCAATAGTTTTCATAAAAGGGCTGATATTTTGGTTTTCAACAATTTCCTGCTCATCATAAAATTGTATGTCTACAAACTCTTCTACACACTCTAAAAATTTCTGAATCTCCCTGTCATCCTCAAATACTTTCCAGTGCTTGATGTTATCAGGGATTGAAGATCTATTTTCTATTTGAACATCATAAACTGCCTTGACATCTAGAGGAAATTTGAAATTACTAGCAGTATATTGACAGGAAAAATTATATTGCCGATAATAAGGGGGTCTCCCCAATTAAAGTTCCTGATTAGACCTCACATCGTTTGGGATAGGAGCCCCATCTAGTATGTGGGCCTGACTGCCGCCATAATTGTTTCCACTCTTGGTTGTCATATGAGAATATGATGGAGCAGAGGTAAAGATGAAATGACCAATCAGCGAAGCAAAATCAGCCCAAGATTAACGAACCATAAACAAAGATGCAAGTAAGTCCAAGCAGCAAAAATAAAAGGGGATATGCCATAACTAGGATCAATGAGCCGAAAACTAGTCAAAAATACATGAAAGAAAACACGCCGGAAGTTAACTGCAAAGTAGTTCAAAATAGATCACCACCGTGGCATATACAAATAAACACTAATCCAAAAGCAAACATACAAAAAACCACTGAGAAAAATTTCATAACCAATGGCATGCATGAAAGCAAATGCACAACATAATGAAGTACTAGAAAACATGTACTATCACCACAATCGAGCACGTGAATCAGTGCCGGAAAGGAGAATATATTATTAATCCTGCTACAATGTCAAATACATATTTAAAACTCATCAAAACCCAATAGTCGGACATGGGCTATTCATCTCAATGCATGATACAAAACCCTAACCTCTCTACCTCTCTCTCTCTCTCTCTTCATACCAAGAGCTGAGTGCTCTTAGCTCTCTAGCAATAATTCCTCTATCATAATGGCTTTCATTGTTGAGCTAAAAGTCCATCTATCATTTCTCAAAGTTGTACATATAGGTTGAGATGACTCTTGAGTTTCCATTGACTCTTAGTCTTCCTGACTGTTGGGCTGGCTTGTGACTTGGGCCGTTTGCAACCCACGACCTTAGGAAATCTGTGACTTGCGACCTTGGGAAATCCGCGACTTGCGACTTCGAACAAGCTGTGACTTGCGACCTTGGGAAAATCTGCAACCTGCGACCTTGAGCAATCTGCGACTTGTGTTCTTCTTTCGGTGATCTCTGGGTTTTGCGGAAATATTCCTTTTCTTGCATCTCTGTCTCGTGAACACGACCAGGTGCCTTTGAGCTTAGAGCAAGTTTCTTGGGGATTAGTGAGAATCCACTTTCTCTAAAAAGGACCCCCTTGCTTACTGGGAAAAAACTATGGCTCTTCATGCAAACCAAAATCTTCCACTTGCAATCACATAGCGTAGGTTACATGTCTTCATGATCGAATAATAATAATGCTAGAGGCATATTTAATTAATTGCAAGAGTGAAAACGATAAATTTAGACCCCTGTGTGGTCAAGTGCTATGCCACTATGTCATCAGAGAGAATGGCTCGTGTAGGATTTCCCTACGCCTCTTAAATCAGTGTAATGTCCGTTGGTATCGCTATGGACTGAGTGCCAAATGCGGATCTGTAGTTTAACTTGTTTTGGTAGTTGTTACTTCATAAGGGTGGCTCGGTTGATGAGACATGATGCTCCTTCACCCTCTCTGAACATCGCACCATGTAGAAATGAATTTATAAAATGCGGGTACAGACACAGAACTACTGCTTGTACTTCACTGAGGGCTTAGTGCACATAATTAAATTATCCTTACATGTTAAATCCACCAAATGATTTGCTGCAGCGGTGAAAATAAATAATGACCAATTTTGAACGAGGGGGGACCTTGATGAGATGGGTCCTTCCACATCTTTGACTCTTGAAGTTCTAGACCTAGCTGAGGTTGTTGACTACCTCCAAAGAAGAATCCAACGACCATATAAAGGAGGTATATCTTTAAGTTGTTGAATATATTTTGTTACGCAGTTGAAGATGCATTTGCATTAATTCCAATCATATTACAGATACACATTTTTACGAAACATCACTTCTTCCAAGACCACAGTGGTATAAGTTTGACAATGCACTTAGCTCCCACTGTGATGCATTGTATTTCAAATTTGCGCTTTATTTGGTCAATGCATGTGACATCTGGAGATCCTTACTCACAAGATTTGAAGCTAACACTTCCCCTGTCCTCATTATCAGAAATGAAACTATTCTCTAAATCTTCCTTGGGAATGAGGGAACAAAAGGATTTCTTGCAGCCCTTCCTCGTGACCCTGTATCGAAATTCGACAGCAAAACATTGACTTCTTAATCTCGTATCAAGAACCATTGGAAAGAAAAGTATGACACCCTTATGGATAAACAGTTGAACCTTCAACATTTTATAATGCCTCCTTCATCAGAGCCATCAACCTTGCAGGTTGGGGCGAAGATTCGTCTTGCTGATATTAGCTCCTACTTCCTATTGGTCTAGAACCCATTGGAGGAGGAGTGTTAACTGAGACTACACCCTCCTTATGTTCTCCATAATGGAAACCGTGATATGCGCTAAATTATACCTCCCCCATGTTCAAAATGTTTGCGCCAAGATATAAATAAGGGGGAGGCAATTTAAAATGGGGTTTAATCCGAGCGTTAATCCTATGCATGCATGATAATAATGGTTAAGTATGGAGAAGAAATGTGATTTTATCAAATATAGGAAGAAATCCCTCGAACAAGAGTTTCCAGCCCTTAAAATTTCCCATGAGCTTGCAAGTTGACACGTCTGATGTTTTGGAACCACGATGATGCCACTCGTCATGCTCCTTCCCCAGACACCATTGGAAGTCTCTCTCAGTGTGTGCACATAGAGCATGAAATTGATAGTTCGCAGAATTGTTAAATTACGAGGTCGCAACTCCTGCTGCCTTCTTGAGGCGAGGTCTTGCGACCTCAACAGTAGTGCGACTTGCTATTTTTAATGTGAGATGTGACCTCACAAAGTTCGCACGGTCGAAATTCCAACCCAATCACATATTTCATTCATTTCATCAATTTCACAACTTAGCAACCCGGAGGGATAACACGACTGTGCTTTTAACTTGAAATGTGCCCCTGTGAAGGTCGCATGGTCGCAACTCCACCCAAGTCGAATATTACATTCGCTCCATCAGTTTGCAACTCAGCGACCCAGAGGGATAACACAACTGTGCTTTTAATTTGAAATGTGCCCCCATGAAGGTCGCACGGTCGCAACTCCACCCAAGTCGCAAATTATGTTCGCTTCGTCAGTTTGCGACCCAGCGACTGGTCGCGTTCTTGGTGCGGTCGTGCCTCTGGCTGATGACTGAGGACTTGAATCACGAACTATTGACCAGTGTGGCCACATACCTTATATGGTGACATTATTGGAGCAGCGTGAAGAATCGAGCTATCAGCTGTATGAGGTCAACACCGAAAACGCCCAAGGATAACTTCATTATTTCCTCAGTCTTGCAGACTACCTCGTTGCTCGAATTCCTCAACTTTGAAAGGGGTAAAGAGCGAATAAGATGCTCCTTGGATGTGGCTTTCAACACTGGGATATGGGCCAGATTCTAATGAGAAGGTCGTGAAGCTACTGGGCATTACGCACCTCTAGATGCGTGTTGCATTCTTTGTATTTAGATGCAGTGCACAGGAATGAAACGTACAACTGCAACTTCATGATTTGATCATGTGCATTCCCCATGATGCGTGTAAAGGCCACTTCTTCTCTTACGAGCTTCCACCGAATACAGATTGCACAATCTGCACTAAACCTTAATGCAGTTGCAACCTGAGCGCAGTCGCAACCACAACACGTAGGCATTTATTATGTGCCAATGTTTTCACGAAATGTGGTTCCTTGGGCTGCCAATAAGGTGCACAATTTATGGGATAAGGATTCATGCCTATGCCATATTATTAATCCCTTTTATATTCCACAATGGGAAACTGTGTGAACCTTTTGATATTTTCTTTTATCTTGGAAACGTTCCAAACCTTACGCACTTTCCAGCCAAGCCTACGTACATTTCTTTCTTCCTGAATTTTTTTTAGTATTCTGCTTCCTTGATAAGCTCCTCCTTCCCGAATGAGCTTGCAATTAGATACGTATTGCAAAAGGAGCACTAAATCTTAACACAGTCTCAAAAATCTCTCTTTCAATTGTGCACTTTCGTTCCACCTCCAAGAAACCCGAATTCATCATTGTGCAAGACTATCTATTTTTGGCTTCTCTTCCTCCTAATCGACAAGTCTCCACAACGCATATGTATACATGCCACGAAATTTTTTAGGGATCCATTCCGTATGGGTCTTTGGGTGGTAAATAAGGTGCATTTTACGGAGACATATTTATTCCTTTGTTAGCCCATGGACTTTCAAAATTTTTTGTAATGCGTAGTCGTTGGAATCCTCCCTTAGTCCTCTAACTATGGATTTGGTATGTATGTGGGATGAGATCTCTCTTGTAATTAAAAATATGATCCCCCATTGAACAAGTTATCACCTTTCTCCTTCCCGACTTCATGACGAAATTTGACTCGCATATGAGGTACATTTGTCTTATGTATGTCATTCCCTTCAGGGCCTCTGATGTAATATTTCCTTCCATCCCAATGAGACTCCCATGGATGAGAGAATCCAGGAAGGTAAGCACTTTCACAAAGATCACAAGAACTAAGATTCCAAACCTGAACAACAACATTGTATTCCTTTCACAAGAGGTTCTTTTGTCAAATGGATTTGCAATGGATCGCCTATTGAAAGGGAAACATGGGGCCATGCCAAACTGGGAAAGATAAAATAAATATTGCAAAGAAGGAGACCTCTTGAGATTATTTCCATGTGCAATATTGTGAGTGAATAGGAAATTAGCCGCCAAGTGATCAATATCACTAGCCTTGCCATAATGAGGATGAAATTTAATTGTTTTCATTCATTTCATAAACTTTGTAGAGTGTGTACAGATTCGTATAACAATAGTAAGGATGATATGAACAAGTAGGATTGAAATCATTTTTCCACTAAGCTGGGGTTGGCATGTGCTTTGTGGGATGCCTTTTAGGTTTACTTTCATCATCTACCATATCAAAGCCAAACACCAGTTTCAAGAAGATCCGTAGCTCAGGATGAGAACTTGGATCAACTATAACCTCAAAGAGAGGAATGAATATGCTATCCAAAAAATTTCAAAAATATGGAGCGAGTCCCATCCCTTAGTACACATTGTACAACTGAGGAAATTGAATTAACCAGATGGCACTTTCACTATATATCTCATTGTTAACAAAACCACTTGCCGACTGGTTCCATTCGCTTTGTTTCATTTCATAAATAGATATCCTATATTCTGCCATCTGACATTTACTTGCTTCCAGATCAGACCATACTTGTTTTGATGGCTCAAAAAGAAAACAACCTTGAATGAGATTGTCTTGCTTTAGGGAATTTTTTTGAGTCTACTTTTTCCACATGGGTTATACTTCAGACTAGGCTTATTAAATTGGTGAAATGTATTCTTGTCTGCATGTACATCCAGGAGATCAACATTGAGTTCGTACCTTGTAGGAATTTCAAAATCTTCCTTTAAGGTGAGATATTCGCCATATCGGAATATAACCACCTCATCTGGTTCTTCCTTCAGCTTAGATTTGATAAAATGCAGAAAATGCTTCTGGTTCATGCATGTCGAGTGATGTACACGGGTATCATCTTTTCTAACCTTGTAAAAACAAATCGCGATGGGATGCACTCTTCTGAGTTATGAATTCTCTGTCTGCATTTAACATTATATGAAGACTAAAATTCTGTTCTAAAAGGCGCAATCGATGATGGTACAAGGTATGAAAATTTTCCAATGGAATGATTCTAAGTATTTGATGTACATTAGTGAAGAATGTTGTTGCATCAACAACATGAAAATTTCTTCCCCTGATTCTTTATTTTGATAAACATGTACCTCACCCTCATCCATTTGAAAATAATGTTCAATTGCTCCTCCCCTTCACTTGTTGGCATGTCATCCGCCTTAATGAGGCCTTCAACTGTAGCCTTAAGTTTCATCCCCGCATGGGTAGGGGGCATGTGGATGAAAGTGTCATATTTCGCAACTGCGGCCTTGTTGTTTAGCTTCAGTTTCTTTCCCTTGGTGTGGTGATGACATTGTTGGGTATATCATTTATGGGATTGACCTATATGAAACATTATAATATCAATTAGTTTATAGTTACCCTGTAGAGAATGATGCCCCCAAATAATTTACACGAGCTTGGTGAAGTATCCAAACATAATGCCTAAATAATCCATGGTGAAAGGGCTTCTGATGAATATACTTAATACATAGAAAAGTTTCCATTCGAGTGTATGCATGATGATCCCCTCCCCCCCCACACATGGCGTGGATGTGGAGAAAGTATCTCGTCATGATGGGGAGAAGGTTTACGAGGGGCTGGGAATAGGTCACGAGGATGTCACTGGCTACAGGCTAGGTAAAAAAAAAACCCTAATGGCTAAGCGGGCAGAGGGGGACCCAAAATTTTGAAAACACCCTAAATTTTGGGTGGTGTTGTAGTGGCTACAAAAAATGGCGAACAACTGGTAGAATATAGAATCTCTGTCAACGTCCCAACAATAGTCCGAGTCTAGATGAGTATGCAAGGGAAAATTGAACAAGCTCTGTGGGTATCCTTTTGTATTTCTTTGACCTTTACAGATATGCCCAGTCCTTGTGCCTCAGCTAGGTCTCGTTAATCAGAACGCATCAGAGTAGAAGTTCAAGGATGCCAGTGGTTGGTTGATGATGTAGAGAGCAGGGTAGCGGGCTTATTATATTCAGAATTTTAAAATAAGTTTCTGGTGTTGCTCTGCTGCCAGCGGGCCTGGACAGTACCCCGACGGAGTCACTTCAAGAAATCACAAATGTTGCTCCGCTGCCAGCGAGCCTGGTTAGTACCCCGACAGATTCATTGCATTACCTCTCTGCGCAGGAAGCATTTCTCAATCTTTTACCCTTATTTGTTTCATGTTCTTATAACACTTATTTTCATGTGCTCGTGGCACTTTTGCATGGGCAGATGAGGGATCCCGACTTATTTTATGGGCAAGAGAGGTTGTTTCTTGTTTGATATAAACTGAAAGATATTATGATTTGGGTTTTCCCTCATGCCAAGCCTTCACATCCCATCTACCACCCACAGGAAAAACGTGCAAAACAGATCATTAAGATGCACGAGACTATGCTGGGCAACATGAATTTAAAATCATAGGCATTATGTTGAGAACGTGACTTTGATGACCTATTCTGAAAGAAGCTACCTCTTGGGGTAACCACCACAACCCCACACAAACAATAGGGTTAGGGTTTCAGCAGTTATGACAAGGAAAGTGCAATAATATTATTAGGGTTTCAATGTGTGTAGCAGGCTGAAGGAAACCCATCAGCTTTAAACCGGTGCAAAGGGAGTAAGAAGGCCAGGCTGGGTGCCGATCGCTTCAAGGCCTCGAGCTCAATGAGGGCTCACACAATGGTGTGTAAAATTTCAAAGTTATCTCAACAACCGGTGCAAATGATGTGAGGCAGAAGGCATACAACGCGATGCAACAGACACGGCTTATGACTTGATGCGATGCCATGTGCGAGAAAGACCAAATAATTGTAGGTGAAAAAAAAAAAGGCAAAGCACACGCAGCGATTAACTGAATATTATGCATCAACAAGAAAACTGAAAAAGCATGAGTGAAAAAAATAAATGGAAAATTATAATGCATAAACTACCGACCGCAAGAAAAGATAGCAAGCATAATTTTAAACCATAAAGCAAACCCTTAGCGAATAAAAATAATTAACAACTTGAATAACAAAATTTTATTAGCAGATCCTAGATAGCATAATCCTAAAAGCCTAGTTTATCCAAAGAGGTGGTCGGGTTATGTGAAATCAGCTTTCCAATGCAACCACCACATTAGTCCCTGCCCTGCAAGAACAACAATGTTCGCAATCAGAGCCAGCATACAAAATCGTGCACCAAAAACAATACTTACCTGAAGAACATGTGCAATAGCGAGAAGGTCATGGCTACTTACCAGAGAAAATGCCAGAATGGATTGTGCAAGCTAAATTTTTCTTTCATATTGATACACAGAAATATGTTCTTGAAACCTAAAATCATTTATAAATGACACACATCCATCCACGCACAGCCCTAGGTCTGACGGAAGTGGGGTAAGACATTGCCTATTTGCAGGTATATTCATTGGATAGGATCCATCGAACCAACCATAAAACTCATCATGATGTTGAGGATGATCAATTTGATGGGATGGAAAAAATAAGCGTATGCCAAGTGAATTCGAGGTGCTTGTGAACCCAAGTGTAGAAACCCTAATTTTGAAAACCCTAGTTCATAGTTGTCCTTGGGTTCCTTCGAGGACGTGAGGATCCAAAGAAACTTCCACTGGAGGCTGGAATTCTTTACCGTCCTGGAAAAACTCTGGAACTTCGAGTAGGGGGCTTCCAAACTTTGACAGTTTCGTGAGATCAACTGGCGAACATATGTGATCATTATTCATGGTGATTGGAGAACCATCAGTGTGCTCATTATTAATTCGGCCCAATGTTTGTGCACTGAAAAATTGACACTCCAATGTATTAGATTTTTTAGATTTCCCAGGATGGGGTGAATTGACCGAAAGATTTTCAGGCAGTAGAGAGGTTTTCCAAACATCACACACTTGTGCCTGAATGTGATTGGCATTGGTTGGGCGACAACTGAAAGGATTAGAGACAATGATTGGTGTTTTCCTTCTAGTGAATAAATTAGGGCATATCGGTTGTTGCATATCAGCTGTTAGGGGATAGGAAGATGTGCTCAAAGAAGCATCAATTGAATGGAAGGCTTGCCTAGATGGGCTGAAATCTGGCGCGGTTAAGCTGAGAGGAGTATGATATATGGGAACTATCTTTTGAGAATCCTTACTTTGAGAAACCTTAGTTTGGCTTGTTTCAGGGGTCTCATCAAGATCGTGAGAACTTGAGGTAACAACTAGCAAAAGATGAATTTCTTCGGTTTCCTGATGGGTCCCTAAATCATCACAAAGCCGATCATCGAATTTCAGAGGCTTCATATGGTTGATAGATAGATACGAATGACAATTCTCAGGGGCGTGAGTGAAATTTTTTTTAGATAAGTAGTGATTATTGGGGCCATCAATTTTGGTAGGTTGGGTACCTGGCATGTTAGGCTCCCCTTGGGTTAAAAATTGTGTTGAATCAATAAAAGAAACATCTTGAGGTTGCTGAGACAGGAAATCACTCTTTTGGCTGTTTAAAGATTGTGGATGAAAAATATCAGGCGTAAGAGATTCATAAATTTCGTAATGTGATTGTGAAACGCTATCGACGTGCTTATGATTGTTGCCAATACCAGTATAAGAACATTTTGAATGACTTGAGGAAATTACTGGTGCGACAGACTCATGAAACAAATTAGGGAATAATGGATGAAATGATTCAAATGCGGGGGTATCAACCATACAAGGACTTTCATTTCGCACATCAGTGTCATCCAGAGAAAACAATGACCCTGCATGCCTATCATGGTCCAAGGATTTTGTAAGGAAATCAACTTTGCCCAGGACAGGGCTCAATTTATTATCAATATGAGAATGAGATTTAGAATCGTACCCAAGAAAACATTTAGTGGAATCGAGATAGGTTTCATTGACAGGGAGAGATGTTAGGCCAATATGCTTTTCAAGGTCTGATTTGACAGGGTGTGTGAAATATTTAGGGACAAAGTCTGAACAGCTGGCAACTTGAAGATCATCATAAAAATCACTAGGATCAGGCTTGGTTTAAGATTGAAGTTGTTCTAGGGAAACTAAAACCACATGTCGAAACTGTTCAATTAAATATGTCTAATCGACATCCCTTTCAGGGAACTCAAGTAAAAAATGAACAAACCTGATAGAAAACTCCTCTAGAGATTCTTGAGGTTCCATTGTGATCTCATTTAACTTCATTAATACACTTTAAAAATTGCACCTGTGAAAATCTTGTTGTAATTCACTGGTGAGTTGTTTGAACGAATGGATGGAAGCTGCCGGCAATGTGTGGCACCATTTTCTAACACGACCTTCGAGAGTGAGGAATAAAAGCACACAAGCCAACTCCTCATCGTCAATTTCGTAACACTCACAAAACTCACAGAAATTTGAAAGGTGCTCGGTTATGGAAACTCCAATTTCACCATCAAATTTCAACTGGGACAAGTGATACATAGGTTCATCAGGGATTGAGCATCAAGAACTAGATAAATCTGATAAACATCTCATGAGAATGATTTTGGGATGAGCCATTACATATATGAGACTAATTGCAAGCTCTGAGGGCTCATCTTGTCATCTGGCCCTCCTTCTAACGCCAATTTGTTGACAGGAAAAATTGTACTGCCGACAATAAGGGGGTCTCCTCGATGAAAGGTCTTGATTAGACCTCACACCGTTTGGCATAGGATCCCCATCCGGTATGTGGGCCCAACTACCACCATAATTGTTTCCACTTTTGGTTCTCGGATGAGAAGATGATGGAGCAGAGGAAAAGATGAAATGACCAATCAACGAAGAAAAATCAGCCCAAGATTAATGAACCATAAACAAAGATTCAAGAAAGTCTAAGCAACAAAAATAAAATGGGATATGCCGTAACTAGGATCAGTGAGCCAAAAACCAGTCAAACATACATGAAAGAAAACATGCCAGAAGTTAACTACAAAGTAGTTCACAATAGATCACTATTGTGGCATAGACAAATAAACACTAATCCAAAAGAAAACATACATACAACCACTGAGAAAAAGTTCATAACCAATGGCATGCATGAAAGAAAACGTACAACATAATGAAGTACTAGACAACTAGAACTATCACTACAAATGAGCATGTGAATCAGTGCCGGAAAGGATAATATATTATTAATGTTGCTGCAACATCAAATACATGTTTACAACTCGTCAAAACCAAATAGTGGGACATGGGCTATTCATCTCAATGAATGATACAAAACCCTAACCTTGCTACCTATCTCTCTCTCTTCATACCAAGAGTTGAGTGCTTTTAGCTCTCTAGCAACAATTCCTCTATCATAATGGCTTTCATTTTCGAGCTAAAAGTCCATCTATCCTTTCTTGAAGTTGTACATATAGGCTGAGATGACTCTTGAGTTTCCCTTGACTCTTGGTATTCCCAACTGTTGGGATGGCTTGCAAATTGGTCCATTTGCGACCCACGACCTTAGGCAATCTGCGACTTGCGACCTTGGGAAATCTGTGACTTGTGACTTAGAACAAGCTGTGACTTGTGACCTTGGGCAAATCTGTGACCTACAACCTTGAGCAATTTGTGACTTGCGTTCTTCTTTCGGTGATCTCTGGGTTTTGCGGAAACATTCCTTTTCCTACATCTCTGTCTTGTGAACGTCACCAAGTGACTTTGAGCTTAGAGTGAGTTTCTTGGGATTCGTGAGAATCCACTTGCTGTGAAAAGGACCCCCTTTCTTACTGGGAAAAAAATTTGGCTCTTCGTGCAAACCAAAATCTTCCACTTGCAATCACATTGTGTAGGTTACATGTCTTCATGATTGAATACTAATAATGCCAGAGGTGTATTTAATTAATTGCAAGAGTGAAAACGATAAATTTAGACCCCTGTGTGGTCAAGTGTTGTGCCACTATTTCATCAGAGAGAATGGCTCGTGTAGGCTTTCCCTGCACCTCTTCAATTAGTGTAATGTCTGTTGGTATCGCTATGGACTGAGTGCCAGATGCAGATCTATAGTTTAACTTGTTTTGGTAGTTGTTACTTCATAAGGGTGGCTCAGTTGATGAGACATGATGCCCCTTCATCCTCTCTGAACATCGCACCATGTAAAAATGAATTTATAAAATGCAGGTACATAAATGGAACTGCTGCTCATACTTCACTGAGGGCTTAGTGCACATAATTAAATTATCCTTGCATGTTAACTCCACCAACTGACTTGTTGCACCAGTGAAAATAAATAATGACCAGTTCTGAATGAGGGGAGGGACCTTGATGAGAAGGGTCCTTCCACATCTTCAACTCTTGAAGTTCAAGACCCAGTTGAGGTTGTTGACTACCTCCAAAGAAGAATCCAAAGACCATACAAAGGAGGTATATCTTTAAGTTGTTGACTGTCTTTTGTTACACAGTCGACGATGCATTTGCATTAATTCCAATCATATTACAGATACACATTTTTATGAAACACTGCTTCTTCCACGACCACAGTGGTCTAAGGTTGACAATGCACTCAGCTCCCATTGTGATGCAACGTATTTCAAATTTGGGCTTTATTTGGTGAACGCAGGTGACATCTGGAGATCCTGAATCACAAGCTTTGAAGCTAACGATGCCCCTGACCTCATTATCAGAAATAAAACTATTCTCTAAATCTTCCTTGGGAATGAGGGAACAAGAGGATTTCTTGTAGCCCTTCCTCGTGACCCTGTATCGAAATTCGAAAGAAAAACATTGACTTCTTTATCTTGTATCAGGAACCTTTGGCAAGAAAAGTATGACACCCTTATGGATAAACAGTTTAACCTTCAACATTTTATAATGCCTCCTTCATCAGAGCCATCAAACTTGCAGGTTGGGGTGGAGATTCGTCTGGCTGATATTATCTCCTACTTCCTGTCAGTCCAGAACCCATTGGAGGAGGAGTGTTAACTGAGACTACACCCTCCTTATGTTCTCCACAATGGAAACCGTGATATGCACTAAATGATACCTCCCCCATGTTAAAAAGGTTTGCGCCAAGATATCAATAAGGGGGAGGCCCTTTGAAATGGGGTTTAATCTGAGTGTTAATCAAGAAGAAATGCGATTTTATCAAATATAGGAAGTGATCCCTCGAACAAGAGTTTCCAGCCCTTGAAATTTCCCACGAGCTTGCAAGTTTACACGTCTGATGTTTTAAAACCACGTGATGCCACTCATCATGCTCCTTCCCCAGACACCATTGGAAGGCTCTCTTAGTGTGTGCACGTAGAGCATGAAATTCATAGTTCCCAGGATTTTTAAATTATGAGGTTGTAACTCCTCCTGCCTTCTTGAGGCGAGGTCTTGCGACCTCAGAAGTAGTGTGACTTGGTGTTTTTAATGTGAGATGCGACCTCACAAAGGTCTCATGGTCGCAATTCCAACCCAATCACATATTTCATTCATTTCATCAATTTCGCGACTCAGTGACCCGAAGGGATAACACGACTGTGCTTTTAAATTGAAATGTTCCCTTATGAAGGTCACACGGTTGCAACTCCACCCAAGTCACATGTTACGTTCACTCCATCAGTTTGCGACTCAACGACCCAGAGGGATAATGCGACTGTGCTTTTAATTTGAAATATGCCCCCGTGAAGGTCGCACGGTCGCAACTCCACTCAAGTCGCAAATTACGTTAGCTCCGTTAGTTTGCGACCTTGTGATCGGTCACGTTCTTAGTGAGGTCGTGCCTCTGGATGATGACTGAGGACCTGAACCATGACCTGTTGACCAGTGTGGCCGCACACCTTATACAGTGACATTATTGGAGAAGCACGAAGCATCGAGCCATGACCTGTATGAGGTCAACACCGAAAACGCCCAAGGATAGCTTCATTATTTCCTTGGTCTTGCAGACTACCTCGCTACCTGAATTCCTAAACTTTGAAAGGGGTGAAGAGTGAATAAGATGATCCTTGGACATGTCTTTCAACACTGGGACATGGGCTAGATTCCAATGAGAAGGTCGTGAAGCTACTGGGAATTACTCACCTCTAGCCGTGTGTTTCATTCTCTGTATTCATATGCAACACACAGGAATGAAGTGTACAACTGCAACTTCATGATTTGATCATGCGCATTCCCCATGATGCGTGTAAAGGCCACTTCTTCTCTTACGAGCTTCCACTGAATACAGATTGCACAATGCGCACTAAACCTTAACGCAGTCGTAACCTGAGCGCAGTCGCAACCACAACGCACAAGCATTTATTACGTGCTAATGTTTTCATGAAATGTGGTTCCTTGGGCTGCCAATAAGGTGCGCAATTTATGGGATAAGGATTCATGCCTATGTCGTATTATGACTCCCTTTTATATTCCACAACGGGAAACTGTGCGAACATTTCGATATTTTCTTTCATCTCGGCAATGTTCCAAACCTTACGCACGTTCCAGCCATGCCTACGTACATTGCTCTCTTCTTGAATTTTTTTTAATATTCTGCTTCTGTGGTAAGATCCTCCTTCCTGAACGAGCTTGAAATCATATATGTATTGCAAAAGGAGCACTAAATCTTAACGCAGTCTCAAATATCTCTCTTTCGATCGTGCACTTCTGTTCCACCTCCAAGAAACTCGAATTTGTCATTGTGCAAGACTATCTATTTCTGGCTTCTCTTCCTCCTAATCGACAAGTCTCCACAACACATATGTATACATGCCGTGAAATGTTTTAGGCCTCCATTCCGTATGGGTCTTTGGGTGGTAAATAAGGCACATTTTATGGAGACAGATTTATTCCTTTGTTAGCCCATGGACTTTCAAAACGTTTTGTAATGCGTAGTCGTTGGAATCCTCCCTTTGTCCTCTAACTATGGCTTTGGTATGCATGTGGGATTGGATCTCTCTTTTAATTAAAAATATGACCCCCCATTGAACAAGTTATTGCCTTTCTCCTTCCCGACTTCATGGCAAAATTTGACTCACATATGAGGTACATTTGTCTTATGTATGTCATTCCATTCAGGGCCTCTGATGTAATATTTCCTTCCTTCCCATGGAGCCACGCCAAACTGGGAAAGATAAAATAAATATTGCAAAGCAGGAGACCTCCTAAGATTATTTCCATGTGCAATATTGTGAGTGAATAGGAATGTAGCCACTAAGTGATCAATATCACTAGCCTTGCCATAATTGGGACGAAGTTTAATTGTTTTCATTCCTTTCATAAAGTTTGTATATTGTGTGCATATTCGTATAGAAATAGTAAGGATGATATGAACAAGCAGGATCGAAATCATTTGTCCACTAAGCTGGGGTTGGCATGTGCTTTGTGGGATGCCTTTTAGGTTTACTTTCATCATCTACCATATCAAAGCCAAACACTGGTTTCAAGAAGATCTGTAGGTCAGGATGAGAACTTGGATCAATCGTAACCCCAAAGAGAGGAATGAATATGTTATCCAAAATATTTCAAAAATATGGAGCGAGTCCCATCCATTGGTACACATTGTACAGTCGAGGAAACTGAATTAACCAGATGGAAAATTCACTATATATCTCATTGCTAAAAAAACCACTTGCTGACTGGTTCCATTTGCTTTGTTTCCTTTCATAAAAAAATATCCTATATTCTGCCATCTGACATTTACTTGCTTCCAGATCAGACCATACTTGTTTTGACGGCTCAACAAGAAAACAACCTTGAATGAGATTGCCTTGCTTTAGGGAAATTTTCTGAGTCTACTTTGTCCACATGGGTTATACTTCAGACTAGACTTATCAAATTGGTGAAATGTATTCTTGTCTGCATGTACATCCAGGAGATCAACATTGAGTTCGTACCTTGTAGGACTTTCAAAAACTTCCTTTAAGGTGAGATATTCGCCATCTCAGAATATAACCACCTCATCTGGTTCTTCCTTCAGCTTAGATTTGATAAAATGCAACAAATGCTTCTGGTTCATGCATGCTGAGTGATGTACATGGGTATCATATTTTATAACCTTGTAAAAAAAAATCACGATGGGATGCACTCTTCTGAGTCATGAATTCTCTATCTACATTTAACATTAGATGAAGACTAAACTTTTGTTCTAAAAGGCATAGTCGATGATGGCACAAGGTACGAACATTTGCCAATGGAATTATTCGAAGTATCCGATGTACATCAGTGAAGAATGTTTTTGCATCAACAACATGAAAAGTTCTTCCCCTGATTCTTTATTTGGATAAACATGTACCACACCATCCTCCATTTGAAAATAATGTTCACTTGTTCCTCCCCTTCACTTGTTGGCACATCCTTGTCATCCGCCTTAATGAGGTCTTCAACTATAACCTTAAGTTTCATCCCTGCATGGGTAGGGGGCATGTGGATGAAAGTGTCCTATTTTGCAACTGCGACCTTGTTTTTTAGCTTCAGTTTCTTTCCCTTGGTGTGGTGATGACATTTTTGGGTATATCATCCGTGGGATTGGCCTGTATGAAACATTATAATATCAATTAGTTTACAATTACCCTGTAGAGAATGATGCCCCCAAATAATTTACACGAGCTTGGTGAAGTATCCAAGAAGAATGCCTAAATAATCCATGGTGAAAGGGCTTCTAATGAATATACTTAATACACAGAAAAGTTTCCATTCGAGTGTATGCATGATGATCCCCACCCCCCCCACACATGGCGTGGCTGTGGCGAAAGTATCTCGTCATGATGGTGAGAAGGTTTATGAGGGGCTGAGAATAGGTCACGGGGATGTGACTGGCTACAAGCCAGGTAAGAAAAAATACCCTAATGGCTAAGCGGGTAGAGGGGGACTTGAAATTTTGAAAATACCCAAAAGTTTGGGTGGTGTTGTAGCGGCTACAACACAGTAATAGCTAATGGATCAGCAATTTGATTTTCTTTTCTAGTGACAAAATTTATATTAAATGATGAAAAGTAATGCTCAATCAAATCCTAGACTTCATTCCTATAATTCTTCAATTTGGAATTTTTCACTTGGTAATTATTTCTCACTTGCTTAATCACCAACTTTGAATCAACAAAGGCAATTAGTTATTCTGCTCCGAAATCTTTCGCTTCCTTCATACCCATCACAAGTGCTTCATATTCAGCAGTGTTGTTAGTGGTAGAAAATTGTAGTTTGTATGATATGGTCACCTTCTACTGAGTAGTAGAAATGAGGACTACATTGGCTCCCGATCCTTCTCTTGAAGAGGCTCCGTCAAAATACAATTTCTTGATTTGTCCTCCTTATGAATGCTACTGATTTGCACCTTGAAAGTGCTATTTTTCACTTATTTCGGGTTGAAAATAATTATCATCAGCAACAAGGTGCAGAATTGATGACCCCAATTCCTTTTCTTCATCATATATGGGATCGTTTGATGGATTTTGATGATCACTAATGATGTAGGCCATTTGATTTTCCATATACAACCTTATGAATTCCCCTCCAAATACTAGGATGGTAGCATATGACATGTCCATCTCAAGGGCACCTCCCAATTTCTTAGACCAAGATCTGGAAAGTAACATCCCAAATCTAGAAGAAATGTTAGCAACCACAATTTCCATCACTAAGCTCTTCATAGGCAGTTGAGTAAGGGAAAAAACGAAATCCTTAATCACTCCTAGACACTTGAATTTTTTGGAGTCAAAGGTGTAAAGTTCATGGTATTGTTTGGTGATCTCTAATCCCAATTCATCCATCACTTTCTTTGGCATGAGATTGTGGGAAGCTCCATAATATAATAGACAATTATGCAACAATTTTTCATGTATATTGAGTGAGAGGTAGAAAGGTGGTGAGTTATCATCATTTTGGTCTTGGACATGACAACCTAGATAAATAGTTGGATGCTCATCCTCAAGGTTGACTGAATCAGGAGCGAGAGGAGGCTGCAAAGGACTCTTGAAAGACTCTTTATATGTTGTATTTTCAATAATTCCAGTAGTGGGACTGGAGTTTTGATTTTATTCAATTCATGTTTGAAACTGAAATAAATTGGAATTAATTCCTTATTTTCTGCAATAACTTTAACAATTGGGGCAGAATTTTGAGGTGGAGGAACCTCATTTACCTTGGCCTTCTATTTAGCAGCTTGTTTATTTGAATCTATTTTTTGTTGAGGCTACTGAAAAGGACCTTTGGACCTCAAAGGGTTTTTTGTTTTGAACTTCTTGATGTTTTTTATCATTCTATGCATAAATTTGAGCATTGATATCATCAGAAAACAAACAAATTCTTGATCTATCTTCATATTCCTGCTATGTCAAACATGTTGACTATGAAGTTTCTCCCACATGGTTTATTTCTTCATTTCCTTGTTGTTATTCTTCAGCAAAATTATTCAAAGGAGGTTGAACATTTTGATCATCAGAGTTCCTCCTTGGGCGCTGTAGGATTTGTTGAGGCTAAAAAGGCCTCCTGAAGGGAGCCTGATTTCTATTAGCTTTGTTTTGATTGGCCCTATCAGCTGGTTTATTTTCTACCTCTAATTTTGACATCTTCGAGGCAAGTTCCTTGATCAAATTGGACATTTGATAGATCTTTTCTTCTGCTGAAAGAGAGTTGGAAGAAGAAGGATTTTCTTCTTTCATCTTCTTTTTGTCTTTTACTACCTTTTCTTCCTCCATTTTTAATTTATTAGAAGCCATGAGATTAGACTGCACTCCAATTGCATCCTCTTGCATAGTTGTCAGTGTCTGTGATTTTTTAGCCCTCAACCATAAAATAAGCTCATAATCTAAAGAATTTACAAAATTTATCATAGCTGCGGTTTCAGTGAGTTTAATTTCTTTTAAAGCTCTTAGTAAAATCAGTTGAAGACTCATCTGCCTTCTTCTTTAGAGTTCCAAATTCTATAATATAATAAACATAGTCTTTCCTATCACCCCAATGCTTCACAAATATATCTTCTAATTCATCAATTCTTGTACTTGAATTTGGAGCCAAAATTCTAAACCATTTTCGAGCTTCACCATCCAAGCTCTAAACAAAGAGTCTTGTCCAAACATCTTCATGTTAAATATTATGATTGTTTGCATAACTATAGAAAGCTACTAAAATTTCCTCAGCAGAAACTCCTTCTCCCTCCCCAGTGTATTTTGGAAGATATTTCAAGTAATCTCCTTGGGGAAGTGGATGCAAGGCTTGAGGGAGAACAAGTGGCGCATATCTTGTAGCCACTATCTTTTGCATCCTTGTAAGGGTAGGTTGGGCCATATTTTTCTGAAGTACAACTGATATAGCTATTTGAGAAATAGGAATTACAATTGGTGAATTCTGATTCTGATTTAGGACAATAGAAAATTGGGGGTCTTGAGCTGATTTTTTAGGATTTGGAAATAAGAAGAGTGGGTTTTCAAAAAGATGAACAGAGGATGTCTTGACTTATCCTTCAGTAGAAGAATTAGAATCTAAAGTTGTCTCTGGAGGGGATGGATTTAATTCAACTTTATTTTTCTGAGCAAGGAAATCAGATAAATTAAAAGTAAGACCTTCAGGTACAGTCTCTTCAAGTGGATGAGAGGAAGATGAACCAATAGCTGGATTTGGAGAGAAAGGAAAATATTATTTTTGAGGCGTGACAAGAGAATGGTATTCAAGATGAGTCTGAAGGAAATTTAAAATAGTCTTGAATTATTCTTCAGTCAAAATATCCCTATCAAGGAAAGGTGCAATAGCCAATACTTGTTCTAATTCCCCTTCAGTCATCACAAATCCTTTTGACTTCTTTTCAACACTTATAAATTCATTTTTTTTCCTCTTTGACTAGAACATTACTTATTTTAGATTTACTAGGTGATGAGTAAGAAAAAATTTTAGTTGAGCCTGGGTTAAAAATATCCACTTTATTTTCTAGGGGAATAGCTTCAACTTGAGATTTTTTAGCAGAATATTTTGAAACTAAAACCTCTTTAGATTCTAAAGTAGATAGAGGTACATTTTTCTTTGGAGCATAATTTTTGTGTATCTTCTTCATTGACTGAGATATGGCTTCCACTGATCTCTATTTTCCTTTGGAATCTTTGATAATTTTTTCTGGGTCAAAAATTGGGGTCACAATTGGAGCTCTGATTCCTCCTTGTAGAAGGAGGTCTTGAAACCCCTCTTCCTCTTCGTGGAGTCACTAGGTGAGAAAATTTGTAGTCTTCTTCAAGTCACCAATTATTTTTCACCATTGTTGGAGAGGTAAATCCCCTCTGCGGACAAAGGCGATCCCTACTAGCCCAGATCGGGTCTAGCAACAATCAGACACGCAGTGACGTAGGTCTCTAGTTACAAAAATGACAAAACATAACAAGTTGCCTACCTCAGGTCCTACACAATGGTCGTTGAAGAAAGGATGATGCTTCCCATCCTTCGCTTTGGCAGATCATGATCCTTCCACTTAACACGTCCGAACACCTGCACACATGCGAAGAAACACAATGGTACATAGCATATAATCTAAATCTTGTAACCATACATCAGTCAGAGAGGATGTAATTCATTGCATCAAAAACAAAGACACATGAATTAAACCATAATCAAATTCGTTTATCATTAATAATAACAAAGAAAGATGCAACCCAAGGCTCTGACGCTGGATCTTCCTTCGGCGGGTCGACAATGGAGCACGTCTCAATGAAGCTCGTCGAGAATGGGACAAAGCTCTCTCTCTTCGACTTGGCTCTCAAAGGATGTTTGGTGATAGTCTCCTTGCTACAGATTCAACTCTTCTCTAGTGCTATTAGGACTACTAGCTTGCTAAGGGAAAATGGCAAGGTTATATAGATGGTGGAAGGGGAGTTGGGATACCTACAATTGTGGGATTGGCCCTATCCTCAAGGAAGCTTCCATGATAGGTGGAAAAACACCTCCCATACATGGAGATCCGGAGCCAAACCTCCCAACTCATTTTAGAGACTCGTTGAGGAGTTTGTTGAAATCAAACTTCGGCCATTTATTTTAAAAAAAAAATCCTTATTAAGCTTGGCGTGGGAAATACACTGGGACAAAGCGCTAGTTGGTGCGCCCTCTTTGGTGGATTTTCCCCATTGGCGTGAGGGATGAATTGGCTAGTCACGCCAAGGCCAAAAGATCAGTTTTTAGAGTTTTTCAAAGGAAACTTTCTTTAGAGGAATGATTGTCCTTGTCTAAGGGGATGCCATGAAAGTGGTTTCAGGTTATGTCACTGCTCATAGGTCATGGAAAAGGCCCTCCAATGTGTGGGACGGGGGATTACAGGGACAGTGACAAATTACTGTGTAACAACCATAAAGAATTGATTATCATCAATTCATGACAATAGACCCAGGAGAATACTTTGTTTCAAGGCCTTCGTCTCCTAGCAGACACACCAAAAGATGTTGGTGCTGGAATCAGCACTTGGACTGCAACAAGCGCCTGACCATACACATCCTAAACTATAAAGCACTTTAGTGATTTGTTTTATGAGATTGGTAGGTGGTAAAAAATATGATTCATTGAAAAGAGATTTTAGTCAAATCCACAGTTATACTAATGAGGGTATTGTAACTTGATGTGGTAGCAGGGTGCAAGTTTGTAGCCTATGAGGAGAGGAAACTGTAAGATGAGAGAGGAAACAATAGGTCTATAAAACAGAAATCTACTGCATTTAGTAGAAATTCACAAAAATATAAGTTTGACAATATTCAATTGAGAGAAAGTTATTTCTAGTCTAACAAAATTTTCACTGAAATATCATGAAGAATAACTATCATGAGTGATGCTCTTCCACTGTTATAACATATATTTGATTAGGAATGTTCACAATGTGAGACTAACAAAAACTGATAAAACACATAATATGCTTAAGAATAATAAAAACACATAACAATATGATTATTTGCAAACTGAAACTGGAAGAAAAGAGATATGGAAACACAAGTAAAGTAGACAATACACACAACAAATTGGTAATAAGTCCTCAATAGTATCATTCCATTTCATTCACAAAAAATATTACAGATCATATAAGTCAAAATTATATAACCACCAACCAACCCTGACTTCATATCAGTTTGGCATATATATACAAAATATGATACTGTCATCTTCCGCAGAAAAAGGTAACTCTGTTTCAAAGGTCATTAAAACCTCGTGCAAGAGGTGAGGCTTATCCCTTAATCTTAATTACAAAGTGCTACATTAAAAACAAGATAAAAATCATGAAGGCATCATGAAGGTTGTCACTCCAAAATGGTTGTGTGAGGTGGCAGCCTATTCGAAGACCGCTCTCTTGTTTTAGTGCAACCAATCTTCAGCAGAAAGTGTAAAAATAGTGGGAGTGACATATGTCTGTCTCCTTCAAAACAGAAACATGATATTTTAGAGAAATATGGATATAAGACATCTGGAAACATCCATTTCAACTGAATAACCTCTCCACTTCATCTTTTTAATTTCACCATCATGATTCAAAACAAAAAGTAGCCCATTTCCATCACATGCTGATATTTCAAAATAATTTCTACTTTCGCAGAAAAGGTAGCAATAATCCAAAAACATGGAACATTTACCCAAAAAGGTTTTCTCCAAGTCAGCCCTATTCTTCATTCATAAAAGGTCTAGAATAGAAGAAAATATTCGTATAGCTTTTGCTTTAGTCATCCTTTTATCAGACCTCTTTTTCTGTACTTGGCTCTTTGACTGAGCTTTCTTCTTCCTTTCAAATTTGTCTTCTAGGATTTATTCAATGTTGATAATATCATCCCTTAGTTTAGGATTGGAAATCAACTTGTTTTTTAGCCTGAGTTTGTTTCTTTGTCTAGTATGAGGTCTTTTGACATAGGGATCAGGAATGAATTTGGACCTCTTTCCTCCATGTATAAATTTACTAGACTCTTCCTCTTCATCTTTTGACTCTGTGTAATCAGGATCACTACTGTCTTAAAATGAGGAATAGGAATGTATCTCATTTTTCTTCCTCTTCTTGATCGAAGAACACATGGAGGATACTAATTTAGCCAAGGTATGATCGGCTTCTATGGTAGGCTCTGTCATTTTCTATTTTCCTTTCTTGAGAGAAAGAAAAACTTGTGAGAGGGTGGACTCAGTGAGAGATGTGCCACTATTTAGCTGCACTTGATGAGATGACTCAGGAATCTGGCTTGAAATTTTCATACTAGGGTTGACTTCCACTAGTTCTTCTACCATGAAAAATTTCTTCTTAAGCTGGCTTTGTGAAGAGGAGGAAATTTTTTCTTTATTCTTTAACATAGGCTTCTTAGGAGAAGATGGTGAACTATGTGAAGCAGGAGCAACATTGGTTTTCTCATGGATGTCTTTCTTCTTTTGCCTCCCTACCTTTCTTCTAGAATTAATACTACCAAATACTTCCTCTCGTAAAAATCTATCCCAAGTAATTTTCTTCTTTTTGAGATGATAGAAAAATAATATTTTAATCAACCCTCTGTGATACAAATTATGCAAGGAATAGTTTGGAATTTTTTGTAGCTTGAGGGACATTTTAAGTAGAGATTTATATAGAAAATAGGGTAGGTTCAGAGGTTTTTCTCCTGACATGTGGGCCAAGAATCTCAACTGATAACGATGAACATAAGAAAACCTCCCTTCGCATGTGATGTATTTCTGGACTGAGGTAATAACATGCTGCCACTCGACTTTGAAACAAGAAATATGAGCAGTTGAATTCCATTTCATATGAGCATATTCAGGCTTAAGGTAGGAGCTTACTGCTTCAGGCAGTTCTTTTCTTTTAAACCAATGTTCACCGGTTGCAGAAGACTGGGTTGCATGTCCTATGATAGCCTCGGAAATGTTGAATTTTTTGTTGCCTAACCTGAGCTTTTCGCCATCGAAAGAGTCAGCGAAATCTGGAGCCAATGCCACGTTCTCCCCAGAAAACTTCTGGAGGAATTTATACCAACCTGTATATTTGAATTGTGATTTTTTCCTTGCATCCACAAATCTTGTGTTAGCAGGCTCTAACCTATTTACCTTTCCTCCTTTCCCCATTTTCTGACAGCTAAACTTCTTACGAATATAACTGTTGAACTCTAGTTGCAATGTTGTCCACGAAACCTGAGACTGCTTGCTAGAATATTGGTTTTTGTTTACCTATATCATACACAGAGGCCTCAGGTTGAGTGATCATTGAGCTCTCTTCTGTAATTTCGTGCTTGCAATTATGACAAAGAGTAATCACACATTTTTGAAATGATTCAAAAGCTGGCACCGAGTCATCCCACTAAGCTTCACACTTCCACCTTATCATTAAATTTTATATTCCTCATACCATGCTTTCTTCCCTATATAAGTCTTATTGCAGCACGAAACTATCTTTTAACATGCATTACATACAAAACCATGGTTCTTGGGCCCCACTACCTGGTGACCAATCTGAAGAAATTGCAAATTGGATGCCCACAAATTTAACTTTACATTGATAATGGCTAAACCGTAAACTATGTGATTTTCCAAATCATTCTAGTGCACTACGCCGACACGTGCCCTTCACCTCATCGCATCGCAAATCACTTAACATACCACACGATTGCCTTAATGATAAACTTTTAAAATTGTGATTTACGAAATCGCTCCATCTGCGTTTTAATCCCCACCATTGATCTACGCCTAGATCTGACGATCTTCTTTGCTGGCCCTTCACCTCATCGCATTGCAAATCACTTAACATACCATGTGATTTCCTTAACGGTAAACTTTAAAAACTTCAATTTACGAAGTCGCTGCATTTGCGCTTTAATCTCAGTGGTTGGTCTGCTCCCCTTTGGATCTGCGATTGGATCATGGCCGTCCGCTCCTCTTGCATGTGGTTCTTCTCTATTGCTTCATTCCTTAGTCTAATTCCCGGTGAGATTCCTTTAAACATTTTCTACTGCTCTTTTTCGGATCTCCCACTCTATTGGTTAAGATGTTTTCTTCCAGCTGCACTTTGATTTTAAAGAACTCTGGTTGCCATGAAGCATTAATTTGCCTGCTTTAAAAATTGATTACCTGTTTACCTGTAGCCTCTTTATTGAGATAACCAAAATCTCTGTGAAATAGCTACTCTTTTCACTGTGTGGAATACATGAATTTTATTTCTGAGATATAGTTGCCTTGTGCTATATTAATTTTTTGACAATGAATTTGCAAAAAAGGTAGCCATTATTCCAGACTAGATGACTGCAATTTTATTACCGAAATATCAACTAACCTTCAACACTAACATAAGTTAAAATATAGATTTTAACTTATTTTAAGGACTCTAAAACACTGTGACACCTATTCACTTAAAAATACCTTGATGTTGGGACTCTTTTTAACTTTTATTGGAAATGACTCAAAATTTAGACATGGACTAGGATACAATACAAATTTGAAAACAGTGACACAATGGCGATTACACCATTAGCATTTTTAGTGCTAACAATTTCCTCAACTGATATGGTTAACAATGGGGCGAATGTCTTCCTATCATGGATAAAAAATATTTGACATACTCCACACTTTTGGGAATAGGCCTGAGCATCCTTAAATAATGTAGCCCAATAGCAATCAACCCGCATCACCCTAAGATCAATGGTATCACCTTTGAAGTTCCTAGCAATTGGTCAATTGTGAAGGTCTGTTAATACCCTTTCTAAATATGGAGGCTTTAGACATATGAGTAGGAAACCATTGTGGTGCTGAAAAATCACACCATGAAAAAGTTGGTAAGATAAATATTTAAGGAATATTACCCTCTTCTGTTTGGTTGATATATGTGAAGGCGAGGTGTCTTTCTCTAAGTATTTTCATATGTCTGTAGACCAAGATGTGGTTGTACTTGTACGAGAACGTTTTCAATCATTAGAGAAAATTTGAGGTATAAATGGACCTCCTAAGGAATATTATTAAATAATAGAGGAAATAATAAAATAATATTAGAATACATCATCAAATTTTAGAGGGAAAAAAGAAAAAAACTAATTTTTCAACTTGTATATTCAACTTATATCCCTACAATTTTACTCAAATTTCGAGTGGGAGAACTCATTGGATGAATTAATTCCTTAGCCAAGTATTACCCATGTTTCATACTTCCGATGGACCTTTCTACATGAAAAATGAGAAATGTATGTAAAGTCATGTATTTCTCATTTTTCGTGTAGCAGGGTCCATCGAAAGTATGCAACATGGGTACATCATATATTTTCATGTATTTATACTTTTTCATGTATCAAGATCCATTTAAAGTATGAAACATGGGTACTCCTTGGATGAGGAATTAAATTCTGCATCCAATGAGTGCTCCCGCTTGAAATTTGAGTAAAACTGTCGGGAGATAAGTTGAAAATATGAGTTGAAAAAGTAGTTTTTTATTGTTTTTATTTTTTAATATTTTTAATTTTTTACTCCAATAATGATGGATCATCCCCTGTGATTGACATCATCATCTTGAATCCTATTGGTTCTTATAAATTTCATTTTGGTTGTACATTCTTGTTTTGAGGCCCATTTTTTGCCTTAAAATTTCACTAATTGTTATAGATTTCGATCTCTTGTTCTCACCTAGAAGAATCCTCTTCTAGTGAATCCACTGCTTCTGTTGTGAGTTGAAAAATACCATGGCCTTTGATGGTGTGAAATGACTTGAGTTCAATATCATATTCTTGCAATCATGTCATCCAGTTTTCCCTTCTCTCACTCAACTCCTATTGTACCAAGAGTGATCTAACTACCAGGTGGGGCACCAAGATAATAGTGTGGGCTTTCAGGAGGTAAGGCCTAAAATGCTTGAATGCCTTGAATATTACATATGCTTGTTTATCGATGAAAGGATAATTCATTTATAATCCCTGTAAACCAATGCTTATGAAATATATAGGTCGCTCATTTCCTTGATTGTCCTTTTGTGTCAATATGGCTGCAATAGACATGTTAGAAGAAAAAGTGTATAACAATAAATATTTTCCAAAATATGGTTTGTATAAGGTTGGAGCGTCAGGGACGACTGGCTTGATTCAGTTAAATTATATTCTCTCTCTTATCCCATATATATATATATATCATCCTTCTTTATCATCTCTTGTAATGGTTTAACGATTTGTGAATAATCAGAGTTGAGCTTTTGAAGAAAAATATTTTTCCCCAAGAAGGATTTTATTGCTTTATTGTTCATGGGAAAATGGATTTGAGAAATAGCCTTGACCCTCTTTGGGTGGCCTTAATTCCACTCTTAGGGATAATTTGTCCTAAAAGGTTGCCCGCCCTTAGACACACTCAAGGTTTTTTTTTTTTTTAATCAGATTTAATGATATTCCATATTTGAGACATCACTCAAAAATATATTTTATATGATGGATGTGATCAAATATTTTCTTGGAAGAAATTGTACATCATCCAAGTAGACGACAATAATTTGGCCGATCATTCCACGGAATGTGATGTCCATGGCCTGCTAAAATGTGGTGCCACTATTAATAAGTCCAAATGGCATGCGCTTGAAAGCACAAGTCCCCCACTTTGACCTTAAAGTGGTTTTCAAATTGTCTGATTCTACTACTAGCACTTGATTGTATCTAGAGAATCCATCTAGTAACGTGAACATTTATGACCCAAATACCATCCAAAGTATCTTCTCCATAGATGGAATAGGGTAATTATCTTGATCTAAAACCTGGTTGAGGTCGTGAAAATCAATACACAAGCATATATTGCTATAATTTTTTCTGACGAGAACTAGGATGGAAACCCATGTGGAATGAAAAAGTTTTAAAATGATCTGAACAGACTGTTATCACTCTCCTCAACTTCCTAAGGCTAACAATAAGATTGGAGAAAGGTAACCACAAACCAAAATTTAGGTCAGGTAGCTAGCCCTACCTAGAACAGAGAGGGCTCTCTCTATGTCACTTTGCAGTCAAAGGGATGAATTGATATAATATTTTAAGCTAGTTATGATGCTCAATAGATTAAGGCTTTTGTTTGTTTGGAGTTTTGCTGGATAGGAATGACAATTAGGAGACTAGGTCTAAGGTTTTGATCTAGTTTCAAAGGTTTATTTGCAGAGGTAAGGGTGAGGCCAGGTAGGTAAGCTAAGAAGAATGATTAATTTGTCATTGTGTATAGAGTGAAATGAGAGGGAATTAGAATGAATATTAAAATGAATTCATTCATAATAAGAGCAAGACATTTTCATGAAAATATTATGAAAAATAGAGCATGGAAAGCATGTTTTCTGTCAATAAACTGATAATACTTAGCATAAAGAAGAATATGTGTGAAATATGAGTAACATAACATTCAAAATCATTAGTTTACAGAGAAAAACAAATGCTCAAAGGCATACCACATGAGTCTCAACACTAAGTCTGCAACATTGTCCTTGATTTCATTAGCAAAATCTTGTACAATAGGTCCACTGAAAATAACAACTATCCAAAACAAAAAAAGACAAAATAGAGTCTACTTATAGAAAATATATACTATGACACCTCATCAGGTCGAAATCCCATCCAAAATGGATCATAAATGCAAAATATGAGTCATTTCCTAGTTTCTAGGGAGGTTAGAAACCATTCCCTAAATTTTAGCTATAAACTATGAGTGATTGTCCCTTACATTAATTACAAATTCCTTCTTGATAGGAAGCCAAAAAAAACCCAATAAATCTAATGACAACTCATAGGACATCATTTCCTTGAATTTATGACCATTTCTGAGCTTGACAAGTGTCCTAAGGAATCCAATGCTGATTTGTGACAATTCTGACAGAAGAAAAAAAACAATTTACAGAAGCATAACAGAACTTTGGAGGCACGTTTGAAACACTTTGAGAAGTCCAAATCCACTTCAGAAAGAACGGTCAACTAGCCCTATGTTCTAGTTTCTAGAACATCTTGAATTTTGAAAAATGGACCACGCGAAGGCCTTCAAAATTTTTTTCTCCCAAGGTTACTCCAAAAGCTTAACAAAGTGATCCAAAAGAATAGAAAATCCCTTTGAGAGGGATTTTGGAGGTATTACCAGAGGATTTTTGGGCTACAAGTGGTATGGCTAGAAATATTAGGGTGTATGCTACAAAATGGAGTCATTACACACTACAAAACCCTGTTCCAAATCCTTAAAAAGTTGATTTGAAGACAACTTGTCTAGAATTGCATAAAATGACCTGGAGCAAGTGTATTGTTGGCATTTCTCTCAAACTATAACACATGTGCATAAACTGAAGGAGGTTTTTTTTCTTTGGCCTATTATTTACAAAAATTATTTTACTTTTGTAAAATTCATCTCCATTACTTCAGAAATTGATTTTGAAGTCAAACTTTCCTTGTGTGCAATGTAAACCCTGAAAAATGACCATGAAGCTCTAAAAATGATGCCATGAGTCAAATTTGGATCAAACCTAGAATGTTGACCTCCCTTGTAGCTCTTCTTCTCACTTTCCATGTTTTTTTTCACTAGAATGATGAAGGGTGTTAATGAAATGGGTGAATGAATGAAAAATTGGAAAAATAAAGTGTAGGAAAGTGTGAGTTTGGTGGATGAAATGGAGGGCCTTGAAGCTGAGAAAACTTCTAGAAAAAAATTATTAGGTAGTGTTGTATGTTAGCTTCAAGTTGAAGGTGGAATGAGAGAAAATGGATGGGTGGAAGGTGTCAAAATGTCTAAAACATAGGAAACACCCAATTTTGACTGTGAGAATAGCCTGTACAATATTAGGGTAAGTTTGTGAGGTGAAATAGGAGTGATGGAGTTTAGAAAAAATTCTGAAAAAAATTCAGTGAATAGGATGGTGTCTTGTCTCCACAATTAAGGTGGAATGAAGTCAAATGGATGAGTTTACGTCATTCAAAACCCTAAAACACAGTCATTTCCCAATTTTGACTGTGGGAAAAAACTAGTGAAGAAGTTTTTTTGATGTTTCAGGGCCATGGAGCTTGATAAAAATCTAATGGGTAGGCTGACACCTTAGCTCCACAATGCAAGTGGAATGAGGGAAAATGAAGGGGTACAGGGTAGTCAAAACCCTAAAACAGATTCACCTTATGTTTTCACTATTTTTAATGTGTAAAATAACTTAGAATTAGGGTTTTGATGGTTTGAATCATGTTATTAATGGTGATGTAGGTGATAGGCTTGTGATGATGGAGCATGGGGGTGTAAGAATAATGGTTTAGATTATGGGTTAGGGTTTAGGGTGAAAAGTGTAGGTTAGGGTTTGTCAACTTATATAGCAGATATATATATATATATATATATATATATATATATAGAGAGAGAGAGAGAGAGAGAGAGAGAGAGAGAGAGAGAAATGCATGAGTAGAAAAATAAGTAACTGTTGAAAATACAATAAACAAAGTTGAAGGAGGCCTCCGAAACATCTTTCCTGATCCCCGATCCTAGTTGGAAAGTGATCACCTAAACTAGGTGGGGACCACACATGTGATTTCTTATTTTAAAAGTCTATTTTTAGACTATGTCTATTTTTAGACATAAGGATCACAAAATTCAGAGCCGCAAAGTTCGTTATCTGGATGATCGTCAAGTTGAAGGAGATAGATGGACATCTATTTTTAGACATTCAGTGGTTTCTATTTTTAGACTACCTAAGTTAAAAGGTAATTACCCTATATATTAATCTTTAATAATATTTGGTCTATAAACTTTAGTTTATCCTCTTGGAGCACTTCAGTTTGACCCCCGGAGGTGGGGCATGTAGCTGACATAAGGAAATTCGAATTTCCTATGGGTTAGTTGAGCTATTGCATGGTTGACTTCAGTTAGACTCATGTGGCAGAGTTTTGGTGGAGTTGATTGAGGAGTTAATGGAGATTGTGTTCCGGTTAACTAGTTGAACTAGTTGTGATCAGTTTAACTGACGATTACACTAGAGATGAGTTGGGTGAATTAAATATTATTTAATTCACTGATATTAACTCATTATTCAACTAAAGAACACATCAGTTTAACTCAATGCATGGACAGTTCAGTGAAGACAAGTGGAAGAGGTAGATGAAAGGGTGAGACTGACAGCAGTTGTACATTAGTTGTGCATGAGATTTGCACAATCAGTGGGATGATGATGCCAATGATGATTGCGCTGTACCAACTAGGTGAATTCAAATTCCATTCAGCTATATTCACACTTTGGATTGTGCAGTAGAGGCAGGCAGAGCAGCAGAAGGATTTGAACCTGTGACTAGTTTCAGATCTAGCTAGTTTTGTGTTCAGCATATGAGATAGTACTGAGTACTTGTGAGGAGTATTGTATTATGTATTGCTGAATTTTTCTCATCCATTATATGATACATATAGCTGGGGGTTTTCAACTATAAGCTTTCCCCATACATGCTGCGTTCTATGTGTGTGATTTGATGTTCTGTCGCTTTGTTTTATTTTCCGCATGTGACGATTAATGGTAGAAGCGATTATGTGTTATGCATGCAATTCAAATTGATGTATGATCAGGTTAATCGCAGAGAATAAACTTCATTATTCAGAAAATTTCTACATGGTATCGGAGCGAGATTAATCGTCGAGATCTATTACGGTGATTGTTTATTATTTCCTCAGACAGAGCCTGCATGCGGGCCAGGTAGGCCTCCGGAATATTCATCCTTCTTTGTAAGGTGAAAGATCTGGTGAATGCCCGTGCAGTCAATCTCTGGTTTGGAAATAATTAGCTCTCAAGTGTAGATCGGAAGCGATCGAGTTTATCAGCTGGTGGTGAAATTCGAATTTGCAGATTTGTGTTCTTGGTGCTGCGGCGAAAATGTCTTTCATCGGGTTGCGACTAGAATATGCCTTGGAAGGCAGTTCGAATTATGTTGCATGGAAGGACCGCATGGAGGCTGTATTAGATGATCATGGGCTATTGGAATTCATGGAGAAAGAGATTCCAAAGCCTACTTCTAATGATGCTGATGTTGTGGAAGCATGGCGAAAGAAACAAGCAAAGTGTCGAAGGATCCTGTTGGAGGGTGTAAAGGATCACATTGTATCCAGTTTACACGGGAAGGCCTCTCCATATTTGATGTGGAAAGCCTTGATGGATCTGTACCAAAGCAAGAGCGATCAGAGGAAGCTGGCGCTCAAAGATAGACTTAGGAACATCAAGTGTGAGAAGGGGAAAAGTATGCCGAAGTACCTCACGAGGTTCACCCAATGTCGAGATGAGCTGGGAAGTGTTGGTGTGACGGTGGAGGATGAGGATCTGGTGAGTTTGGCGCTTCTTGGTTTGCCGAAGAGTTGGCATGCATATCAAGATAGTGTCAATGGTCGGGAAAAATTGCCGGGATGGGAAAGACTGTGGTCTGATCTCGTGCAAGAGGAGATCCGGCGAAATACCAGAGATGGTTCTTCGTCAAAGGGAGCTGATGAAGAAGACTGTGCTTTGGCTGCCAAAGAAAGGAAGGGGAAGGGCAAGGAGAAGGCATCTCAATCCGGTGCGGATGGTAAAGAGCGTGACATGTCCAAAGTGAAGTGTTTTCACTGTCACGATCATGGACATTACGCCACGAATTGCCCCAAGAAGAAGAAGAACAAGCAGGCTGCTGGATTTGCAGCTGGTGAGGCTCTTGCCTCGCAATTTGAGCTGGACTTCTCATTGATCGCATGCATGTTGTCTAGTGCATTGGGATCAGGGTGGTATATTGATAGTGGCGCTTCCTTTCACATGACGGGAGATGCAAATATTTTCAGTGACTTGGTGGAGAAAGGTCTCCAGATGCATGTTGAGTTGGGTGACGGTGGACGATACAATGCAACCGGCATTGGTACCATAACCTTTCAGAGGGAGTCAGGTAAACTCATTCTTTTACAAGATGTATTGCATGTACCAGGTCTAACAAAGAATCTGATCTTAGTCGTAATGTTAGAGGATAAAGGGTATGAAGTTGTCTTTAGAGAAGGAAAAGTTTTCCTTCGGCACAAGGCAACGGGACAAGTCAAGAAGGTTGGGATTCGAGCAAAGAATCTCTACAGACTTGAAGTAGATGGGATGTCTACGGAGCTTCCTACTATTGGGAAGCGGAAGGAAGACATGCAACTAAAGCTTGAGAGGGAGCAAGTGTTGCATGCAGGCGAGAAAGACATGCAATTGAAGCTTGAGAGGGAGCAAGTTTTGCATGCAGGTGATAGTGAACCTCGGGATGTGGAGCAGCCAAAAGAGGATCATGGAGTGGAAGAGACCACTCATGCAGAGAAATTTCGTGCCAGACGGGCAGAGGGAGTGCATGCAGCTATACCACCAGGTGTAAGGTGGGGCGACATGCATGATTAATCCCATGAGGAGATTTTTGGGCAGACTCATGAGATGGTGTGGATCTCATGGATTGAACCTGGCTACGAGGTGGCCACAGCGCAGCAGTAGAAAGATCAGTTGGAGTGATGCAGGCAGATCAAAGTGACAGTGTCGGATACTGGAGCGCGGATCAGAGTTGACAGCAAGTGCAAGAGTGCATGGGTGCAAGAGTTCAACAACACAGTGGTTCCTGATGACATGTGCAGTTGGCCAAGCAGAAGTTGAAGAATTTGATGATAGATGCACAGATGGCTCAAGATCATTGAGTTGTTGGAGCCTATTCAGTTTCAGAGGAGTTGCAGAGCAGATGCATGGAGTTGCATGGCGCTTGCAAAGGGTGCATGGCACATGCATGGAGTTGCATGGTGCATGCATGAGTTTGCATGGCGCTTGCAAAGGGTGCATGGCACATGCATGGAGTTTCATGGTGCATGCATGAGTTTGCATGGTGCATGCAAAGGGTGCATGGTGAATGCATGGAGTTGCATGTCGCATGCATGGAGTTGCATGGCGCTTGTGAAGGTTGCAGGGCGAATGCATGGAGTTGCATGTCGCATGCAAAGACAGTCCTTTCTTGTTGAGAGGGAGTGTTGAAAATGGCAACAAGAAACAGTGAAGGAGGCCTCCTGAAACATCTTTCCCGATCCTAGTTGGAAAGTGATCACCTAAACTAGGTGGGGACCACACATGTGATTTTTGTCGAAAAGTCTATTTTTAGACTATGTCTATTTTTAGACATATGGATCATGTACCGGGAGCTGCAGTATGCTATTCTTGGAGGATTGGTCAAGTTGGTAAAAATAGATGGACATCTATTTTTAGACATTCAGGTGGTTTCTATTTTTAGACTACCGGGCTAAAAATAGAACAGTCAAATATTATTTACCCTTAATAATATTTGGACTATAAACTTCAGTTTATCCTCTTGCGGCACTTCAGTTTGACCCCCGGATGTGGGTCATGCAGCTGACATAAGAAAATTCGAATTTCCTATGGGTTAGTTGAGCTATTGCATGGTTGACTTCAGTTAGACTCATGTGGCAGAGTTTTGGTGGAGTTGATTAAGGAGTTAATGGAGATTGTGTTCCGGTTAACTAGTTTAACTAGTTATGATCAGTTTAACTTGTGATTATGCTAGAGATGAGTTGGGTGAATTAATTATTAATTAATTCATTGATATTAACTCATTATTAAACTAAAATAACACATCAGTTAACTCAGTGCATGGACAGTTCAGTGAAAGACTAGTGGAAGAGGTAGATGAAAGGGTGAGACTGACAACAGTTGTACATTAGTTGTGCATGAGATTTGCACAATCAGTGGGATGATGATGCTAATGATGATTGCGCTGTACCAACTAAGTGAATTCGAATTCCATTCAGCTATATTCACTTTTTGGATTGCGCAGTAGAGGCAGGCAGAGCAGCAGAAGGATTTGAACCTGTGACTAGTTTCAGATCTAGCTAGTTTTGTGTTCAGCATATGAGATAGGACTGAGTACTTGTGAGGAGTATTGTATTATGTATTGCTGAATGTTTCTCATCCATTATATGATACATATAGCTGGGGGTTTTCAGCTATAAGCTTTCCCCATACATGCTGTGTTCTATGTGTGTGAATTGATGTTCTGTCGCTTTGTTTTTTTTTTTTTTTCCGCATGTGACGATTAATGGTAGAAGCGATTATGTGTTATGCATGCAATTCGAATTGATGTATGATCAGGTTAATCGCAGCGAATAAACTTCATTATTCAGAAAATTCCCTATTACTCATGCCTTTAAATCCTCAACATTAAACCAAAGACTAGCATGGATGACGGGTTACCTTTTATTAGAGGCCACACTAAGGATGAGAACATGAGTTTGAAAGTTTACGATGGTTTTCGAGCTTCAACAACACTGGAGACTGTCACACACAGAAGTGTAACAACGTAGCTAATGTAATACACAGAAGCATAATAAGTGATTTCTCTAAAACACAGGAGCATAACAAAGTCCTTTCTCCTCACCACAGAAACGTAACACTTGGAAAATGTCAGCACAAGAGCGTAACAACTATGTTTCTCTCACCACACAAGCGTAACAATGTTGTTTGTAATACATAGAAGCATAACATTGGTGTTTTATTCACCATAGAAAATGTTATCTCTAAATTGGTAATGATGGGCTGCTCCACCAGACAACTTAGAGTAAGTCTTTCAAACCAGATTTTGACTGAGGATTAACCTCTTCAACCTGAGAGGGCTCTCTCAATTTATCTAATAATTTGCTCAATTAGGTCTTAAATCAAATGACTAACTCTGTGAGTGTCTTAGTGTATTTGATTGTAGGTGAAAAATGGGATAGATTTCACTACCATTGGGCTCATGGAACCAGTAAGAAGGAATGCAATGACAAGTGTATCTTCTTATGGAAACTAAAGCTTTTTCCGTTTCAATGAAAAGGAAATACTATGACACAGAAATAATCAATGGCTCAATGATAAAAGGAAGTCAGAGCATGAATAACATGAATTCTGATTAATTTAACATCAAGATGCTGGAAGTAAGATAAAGGGAAGCATAAGACATAACTCATTTAAACATCCCAAGAATCTCAGGTGAAGAAGAAACACAGTCACTGTATATTACTGATATTCCAAAATCTACAATAATAGTCTCAAAGTAACATTCTCCAACCCTTTCTGATTCAATTTCCTGTCTTTAAATAGACCATTGTTGCTTGCATAGGATCTTCCCAGCTGGCTAGATCATCGAACCATAACTTTGACACCTAACATAACTAAAAACTACATTTTTGGAACTGAAAAAGACACCTAGTCTCTAAAGACTTACACTTCTAATAGGACTATGCTTTACACTCATTACATTCACTTATTTAGTAGTGGGACAATTACGTTGATAAGGATGAGATGCTCGAGTGGCATTCACCATCACTAAGACAATAATGTACCCCCTAGATTTAGGAAACAACAGTCCTATTTTTTAGGAAAAGATAAAAACCACTTTAATATTTGTCTTCATGCTGAGCTGGATAAGTGACACTCCTGTAGAGTAACGAATCTATGCTGGGATGGCCCACTGTTAGCTTGGATGTCTCCAAGTGGCTGGTTTTTCTTCAACACGCTTTTCAAACCTTCAAAACCCATTAAAAACACTTCGCTGCAAAAACATAGTGAGCTTAGGCAGTTTCATAGTGAAATTTAGTAGCATGTTTACTTTTGCAATTCAACCTCATTTTTTTCCTTCTCTGCTGATCAAGATATTTTTTTTTAGGTCATATGAGCTAAATACCATCACTTTCCCTCCTTATATCTCCATCAAAATTGGTTTTTTAAGTAAAAAAAATCCTACAGGAATTTCGTAGTGAATTCTGACCCTCAAGCCTGGAATTCGCTACGAAATGGCCTAACTTGGCTAAAAATGTAGATTTGTCACTTTTCTTCAAAAATTCAGTTTCTAAACCAAAATTTATGTTTCCTGCAAGTTGTAAACTTAATCAAAGATATTTTAGACCAACCCCTCAGACTTTGGGTATTTCATCTTTAGCAACAGTAGGATGTACCTCTTCAGGTTCATTTACCATTATAATCTTCAGCCTTCTTTTCTTCAGTTCTTCTTGGATCATATACATTTGGTATTCCAACTCTTTAACCTATCCTTTGAGATTTTTTCTGTGTGACTGCAACCGCATATTTCTCTTCCTAGTGTTCTTCACCACCTTCCTTAGAGGAAGACTTATCTTCAACATCTTCTTGGCATATTTGTCTAGTTGATCCTTTATTAATTTTTCAAAGTCTTCGATTAGTCGGTTTTCTATATTGGCCTCTTTTAATTCCAATTTGAATTCAATTACTTCTTCCCTGGCCTCTCTTAATTTCTACTATAAAATTTGTACTTCAGTCTTTTCCTCAACTTGTTATTTTCCCTCCCTTTGTACAAAGACCTATTCTACTGTTGGAGATAGGTCTATAATATTCTTTGGCTGCTTTCCTTCATTAATATTTTCTTCTCTCTTGCTCTCCATAGTGCCCTTTGCAAGTTGATACCTGGTCATTGGTTTCCTTGGCTGGAAAATGAAACTAGCATCTTCTCCTGCAAAATCCAATTTTTTGACAGACTTACCTTTTTGCTTCTTCCTTCTATCCCATTCAATGTCTTCTACCTAGAAAATTGGAGATTATTTAATGTCTATTTCCTAGAGGATGTCTTCAAGATTTCCCTTGGCAAGGGTTTGGCTCTCGGTTATCCTCCTGCTACTATGTTTACTAATTTTCTGTTTCTGTCTTGCAGGTGATGGTTGTGGGATATCAGTCTCTGGCATAGGTTCAAATTCAATATCCATTGGTTCCACAGTAGGTTTTCATCCTTATTCATTAATTTCTTCTATCATAGTTGGAGATGAAGTGATCTTTGGCTTTGAAATATTTTTAGGTGTCAATGAATCTACTTCATATCCACCCGGGAAGAGAAAATATGCCCAATCTCTGTTTAACTTTTTTAATTCCTCCATCACTAATAATTTGATTAGGCCATGGTGAAAAACGATGTTTCACTACCCTCAGCCTTGTCTTGGACCTTATCTAACATCTTCCCAAAAATTCTAAATAAAAATAAAAGAAAATCAAGTGGTTTCTTACCAATGAAATGCAAAAGGAGCCTGAAGTGATAAACATATATCATGTGAAACCTCCCCTCCCAGGTAAAATACTTCTGGACCACAAACAACAGCTTTGAATAATTTTATTTCATATAACTCCTCGATATTCCACTTGCCATGTCAGCCCCTATGTGCTCCAGTTTGATAGGTTCTTCACAGCTCTGCATTTTGAATTTTGTACCTTTGAACCATTCCTCACCTCCTCTGGGTATTTATGTATCTTGAGAGATAATATCAGGTGATACTGTGAAATTAAATAACCCAAATTTTGAGGTTGTCCCTGTGAAATTGGCTGTGAATTATTTGGATGTCTAAGCATGAAAACCTTGTAGATTCTGATAGAAATGTAGACAACCAACATTCCTGAAGGCATCCATGACACTAAGATATTCATTCAATAGTTTTAAATCCATAGGCTCGTACCTCACACAGTAACCTCCTTTATTCACTTTCTTCTGCGATTCCATTACTCCTTTATACCCTTTCTGCCTCCTAGTTGTGACACCTGTAGATGAACAAACCTAGACAACAAGTTGTTTGAGTTGTGAATCAACTCTTCAAGGATGACACTCTGATGCTTACATTCAATATTTTGAACAATGCATGAGAAAGAGAAGCTTAAGGGAAAAACTTAAAATGAAATTCGACATATTGAGGGAAAATGATGACACATGTGACCACAAAAAGAAATGATGATTGAAATCATGGTCTTGCATGCTTGGTGATCATGGTAACTAATTTTCTTACCTCACCTTTACCCTTGACCATCGAAAACTTGAAACCTCACACCGCTCTGTCCTTTCTGTAGGAAAAAATAGTTTCGTAGCGAAAATAATTAAATTTTTGGCAGATCTATTACGGAATTGTTAGGTAATTTCGTAGCAAAATCCATTGTTTTTCCATTGTATTCGCTACAAAAAGGTGATAAAATATACAAGTGGATCATTTTTTTATTTAAAGGAATGGGTGCGAGAACTAAATGATATTGAATGGATATGACTGATATGACAAGACTCTTGGTGGGTTTAGACTTAGGATAAAGCTTGTTACATGTGTTTTTTTTTATAAATTTCATGAATATAACTATGAAAACAACATGGAATCTAGGTGAATGATATGCAAGACCCTATCAATGAAAATTTTAAAACTGATGAGTGATAACAAAAGCGTAACAATGTGCTTTTCTTCACCATAGAAACATGACACTAGTGTTTTTTTAGGGTTGTGAGAGAATTTTGAGAGTATGGAGGGGTAATAAAAGTGGAGAAATGTTACTCTCACACATATGAAAGGGTCAAAATGAAAAAAAAAAAGAATTCTTTTCCTTTTATAAGCTTTGATGACCCTAACTTTTGTCATGACATTTACAATGAATTTTTAACTCTTTTGCACTTGAAAAGTGAATTTTTTGCTTCTTTAAGTGAGATGAGAGGACAAAGTTAACCTATTTTTAATTCTTTGACACTTGAGGTGACCTTATTTGGCATTTTAAATGAGACATTGAGACAAAATTTCTCCTTTTCGTGAGACAACAAGACTATTTTTAAAAACTTTTAAATCTTTCACCTTTGGACTTTCAGATTGGATAATGACTCTTTTCAAAACCCGATAAGATGTCTTTGAAGCTTGAAATGACTCTTATTTGAATTTGGCTAGGAAAATAGGTCAAAATGCCTCCCTTGGAGCTCTGAGAGTCAATGGTTACTTTTTTATCTTTTAAATGAGACAGTGAGACAAAGTTCTTAAATTTCTCATGAAACAGTGAGACAGAGATGGGATGTTTGAAACTTTTTGAAGCTTCAGCCATATGAAACAAGAGAGATGGATTTATTTTCACTTCATAAAAATGGTAGCTCCTTCATTATGGTTTTATGAATGGAATGGATGGTTTCCTCCTTGTGTTTAGTGCAAATTTGAAGATTGTTCCAAAGGTAAGGTTGAGCCTAGACTTGACCTAAATGAAATGAAATGGCATAACCCTATACCTCTGGAATGATGATGATGGAGATGGTGACCTTGGAATTGATGATGGAGATGACCTTAAAAATGGTGATGATAAATTAAATTAAGGAGAAAAATACATGGTTTAGACCTCTTCAGTGACCAAAATTATTTCTGAGAACTGGTTCAAAAAAGTAAATTTTTTTACCTATGACTTAATGGAAAATAACTGAAAGAGTCATTTGGTCACTGACATACCTGGGTTAAAATTGGCTCTAGCCGGGTATGGAAACTCCTTTAGGAGGTGTCAAGAACACTGTAGATTAAGAAGCCTTACCCTTGGGCGATGGAGTCAAACTGGACTTTGAAAAAAATTGACAAATTGGAAATGATGAACTAAATCTGGAAATGACTTTGAATAAAAAATTGGCTGGAATACTTACTGAACTTACTTATGGTATAAAACCATTGGGATCTTAGGGCCTTTACCTCGGGCTTCAAATACTGATGATAACTTCCCACCTACTGAATATATATATACAATCATGCAATATGATCCCTCCAGTGTAACCAATCTAGCAAATGGCTACGTACTTGAATCCTGCCCACACTTTCCTTGAGCAGGAAAAAGGAACAAAAGATAGGCAACTCAAAGTTTCCACTTAACATGTTCTCATGATACATAAATACAAGAAGATTCATCTTCCCATATGGCTGTAGCAAACTAACCAAAGGATCATGAAGAACATGCAACATAAGCTTTTCTAGATGACTTAAAACATGAAAACAAACCTCTTTCCAAACTGATGGTTTGTCTATGTGTTGAAACTGATCACCTTCATCAATGAATGTTGCAACATTGAACTTAATTACTAGCTATAACAAACTGGAAATAGGGTCTTCAATAATATTAGGGGAAAGGGAAGTTTGTTCTTGAAAATCTGTGTTTGAAGTAGCGACATTATCAAAAAATGTGCACATCCATAGGATCCAAGACAAACTCCTTTTCTTCAGTAGACTCCTCAATTTCTAAACCTGGAGGAAAATCATCATCTAAAAAAGTCTCTAAAACAATCTCTTATTCTTCACTGCTTTCCTACAACTTATGATGGTCAATTTGAAGCCTAACATATTCAAAATATGAAGGTACATGTATCTCTCTTTTGGAAAATGGATTCAGGAGTAATCCTTCATGTGAATCTGAATTAAGAGTTTCTAAAGTAGCAGATTCATTATATATTTACAAAATATTAACTTTAATGGAATCTTCAATAGTTGGTACAACAAGATTCAATTCTATGTCACATACCCCTTTAATCCCATCGTCTTGGGCTACATTCTCATGTTACAGAAAATAAGAATTTTCAAAGGATTTATAATCTGATTTTCTTCGATCATTGACCCAGAAGATGAATAAACCAATGAACTGTCTATTTCATTTTCTTGTTTAAAAGATTTATCATACTCCTGATCATGAAAATATGAACAAAGATGGAAAACTTTGTTAACTTCATGGGATATAACTTGACTATTAGGATGCAGATATGTTTCATCTTCAAGAAAAGAAGGAGTTAATTCATGCTGAGAATGATCCTTTGTATCAAGGCAGCTAATCTCTGTTATTGTATGTTGAGAAGAATATTCATGAAGGGCATCTATGATCTCATAATCCATAAATTCTAGATCCTCATCAATATTTTCAAGATATTGAATGAAACCCTCAAAATGATCACAACAATTCTGTACTAGCAGCAAATATGGATAATACTATTTATAATTCTAGAAAAATATTGTATGAAAATCCTTTAAGGAGCACATGCTAGATGTTCTTAACCATTCATACCATGTTCTTGCTTTGTCTTCCAGAGTATCCATAAATATATTCATTAAGCAATCCTTGGGAAACTTAACTTTAAGTCTACGTACATGAATATGAAACTTGATCAAGTGCAAGGCAACATCATATTTCTTTTCATATTTGAACACAGGAAGATAAGATAACCAATCAACACGAGGCATAGGATTTGGAAAGCCAAGTATATGAGATCGATCCATAAGAGCATACCTGCCATTCCTTCTTACAGTCGAACCCATCTTGAAAATAGTGAAGTCACCAAGAAATTTTTCAAGCTACTAGTTTTTTCACAGTGGAGTCACCATGAAAACTTTGAACCTTTGGATTCTTCGACACTGGAGTCGTCAGGTGAAAGATGCACCACCTTTCTTGTTCCTAACCATTGTTCACCATCAACAATCAGAGCTAATATTTTTCATTCTTTTCTGGGAAATATTTAACCTTCGTTCCCTGGAAATGGTGCCAAGAATGTTATCACTCTCCCCAACTTCCTAAGGCTGACAATAGGGTTGGAGAAAGGTAACCACAAAACAAAATTTAGGTCAGGTAGCTAGCCCTACTTGGAACATAGAGGGCTCTCTCTATGTCACTTTGCAATCAAAGGGATGACTGGATATAATTTTTTAGGCTAGTTATGATGCTCAATAGATTACGATTTTTTTTTGTTTGGAGTTTTTCTAGATAGGAATGATAGTTGGGAGACTAGGTCTAGGGTTTTGATCTAATTTCAAAGGTTTAGTTGCATAGGTAAGAGTGAGGCCAGGTAGGTAAGATAAGAAACATAATTAATTTGTCATTGTGTGTAGATTGAAATGGGAGGGAATCAGAATGAGCATTAAATTGAATTCATTCATCGGAAGAGCAAGACAATTTCATGAAAATATTATGAAAAACGAAGCATGGAAAGGATGCTTTTTGTCAATAAACTAATAAGACTTAGCATAACAAAGCATATATGTGAAAGATGAGTAACCGTTAACATCAGCATTTCTCTCAAACCATAACGCCTGTGAACAAATTGAATGAGGTTCTTGTTCATTGAACTATGATTTACAACAACCTCTTTTACTTCTGTAAAATTCATCTCCATTACTTTATAAAATGATTTTGAAGTCAAACGGTCCCTGTGTGCAATGTAAACCCTGACAAATGACCACGAAGCTCTAAAAATGATGCCATGGTTCTGAGTTGGCTCAAACCTATAATGGTAAACTCCCTTGTAGCTATTATTCTCACTTTCCATGGTGTTTGTCACTGGAATGCTAAAAACCCTAGGGTGTTAATGAAATAGGTGAATGAATGAAAATTTGGAAAAACAAAGTGTAGGAAAGTGTGAATTCGGTGGATGAAATGGAAGGCCTTAAAGCTGAGAAAAAATCTAGAAAAAATTTAGTAGGTAGTGTTTGATGTTAGCTTCAATTTTAAGGTGGAATGAGAGAAAATTGATGGGTGGAAGGTGTCAAGATGTCTAAAACACGGAAAATTCCCAATTTTGACTGTGAGAATAGCCTGTGCAATAGTAGGGTAAGTTTGTGAGGTGAAATAGGGGTGATGGGGTTGAGAAAAAAATACGAAAAAACTTCTATGAATAGTATGGTGTCTTGTCTCCACAATCAAGGTGGAATGGAGGAAAATGAAGGATTTTAGGTCATTCAAAACCCTAAAAAACAGTTATTTCCCAATTTTGACTGTGGGAAAAAAACTAGTGAAGAAGTGTTTTTGATGTTTCAGGGCCATGTGGCTTGATACAAATTTTGATAAAAATTCAGTGGGTAGGCTGACACCTTAGCTCCATAGTGCAAGTGGAATGAGGGAAAATGAAGGGGTACAGGGTATTCAAAACTCTAAAACACAGTCACCTTATGTTTTCACTGTTTTTACTGTGTAAAATAGTTTAGAAATATGGTTTGGATGGTTTGATTCATGTTATGGATGGTGATGAAGGTGATAGGCTTGTGATGATGGAGCATGGGGGTGTAGGAATCATGGTTTAGATGGTGGGTTAGGGTTTAGGTTGAAAAATTTAGGTTAGTATTTGTCAATATATATATAATATATATTGACAAATACTAACCTAAATTTTTCAACCTAAACCCTAACCCACCATCTAAACCATGATTCCTACACCCCCATGCTCCATCATCACAAGCCTATCACCTTCATCACCATCCATAACATGATATATATATATATTAGAGGGGGAAGAAGGATGGATGTGACAGGGGTTCGCATGTGGGTTCTGCAGAAGCTGCCACCGCTCTTCCTTAGTTCTCACTCCAGGTTCGAGGTCAGCTGCCAGACGTACGGAGGTTAACGCTACAGCTTTCAGTATGGATCTTTTCCCTTTGTGTGTTTTCGGTTTCACTCAACGGAGTTCGGAAATTAGGGCTTCTGTGGTTAAGCGGGTTTTTCACCTTTCTGCTGTTTCCTTAAGAGGGTTAGTCAACGGTTACAATGGGTTTCAAAAGTGTCTCGATGGAGCTAGAACCCTCACCTGAAGACCTTCTCACCTATTGGGGTCTGGAAATCTCAGAGAAAAACCTCGAGCACTTCTTTCCGAAACCGATTTCTCATGATCTCACTGCTGAAGCAGATTTGGGAGTTTTGTCGCAAGGGCTTGGTCTTGTATGTGGAAAAATTGTCAGTTCCAGGAGTGGGCATCATTTCCACAGCCCATAGTTTCTGCGCAGTGGTCATCCTCAGACTTCCGAAGAACTCTTCAAAGCAATGATCACCCCCGATAGGTCTCTGCCTTTCTCGGTGCCTCAAGGCAATTATGCTCCCTTTGTTGCTACTGAAGGTTTAGAAGACATAATGGGTTGTAGTGGTTTTTAGCTTTTGCCGGGTCCTCATCTACCTAGGGTTGACAACCCTTTTGGTCTTTCTTTTCTGGGAAGACCTCCTTAGGAGGTTTCGGGGGGGGCTATGTTTGCCTGGGGCGGAGAATGTACTTTCGAAGGCCGTCTCTCAAGGGGTGGTGGAGGATCTAGCGCCAACAGCGCAGAATGAAGGAGGGTTGCCATTTCCTTTGAGGGATGGGGTTCCAGGCCTCTACGATTAGTCAAGGGTTTCCTCGAACGAGGCGGTCGATCTCCCTCCGAAATCATCGGCCTCTAAAAATCAGGAGTATGCTCCACGATTCGAAGTTGCTACAGGGGCCTGTGCCCAGCCGGGCCTAAGTAAGGGTTTTGTGCCTCCCAGATCCATTGAGGACCTTAGGCAGATATTTATCGAGTCTATAAGGCTTGATGTCCCTAAAATCAACCTGGTAGTAGAAGAGGAGGGTTTCAAAAAAGCTGTGGGATAGAAGCGGAAGAAAGCCAAATCCATTAAAACGAAAGAAGCCCGACCAAAATGCTTGCTAGGTGTGGATATTGGCATTGAGAAAGTTATGGAACTAACTGAGATTATGATTTTTGGAAGAGTAAGGGGCCGAAAATACTCGGTAGATTACATCACTAATTGGGCTCAATCAATGTGGAAAGATTCTCCAGGTATGCCTGTAGATATTTTAATTCTTGTAAGAGGTTGGTTCAGTATCACGTTTGAAAGGAAAGAACAAGTAGATTGGGTTCTCGAAAGAAACTATTTTTTTGGGAAGAGGCCCATTCTCTTCAGAAGATGGACCTCCCTCTTCGACGCCCAAAAGGAAAAAATGGCAGAATCGTTGATATGGTTTAAGCTCCCTAGACTCCCTCTGCAGTTCTGGACAGACTCTGTATTTGTCTCAATTGGAAACACTCTGGGCACTTTTCTAGAAGCTGATAAGTCATACATTCAAACCAGGGATAAGAGTGTGGCTCGTATATTGGTGAGTTTGAATCTGAGAGAAGGTCTTGCGGATGCGATGATGCTTTATTATCGAGATTTGGAGTTTCTGCAGATGCTAGACTACGAGAACCTTCCCTTTAGGTGCAATAGATGCCATAAGAAAGGTCATTTGGCGAAGGAGTGTCCGCTCGGTCACCATCGTAGGTGCAGACAAAGAAAGCAGTATAGGAAGGAGAAGGTCATTATTTCAGATCTGGATGAGCCTCCTAAGGATGCAGAGACTGTACCTATGGTGCAGGAGGCTCCTTCTCCCCCTGTGGTTATCGCGGAATAAGCCCAGGAGGCAGCAGCAGGCCTTTCCTCCCTCCCTTTTGAGGTTCTGGCAGACTCCCTGGCTCCCCTACAAGTTGCTGAACTAGTTGGGGCGTCTCAAGCGAGTATGTATTCCTCCTTTCCTCTCTCACTTCAATCCTCTACTTGTATTCATTTTTCTGAATGTGCTGAGCCTGGTCCTTCCAGGAAAATTTTGAATGATTTATCAGCTTTAAACATCTCTTTGTCTTTCCATGATAGTGTTATCTTATCCATTCTCGACCACTCTGGTTCCCCTTCCTCTCTAGCTGTTGGCGCTCCTCAGGTCCCCTATTCTCGGATCTCTGATTCTGAACCTCTCCCTTATAACCTCAGACCTCGGGCAAACAGGGGTGGGTCTGGCCTGGCTGTAGGTGGTCTCGCTTCGAATCATATAGTAATAGGGGCCAGGAAAATGAGAGGAGGAAAATCCAACCTTTCCAAAGCTCAATCGAAAGCTGTTGTGGATATTTTTGATGGTAAACAGATGTATCTTACTGGGGTGCTTAGAGCAGAGCAACCACCCCCAGAAGATGTGCCATGATTGTCCTTTCATTCAACTATAGAGGCTTAGCTAGCCAGCCTAAAAAGCTAGCCTTCAAAGAACTTGTGCGTTCTCAGAATCCGGACATTGTTTTGCTACAGGAAACTCTGGGGAAAGGGGATGAGGTTATCAGTACCACTTCCAAACTTCTACCTGATTGGTCCTTTTTCTCCCTCGATGTTGTATGGAGATCAGGGGGTGTGGTTACTAGTTTTAATCCTAGGAAGCTTAATTATGTCTCTTCTTGGGGCTCTGCGAATGTTCTGGCCTTGGAGATTTTTTCTAGTGAGCTCAATCTCTCTTTTCTATCTTTAAATATTTATGGGCCTTGTGTGGACTGAGATTTCTTCTGGTCCTCTGTCTTCAGCTCCTCCTGGATTGCTCACCCAAATTTAATCATCGGTGGAGACTTGAACTTTTCTCTGGGGGAAGTGGAGTCTTGGGGCACATCGGCCAGAGCTGACCCCTTAACTGACTTCTTCAGGAATCACCTGGCCCTATCCCATCTGGCGGATATGCCCCTTCTGAAGCTAAGACCTACTTGGAGAAACAAAATAATTAGGCAGGATTGGGTGGGTAAGAAGATTGATCGTTTTCTGTTAAGTTAATTTTTGGTGGATAAACTTATGAACTACCGTCATTGGGTAGGTGAAGGTGGCGTCTCGGACCACTTTCCTATCCTTCTGGAAATTAAAGGTGATGGAAAAAAACCTGGAATTCCCTTCAGATTTAATTCTTCCTGGCTCAAGGATGACTCATATAATGAACTCTTTTCAGCAACTTGGGAGAAAGATCCTCTCATCCCTGACACTTCAAGGAGTGCCTTTCTTTGGAACAATTTGAAGAAAATGAAAGCAGCCTCTAAAAATATGGGCTACCTAAAAAAAGGTGAAGGAAGAAGAGGAGGTTAAGAGGGTAAATTCTGAACTTGCACTGTTGGAAGAACCGGAAGGGGGAGGATATGCCTCTGTTGAATCGAGGAATAAAATAAAGGAGTTGGAGGCCTCCAAAGCAGAGCGATCTGGCTTCAAGCGGGTGATGAGAATACTAAATTCTTTCAAAACTATGCTAAAGGTCGGAAGCTTGCAAACACTATTTGGGAAATCCCTAAAGATAATGGTGAAAAGGCTTCTTCATTTGAGGATCTGGCTTCCTTGGGTATTTGTTTCTTTAAAGACATTTTTAAAGCTCCGGCTGAAGCGTCTATTGTAGAAGTTATCAGAGTGGCCCATTTGTTTCCTAGTTTCATTGATTAGGAAGGAAACGAGGCCATCATGGCTCCTGTAACAAAACAAGAAGTCGAGGATATTCTCAAAGGAATGCAAAGGGACAAAAGTCTAGGCCCAGACGGATGGACTATTGAATTCTTCCTGCACTTTTTTGATGTGCTTGGTGATGAGCTTGTAGATGTTGTATATGAATCCAGAGCCTCGGGATCCATTTTCCCCCTTTTCAACTCCACTTTCCTCACCTTGATTCCAAAATCTGACCAGCCAAACTCCTTTGCTGACTTTCGGCCTATCTCTCTCTGTACTTGTGTATATAAAATCATTGCGAAAGTCATAGCCTCTAGGATTAAGCCTTTCCTCTCCAGTCTCATTTCCCCGGAACAGTTTGGGTTTCTAAATGGCCGACAAATCCATGAAACCGTAGGCGTAGCTCAAGAATCTCTCCACATCCTGAAGCGAAGTGGTAGAAAAGGGGCTATTATAAAAATAGATTTGTCTAAAGAATATGATAGATTCAGTTGGTTGTATCTACGGCTTTTACTCACTCATCTTGGCTTTAGATTTGATTTTTTCAGATGGATCATGAGCCGTGTATCCTCTTCTACAATTGCCTTACTGATTAATGGTGCCGCAACCTCTTTTTTCAACCCAGAACGTGGCCTAAGGCAAGGCTATCCCTTAGCTCCTCTACTGTTTCTTTTGGCAGCGGAAGGGTTAAGTCTAATGATTCATAAAGGCAAAAGGCAGGGCAACCTCAAAGGCATTGAAGTGGCGCAAAATATATGGATTACACATCTCCTTTTCGTGGATGATATTTTGCTATTTGTTAATGGGAGCATGGAGGATTTTCGTGCATTAAAAAATCTGTTGGATCTCTTTCTTAAAGCAACAGACCTCTAAATTAATGATCAAAAGTCGACTCTTACTCCCTCTAGTCTTTCTGCTGAAGAGATCGGTAGAGTTGCAAGACTTTTGAATTTTGAAGTCAGATCCATGCAGGACAACTTTAAATATCTGGGATTTTATCTTAAACCTGACAACTATAGAATCCGTGACTGGAAGTGGCTACTTGCTAAAGTTGAAAAAAGGCTTAACCATTGGAGCTTCAGGTGGCTCTCGAGGGCAGGCTGTCTAGTCCTGATTAAGTCAGTTTTGATGGCCATTCCAGTTTATTGGGCTAGTCTTTCATGGGTCCCAAAAGGCATCTTGACCTCAATCGATAAACTGTGCAGTAAATTCCTTTGGACAGGGTCAAAATTGGATCATGTCACCCCATGGGTTGCATGGGACAAAATCACTAAACCCAAGGAATGGGGAGGTTGGGGGATTAAAAATCTGTCGTCTTTTGCAAAATCCTTGGCAGCCAAGCTTTCTTGGCGTTTTCTCTCAACAGACTCTCTTTGGGTATCGGTCATCAAAAGAAAATATATCAATCAGGTTTCTGTTCTGGATTGGATTCGCTCTCCTGTCAAATCCTCAAAAAATGCATCTATTGTTTGGAAAGCTATTGTGGCATCGATTTAAAAAATTGAACATGGTTTGACCTGGAATGTTGGAGATGGTACTCAAGTCCATCTAGGATGTGATCCATGGGTTGGTTGCTCTGACAGTTTCTCCCTCTCTCCGGCTCTGGTATATTTTCTCAATGAAAGAGGCTTTTATACTTTGAACCAGGTAGCAGACCCTAGAACAACCTCCCTTGTGAAACAAGGCTGGCTCACAGGTGTGGGCTTGCTTTTAGAAGACAGGTGGTTGGAATAATGGAACCGTTATGTTTCAGCCTTAATATTTTCTTCTGTTCGAATCTTAGATACAAGTGATGAATTGTGCTGGGTGTATGCGTAGTCAGGTCTCTACTCTCCTAAATCGGGATATAAGTGGTTGATGGCTCAAGTAGGGAGGGGAGCCCTGAGATGGTGGCATAAACCAATCTGGAAGCTGAAATGCCCGACCAAGACCATACTCTTTTTTTGGTGCATCCTCCAAAACAAAGTGCCAACCCGGGACTTTCTCCAAAATAGGGGGAAATTGGGGCCGATTTGGTGTTCCCTCTGCAAGTCAGCTGAAGAAACTATTCTCCACCTCTTCATTCTTTTCCCCTTTAACTCGAGCCTATGGGCAGAAACCTTAAGATTGGTTAATATTACTTTCAGTTGGCGCGGTGAAGACTTTCTTCAGGCCTGGAACCAATGGTGGCAGGAGGCTCCAAATGATAAAGTAAGATCTATCCCTCTTCTTATAGCATGGGGAACGTGGATTGCCTGTAACAAGGCTATCTTCAATGAGCAGTCCTTTCCTATTGCCAGATTGGCAGCAGAGGGAGCTGCCATCTATGACAACATTCCTTCTCCTTCTGGTCCAGGCCCTCCTCGAAACATTCAGCCTAAAGTAATTAATGACTCAATTCCCTGGGCTTTTTTCGACGGGGCCTCTGGTTTAAATGGTTCTTGTGGTGTTGGCTTAATTATTCATCTTTCACATGATAACTCTCTTCGTGCTTTGGTGGGCCTTGGGCAAGGGTTCAATAATTTTGCTGAACTTAAAGCCCTCTTCTTTGCTGGTTGATTTCAAATCATTTGAGACAGATTCAGATTTTTGGTGATTCTAGGAATGTTGTGAATTGGTTTAATGGGACACAGTAGTGCAGGAATTATATTTTGTTACCTTTGCTTAAGGAGATCCGTCGTCTTAAATGTTTCTTCTCTGAGATTTCTGTTTATCACATTTATAGGGAAAGGAACCAGGAAGAAGATCGATTATCTAAAGAAGGTGCTCAGCAGGATTTGGGGTCCTGGACAGTAACTGAGATGGTGAATGAGGCTATTCATGTTAGGGAACAACCGGCTTTTGTTTAAACTCTGCTATTTTTAATTATGTTATGTACATATTTTCTCTCAAAAAACTCTAAAACTGCTACTTTATTTGAGTCCAGAACTGTGTTCCTTATGTAAGGAGGTTCTGGGCTCCATTTTTGTTATAATCTACTATTTTTCTGGGGACTGGGATAGTTTCTACTGCTAGTTCCTCTTACTGATCTATAGAAGCCTTGGGCTTTGTCAGTGCATTCTTATCCTTCTGCTCTCATCTCTGTTTCGGTTATCTGGGAGATGATGAGCTAAAGGAGATGCATTGGCGCCTTGAGAGGCTATTTTTTGTTTTTACTGGCTGCTTTGCATCACCACAGGTCTTGTAAAGCAGCTGTGTCACCATCCCCCTTTGAAAGAAGGGAATGGCTCTGTTTTGAAATGCTCTGCATATGTTCTGAGACTATCTATATATAATAGAAAGTTTGATTTTTTTCTGTGGAAAATATATATATATATATATATATATATATATATATATATATATATATATATATATATATATATATATATATATATGTATGTATATATATATATATATATATATATATATATATATATATATATATATATATATATATATATATATATATATATATATATGCATATATATGTATATATATATATGTATATATATATGTATATATATATGTATATATATATATATATATAGACAGTGAAAAGCATGGAGGAGAAGATAAAAGAAGATGACACGCCTTTAAATCCTCAACATTAAACCAAATACTAGCATGAATGAAGGCTTACATTTTATTAGAGGCCACACCAAGGATGAGAACATGAGCTTGAAATTTTGGGATGGTTTTCGAGCTTCAAAAACACCAAAGACTGTCACACACAGAAGCGTAACGCGTGCTTTCTCTAAAACACAAGAGTGTAACGAAATCCTTTCTCCTCACCACATAAATTTAACACTTGGAAATTGTCACCACATGAGTGTATCAACTACGTTTCTCTCACCACTAGAGTGTAAGAATTTTGTTTGTGATACACAAAAGCATAACACTGGTGTTTTATCCACCATAGAAACATAACAACGTGGTTTTCTTCACCATAGAAACGTAACACCGGTGTTTTTTGAGGGTTGTGAGAGAATTTTGAGAGTATGGAAGGGTAATAAGGAGAAATGTTTCTCTCACACATGTGAAAGGGTAACAATGAAAAAATGAAGTTTTCTTTGCCTTTTATAAGCTTTGATGACCCTTACCTTTTGTCATGACATTTACAATGAATTTTTAACCCTTTTGCACTTGAAAAGTGACTTTTTTCTTCTTTAAGTGAGATGAGAGGACAAAGTTAGCCTCTTTTGCATTCTTTGACACTTTAGGTGACCTTCTTTGGAATTCTAAATGAAACATTGAGACAAAATTTCTCCTTTTCATGAGACAACAAGACTGTTTTTAAAAACTTTGAAATCTTTCACCTTTGGACTTTCACATTGGATAGTGACTCTTTTCAAATCCATATAAGATGTCTTTGAAGCTTGAAATGACTTTTATTTTCATTTGACTAGGACAATAGGTCAAAATGACACCCCTTGGAGCTCTGACAATCAATGGTGACTTTTTGATCTTTTAAATGAGACAGTGAGACAAAGTTCTTCAATTTTTCATGAAATAGTGAGACAGGGATGTGATTTTTTTTTTTTTGAAACTTGAGCCATATGAAACAAGAGAGATATGGATTTATTTGAAATTCATAAAAAATATATCTCCTTCATTAGGGTTTTATAAATGGAATGGAGGGTTGCTTCCTTATGTTCAGTGAAAATTTGAATATTTTTCCAAAGGCAAGGTTGAACCTAGACTTGACCTAAATGAAATGAAATGACATAACCCTAGACCTCTTGAATGATGATGATGGAGATGGTGAATTTGAAAATTATGATGGCGATGACCTTGACAATGGTGATGATAAATGAAACGAAGGAGCAACATACATGGGTTATACCTCTTTAGTGACCAAAATTATTTCTAAGAACTGGTTCGAAAAAGTAAAAATTTCGACCTATTAATTAATAGAAAATAACTGAAAGAGTCATTTGATCACTGCCATACATGGGCTAACACATACCACAACTTCCTTAATTCCTTTTGAATCATTGGTTCGAGCGTCGAATGAAATTTCCTTAGCTTTTGTTGAAATGGCTTCACCCCTTCTTTGATAGGAATTACATGTTGGATAATACATGTATCATATGTATTTATATTGTCATAGGTCCATGTGAATACATGTTGGTACTATTTGAAAAGATGAAGAAACATTTTCATTCTTGAGGAGAACAAAATGTATTGAGGTTCACATATAGATCTTCTTTGGTTCACAAATTAACTTATTTTTGTGACAGTGTTGAGCTTTGGGTATTTGTGTTCACCAATCCTATGAAATGGTTTTAAAATTCATATAATTTCTCAATAGATACCACACCTTTCAGCATAAGGTTCCCTTTAGATAATATAACCGATTCCTCCAAGTCATTTTCATGCTCATCTTCTTCAACAACTACATCTTTGAAAACATTAGCATTAGCCATGAAGTGCAATATCTATTGGTCATCAATAAATATACGGAAATTATTTACATTTTCAGGAAAAAATGGCTTACAAACCATTTCTATAGAAAATCCATCTTTTAATGGTGACAACCTAGAAGCTGCATTGGCTAGTGTATCTATGGAAACAATATGAACTTTAGGAACACAACTAATGTTGAATTATTTGAAAAATGAAATGATATGCCATAGCTCTTGTTGATATATTTTCAAATTAGGTGACACACAATGAATGTTATTCCTTACCTGACGGTTAACAATATCTGAGTCACCGATGACCTTAAGTACTTCTACTTTAAGGTTTATGGCCTTCTTTAGTCCTAGAACAATTACTTCATATTCAATAGTGTTTTTTGTACACTCGAAATCCCAACGACATGATAAGATATAGCTTTTCTTTCAAGGGTCAAAAATAATATAACCAACTCCAAAACCATCCTAAGTTTTAGAACCATCAAAATATAAATTCCAAACATTCGTGGCTATTGGGTTAGTTCGTACACAAGTACTATGTACATATATGTTACAAAACACATTAGCAATAGTTGGAATACAAGGAAGGAGATCCAACTATGTATTAGATGGTACAAGGGATGGTTGTGCTTGATAACATCCATGACCGACCTTTAGAAAACAATTTCTAAAAATTTATTGTTTAAAGCTAGTTGGCTCATTGTGTCCCTCAAGCACTATGATGATATGCTTCATGTAAGGTTCACTCTCAACTCGAATCTGATTATTCTTTCCCTTATAAGGAAGCCATAAATGTGTCCATTTTGTAGAAAAGTATCCTTGTAGTTTGTTGGACCAGTCTCTACTTAGAAGTAAATTATAGGCTTCAGGAATTTCCACAATAACCATATTGATGCATTGGTGAAATCTATCATCTGATGATATAAGGATGATAACAGTATTGAGTTCACCAATTGTGTTGAGTAATGATATTTCTAGTTGTATGATTTGGGCATCGGTATTTTCCCATTTTGCGTTGATATTCTTGGAACCAAATAAAGGCATGACATTTGCAAATGTGCTAGAATAAAAAAGGAAATTATGGAAATTATAGTTAAATATTTCAAATGTTAAAATAAACGTGTGGTATGGGCACTGAGATTAGTAGTGTTAACCACAGATTCAAGAATGTCACGAGAGTTACCAGACAAGGCTTGAAAATAAGAAACTTCTTTACCTAACGAAGGCTATGATGCAAATTCTTGGATGATCAATTCATGTTGTCCTACTATTTTTTCAAGCTCAAAGATTGAAATGTTGGCACGGGCCCTTTTCATACCCTCAATAATATTATAATAAATTTCTTCCTTCTTAGTAGTTTGTGTTAAAGTGTTGGGTGGTGTAGCTTTCTTTGATGCCTCAGGAGTGATGAAATTGTTCTTATTTCTCATGGAAGTGTTCTTAGGAGGCGAAGAACTTTAAGGTTTGTTTTGTGAATTATGATCATAATTATTAGGTGGTAAATATTTCTCAACAATTTTCTTCTAATATTTTTCCCCGAAACTGGTACTTTTCCTAAAATTGTATTGTTTAGCTACTTGTTGTGGAGGAGCCTCACTTGCTTGGGGCTTGTTGATGATGCTGGAAATCCTTCAAGCAAGGTTGAATCCCCTATGTGAAGTCCCAATTAGACCTCACATCATTTGGAGTAGGAGCCCCATTTGGAGTATTGACCCAACTACCATAACTCTAAGGTTTTCCTTGGATACAATCTATCACGTAAGATAGTATGCACATAACCTTTTGAATGAACAAGCTGACACCGTGAAATACCAATTGCAATGTGTAAATGGAGACTATCATGAGAGGGAGATAAGAGTGAGTCTCTAGAAGGAAACTAATACTACTAACCTAAGAGAGACACATGGGAGCATGAGAAGATTCGTTATTTATCTAACGAAGTAGTCAACATACACAAAATGATCAATAAATAAAATACAACACACATTCAACAAGATAAGTACCAAAGCAGCCGAAATATTTCAATTTCCTTAGTACATGTGAAAAAAACACATACTGCAAACATATAAAGAATAGTATTACTACATTTATGATACATGCATGAAAATGTGTTGGCTCATTGAGCTTTTGATTATTAAGTGAAAGATACAAGTACACAATTACAACGAAGAGCCACTAGCTCCAATAGTGGAACAATAAGTCATTTCTTGCCTCTCCAAAGAATTATATTCTCGCTTATGCTAAGCTATAGAAGCAAAGTATAGCTCTCCAAAGTATAAGCCTCAAATCCCTCTACTTGAGTTATGAGAGTGTATTTATAACAAGAGGAATGTCATTTCATATCCATGTGAATATTGAGCTTCCATCATGACTCTTAGACTTATAATGTGACCTTTGAACTTCTATACAACCTTGGACCTTTCCTAAAGACTCTTTTTTCCATATATGACTATGTGACCTTTCATATTCCACATATGGCTCTTGGACTTCCACCCATTATATTTTGTCCTTTCCTTTTGATAATTACATCATTACATACAAAAATGATGTGGTAAGACACATAGACACATATTGACCATTGTGATGACACTTTTATAGGTCACAACTTCAAAATGATGACATGGACTTCATGATGATATGGCAATGACAAGTTGTTCTTCTTGCTACTTTGTATTCAATATTCATGAGATATCTTCTCAATACCTCATCTTCATGAAAGATCTTCTTTATTCTTTCTCTTCATATTCCAAGGAGATGAATGGTATGGAGTCTTCATGTGGTCTTTATCTTTGGTCTTCTGTCGTAATACAATGTTACTTCATCTTCTCACTTGATGATCATATTATATTTTTAGCTTCACGAGTGTCTTCTAGCATGGTCTCCTTATTCTTCTCCTTCACCACCATTCTTCCATGAAAAATATATAATACTCACAACTAAAATCCACTCATGAAAATACTACATTAGTTTTAAAAAATCCTAGTCTAACATGCTTCATGAAATCAATAATTGAGTTGGAACTGGGTGTTGTGATAAGAGGAAGACGTGGGGATTGCATAATGTGGAGTTTCAGGGGTTAGGAGGAGGGACTGAGGCTTGTGATTGTGCAATGTTCAGCTCATGATGGCTAGGGAAAGGTGATTGTGTAGTTGAGGGGTTCAAGAAGGTAGCCTTGAGGCTTGAAGTTTCCCAGTGTGCAGTTCTGGTGGGAGAGAGTTCAATGGATTGCGTAGTTGCGTAGTTTAAGGAGTCGGGATGGAAGCTTGAGGCTTGACACTAAAAAGTGCACAGAAGGAGGCTGATTGGAAGGGTGAACTACGGAGTTGTGGAGGTCATTGAGGCATTATTGAGCCTTCAGACTGTAAGATGTGAAATTCTAGAGGGAAAATGATCAATGGACTGTGCAGTTATATAGTTCAAGGACTCAGGGAAACAACTTTTTGACTGATATTGCGCAATGCCTAGCAAGAGACTGGATGGGAGGCAGGATTGTATAGTTTCTAAGGGAAAAGAGGCAATATTTAAGGACTAAGAATGCACAATGTGTAGTCCTTGAAAGCAGTAACTGTGCATTTCACTGTTCCAAGAGGCAAGGGAGGAGATTGATCCTTGCTACTGCGTAATCTAAAATTGAAGGAGGTTGAGTTGGGTCAAGTTGGTCAAGTAGAAAGCCTTTCAAGATTTTTCTAAGTGCGGGATCAGTAAGATAAAGATGAGACCAAGATTGAACTTATTAATGTTCACACACACTCATAAAAATTAAGAACAAAACATTGAACACTCAATATATGGGAAAAACATGATACCCTCGATGTGATGGCAATGCAAAAAAATCCTCCAAGTGCGACACTTAGTGGTACATTCTACGAGGAATATGATGAAACTTGTATGAAAGTACTCAAGACTCTAGGAATATGTTTGATGTACTTTTGTATGATTAGTGGGACAATTTAGTGTAGGAGAATGCATTATAACTTCCCTTTAAGGATGTACAGTTGAATCCATTGGACTAGGTGTGTCACTTAAGATACACTTTGTGACAATAGTGACGACACTAGTATGAACCCACATAAAAATTTGGGAATGGGTCTAGTACATGTATACATGGTAAATAGGACCAATTTTTTCCAAAGTTACCTCTCTTCATAAAATACAACTATTATTTTACAATGTGAAACACTTTCCATGCCAAATGACGACACTTGCGACAATAAGAGAAAAGTGAAAACAACACTTAGAAAATGTGAATGACATTGAAACGATGACACATGGTAGAGAAAATAAAACATGAAGACGCCACTTATTAAAGTGACACCAAGAAAAAGAAACAATCACAATCATGAAAGCAACTCATGTGCAAGCGAAGGTGTGCAAAAGCGACAATTGGAAAAACTCATTGAAATAGAAGTACAATCGCAACCAAAAGTGAGAGATTGTTAATTGAAAGTGTGCAATGACTGTCAACATAAGTTGAAAATTTCATAGGAATTTTCTTGATGGACTGTGTTATGCATGTTCACGCTTGCATAAAGGAATGCGCTCATGATCTCATTAAAAACTGAGCATGTGTGAGCAAGTGACTTCGACACTTAAAAACCAAGAAGAAGTCTTAAACAATTAGCATCGATCATGAATTAAATATGGAATGACAAACCATTAGATCCTAATTAGGCTCCAAATTTCACGTGTAGGAAAATCTTTGGAGGGCGTTGATCACAACGTCAACACTTGGCAACACATTGGTAGAACTCCAACTTCTCTATTCAGATTTTATCCTTAAGTGAAATGTCTCATACTTTAAGGAAGTATTGATTCATCACATAAATTAACTTGGCTTCCCCATTTGAACCTATTATGGATATAGTCCCCTCTATTCATTTTTTTGGCTAAACACATTCACAAAGTTTTCCAAATCATAATCATTTCAATTTAGGATAAGGGTGATATAAAATTGTGAGTTTAAGATAATCAAAGTATTAGTTTTCATCTCTAGTGTTGCTCCACTGCCAGCAGGCCTAGAAAGTATCCCTATGGAGTCACTACAGGAACACAAGCTTGCTTCACTACCAGCGAGCCTCGACAGTACCCTGACAAAGTTACTTTCTTCACCTCTCTATACAAACCCTGGTGAAAATCCCATGTAATGAAAGTTAATAAAGGAAAAATAATAGCCACAGTTATTGGTTCATTTATTCCAAGCTGAATGTTGGGAAAAAAATCCTATTGTGGGTGCTCATTTGGTATATTATGGCTAAGGAAATTGGTAAAGGAAATGGAAAAGGCTTTGGAAAGGCAAAATGGAATTTTTGGCAATTTATTTATGAAAATAATGGAAATTAGGAGAAAATGAAGGTGAAATGTCATAGGTTGCATGTGAGGAGGAAAATGAAGTAAAATAATGGAAAATGAAGAAAATAGAGGCTTGATGAGGTGCCTGAGACTAGTTGGAAATTTTTCACTGCTTTAATCTCTGCCTCTATTCTCTCTCTCTCACTCTTGGAAACTTAGATTTTTATTGGAGCATTTCATCATTGGATCAAGAAAGTAAAGGAAGGCAAGAGGAAGGAAGGAGCAAGCAAGAAAGAGTAGGAGCAAGTGGCTACAGCAAGATTCTTTGCAGGGATCTATTTTCATGTGTGATTTCCATGCTATATTTGGCATGCATGGTGTTGCATGTGAATTCTTGGTTCTCTTGTTGTCATTTGCATGGGTTTTTCCAGGTGTGACAGTGCTTTCAGCCTATCCTTTCCATTTACAGATAACCATGGTGCTGGATTCTCATATTTTGGTTGATCTGGATTTCCGAATGGACTCGAAGCTGAGTGGGGTGTTCTAAGGATTATTCATAAGGCCTAGGAATCCCGGGATGGTATACACAGTAAAGCCTGAATGTGAACACATCTATTGAGCCTAGGAATCCCTTGACCGGTAATGGAGGGATACATGATAATGCTCAGTGGTGCATACCCTTGATTGGGCCTAGGAATCTCAAGTTGGGATACACGATAAATATGAAAGGGAGAAGACCTAGTAGGCCTAGGAATCCCTTGACCATTAATAATGAGATACATGGTAAATCCAATAGGTTGATATGAAAAAATTCCTCATGGTTTAGGTGGAGAGATCTGGTGGCATCCATGCTTGTGTTTTCCTAGTGATCCGGTGGATTGCAGTAAAAAATCGTTTTGTATGTTTATGGTTTATGGCCTAGTGATTCATTGTGGATTGCAGTAAATCTTGGTTCTATTGATGAGGATGAGCTTGTTTAGCTATGGGAAGCCCTGGTTGAGTTTGGTTTTAAGTCCCACATTCATGCTTGGAATATGGCATGGGAGTGATTGGCCAAAAGAAAGATTTGGTTCAACCAATCTATGGTTGGGTGGTATGTGGAAGTCCCAAATCTGGTTGGCCTTTGCATACATTAATATGAGGTTCTTTCTCCTTGATATTTTATGAGTAATATACTTCTCTATATGTGTATTCTATGGTTTATCTATCCCTGGTATTTTTGTTGCTATTATGCTAGTTATAAGCATGAATTATGATAGTGATGATGTATGGCTCTCATCATATTTTGACTTGTAATTGAATGAAAAATGCATACATGACCTAAGAGCTAATAATGAAACCAATGTGATAAGGAAAAAATTCTTCCTAGCGATTCTTAGATAAGTATGAGACCCCTAGGCTCAAATCTGTTGTTTAAACCTATAGATTACCTATTTGTGACATGTTTGATGAAATGTCAGTCATGGCTAGTAGGGGCGCAATCAAGTCCTTGTTAAATTGGTTGCATTTACATTATTATTCCATTGTTATATTTCATTTCTGGAAGTGACATGGAGTTCTGGGAAGGGGCATGAGCCATGGCCCTGAAAAGTGGCACAAAAATCGGGGTCATAAGCTCAGAACTACCTAGAAAACTCCTCAGTCTCATGCATGCACATGTTGTGCGAGGGACTAGAAGGTTCTAGCCCCACGCATGCCCATGATATGCGAGCAACTGGAGGGTTCCAGTTGCACGATTGTCCATATCAAGGGAGCGACTAGGGGACTTGTAGAAGGTGCATAAAGTTTTTTTAGTTGTGTGGTGTCGGTTCCACTTCCTTAAGGTGACCTAGGAGGTTGAATCAAATCATAATAAATCTTCGTCACATGTTTACCCCGGTTCATCGGTTACTTGGGTAAATGTGGGAGGAGGGTGTTACAAAGTGGTATGAGAGCATGGTTCAACCATTAGACTGGATGGGTAGTGTGTTGGTCATGCATTCATGTTGGTTCAAATTTGTTACTCATCCTTGTGGTCTATATGCTTGTTGCATATGCATGGTGTTGGTCATGGTTTTAGTGATGTCTCCATGTGAAGGCTGATGGTGTTGTTGTGAAATGTGTCATCATGAGTGTATTATTGGTTATGCGTTGTTTATGCATGTTAGTGATTACATGTTTTCAAGTGTACATTGACATGGTTGTTGTTATCATGCATGAGTTCATGGTATGTGATTGATATGGTCATGCATTGATGACTGGACTCTGGTTATAAAGATGTCTATATGTTGAAATGTCTATATATATGTGTGTGTGTGTGTGTTGTTATGGTTATGTTTATACATGTATTACGCTGATTTGGTTGATCTTGCAGATGAGATATCCTCCCTGAATTATGTTAAGGTACGTTGGTTGGTTTATGATTGGTTTAGATGACATAAGATGCATTGCAAGAAGAGATCAAGATGAATAGTGGAATGGTATACTACAGTTCACGAGATTCTCCTTATGGGTCAGATGAGTAGTGTGGTGTTGGGAAAACTTCTAACTTAGAAAACACACTAAAAATCTTGAAATAAGAAATAAGGAGTTGTAAAGTGGACAGTGATAAAATCATACAGGAATAGGAGAAACAAGAAGAGGTTAATGCGGTAATCCTTTAGAGTTTTTCAAAATTGCAACTACAGGGACCACTTCAGATCAAGCATGGATAGGAGGACAGAAATAATGGGGCATATTGAAGTAGCTCTCATGGTGGTTGCAAGTCATACATAGATGATACTGTTAGAGATGACATATTGTTGGATACTCCAGATAGGAGAGGTGATGGACACAAGGTATATTCTAGTTCTAGTTCTGACAGGCATTACAATGGTCATCGTTATGATCCTTACTGGTGGTGTTATAGGGGATACTTTCAAGATGAGCTTAATAAAGCAAAGTCACCTAATTTTGATGGATACTTGAAGAAGATGGAAGATACAGAGGCTTGGGTACTTGGGATGAAGAGGTTATTTGAGTTGCAGAATTACATAGATAATATGAAGGTTAGAGTAGCTATGTTTAGCCTGAAAGTTAAAGTAGATATCTGCTGGGAATATTTGAAGCGGGTCAGATACATCAGGGTAGAGGACTTGAGTTGGCATGAGCTCAAGAGGCTTTTCAGGAAGAAGAACTTGTTAGAAAGGTATTATGATAGTAAGGCCAAAGAATTCTATGAGTGAAATATGGGATCTATGATAGATGAAGAGTATATGAATAAGTTCCTAGAGCTGTTGAGGTATGTACCATATCTTAAATATGAGAAGGATAAAGTTAAATGATTTGTGTAATATCCCCAATTTTGCGAGCATGGGAATTTTGCCCAATTTTGGTAATATGAATTAAAAGGGGAAAATAGTGTTTTTGAAAAAGGTGGCAAGTATTATTTTATTGCAGATTGGTGGAAAATTATTATTTTATTGAAATGGTGGAAAAAGTGACTAAGTGGAAAATGGAACTCATAATATTAAAAAGAGTCTAGAAGGATGGCAAGAAAATATAAAAGGAGGAGGGACTCATTTTGTGCATCATCTTTTGAATCTTACACTTAACATTTCATCTTCTCTTGGAGTTTTTTAGCGCAAGGGTAGAGTGTTGTTTAGCACAGGAATTCCAGGTGGAATTCCACCCCATATTTGGAGGACTTCGAGTGCCTCCCTAGTTGGGAATTCAGAGAGTCCATTTTTGGGATTTCATAGAGTTTCATTGACATAAATATTCCCAGCTTTGCATATTTCCTGAGCGTAGAGGCAATGTGAGTTATTCATTGTGGTCTAGCATCTAGCGATATGGAGTCTAGGTTATTTGCAAGAATATTTTCCTAGTTGGAGCTGAGAATTTTGTGGTGATTTTTCAGGGATAGCGAGAAACAAATATGTGGGACGAAATTATGTTCATTTGGAAGTGCATAGGGGTTTCTGGCTTAGCCTATGAAAGGGAAGAATGGAGAAGAATTGTGGAGTGATAAGGGTCATATATTGGAGCTACACCTCAAGGGATAATTGATCTAGTAGTAGATTGGGGCATAATTTTGTAATATCAAATAGTGGTGAATTTTCTGGCCAAATTAGGCGATTTTCACTTATTGCGGGTCACCTGGGGTCGGTCGATTCAACCCAAACCCTTTCTAGGTTTTTGTGGGTTTGGTGAGAGGATTCCAGGGTTAATTTCATAGAATTTTCTGGGCAATATTTCTAGCAAAATTCAATATTCTATTCAACAACGAACAACATAAATGATTGGAGAAGGGCGCAGTTCGCTCCAGGACCATTTCCACCACTTGGGTCCATGATATTTTTCTAGGTCATTATGGGTTCCTTGTGAGGAGAATCAAATCAATTTCGTGGAATTTTCTGAGAATTTTAGAGGGTTGAAACACCAATTCCATTCTAGCCAGCAGTAGCAGAATTTATTGGGCTAGCGCAGAGACTTGGGGAGAGAATTTTCCAACACTTGGGTAGTTCCATTTTCACCTGGGACTTGAATAGATTGCTGTAGCAATCTTAGGTTCCTCTTATTCAGTTATATGTACCTGGTTTTCTCAGTTAATAAAATGGCTCAACTCTTGGTACAATTTTTCATTATGATGGTGTGTTAGTTTTATGGTTACATGTTTATGCTCTATTTATTGTTATCACTTAATATTTCCCCTAGGAATATTACAAATTGTCAATGGATTTCCATTAGCATTTCGATATCGGATTTAATATGATGAGCCTTGGTCACTTGAGGAAGTTATTGGGAAACTGAAGCACTGTTACAAGCATTCAAAGCATACACATGAATCTTAGAAGGATGGAAAGGAGAAGATAAAGATAAAGGAAAAGGTAAATGGTAGCAGAAAAGAACAAGGCCTCATAATGTAGAAGAGAAAGAGAATGTTGCACCACATAAGAATTTCAATGTAGCTAGATAGCGACATGGGTCACAAAAAAAGAATGGAGGGGATGGTACTAGATGGTTGGAGTGTTGGATATGCAGTAAGGAACATATCAAGAGATATTTTCCATAGTATCAGGGTGGTAGGCATCATATGTATAGTGCATAGGAGGAGCAAATTGTTGGGGGTGTTGGAAATATAATTCATCGTATCTATGTAGAATTGGACAATAGACAAGCAAACCATCATACATCTATCATTTAAATCAATGGTAAGCTTTGTGATCAATTTGTTTCTATTTTGATTGAAATTGGATCTAATTATAGTTATGTTAACCCTGAATTGGTGGATAAGTGTGGTTTGAATAAAGAAGTGCATGTAGAGTCTTGCTTAGTGCAGTTGGATACAAGTACCAAGAAGCGAGTTCATCATTGGGTAAGAGCTTGTGCATTTGAGTTGAATGGTATGGCTACATAAACACATTTGAATGTATTGTCATTGGGTTCGTAAAACATGCTTTAGGGTATGTACTAGTTACATCTTCATAGGACCAAAGTGGATTTTTATGACAAAGCCATTGAGTGCTTGGATGAAAATGAAGAATAAATAATCTTACAGGGAAAGACGAAAGAAACATCAGTTAGGATGGTGCCAACTATGCAGGCGAAGCACAGTCGCAGAATAGGGTGTCTGTTATTTGTAGTGCATATTTCTAGAGAAAAGGTAAGGAAGTTGAGGATGCATATGTTTTGAGCAGGTACCCATTTTTACAACAGTTTTAGGATGTGTTTCTCGTGGATATTTCATAGTTTCCACCTCACAGAGAAGTAGAATTTTCTATTAATTTAGTGCCAGGAGCAGCACAGACATGAAAGGCACCTTACACGATTAGCACACCTAAGTTGGTAGAGTTAATGTTGCAGTTGCAGGATATGCTTGACAAGGGATACATTAGGCTAAGTGTATCACCTTGGTGTGCACTGGTATTGTTTGTGAAGACGAAGGATGGTATTCTCAATCTATGCATTGATTACATGAAGTTGAACAAAGTTACCATTAAGAACAAGTATCTGTTGTTGAGGATTGATGACTTATTTGACCAGTTGAAGGGAGCAACAATGTTCTCAAAGATTCATATGATATATAGATATCATCATGTATGCATTAAAGAAGAGAACATCTACAAGTCGACTTTCTGGACCAAGTATGGGCATTATGAGTTTGTTGTAGTTCCATTTGGTTTGAATAATGCTCTAGCTATCTTTATGTGCTTGGTGAATAGTGTGTTGCATCATTATCTGGACAAGTTTATTATTGTGTTCATTTATGATATATTGGTATATTCTAAGAACAAAAAATAACATGTCGAACAGTTAGTAGTAGTATTGAGATTGTTGAGAGAGAATCAGTTGTATGCCAAGCTTAGCAAGTGCAGTTTCTTTAATACCAAGGTACATTACTTGGGACATATGGCTTCCAAGGAAGGCATAACAGTGGATCCATAAAAGATAAGAGCTATCATGGAGTGGGCAGCTCCTAGAACTGTGGGTGAGGTGAGGTCCTTCATGGGTTTGGTAGGTTATTATATGAGGTTCACCAATAAATTATCATATATTGCTTATCCTATTATATCATTGCAAAGGAAAGGTAATAAGTTTGAATGGACAGAGGAATGTGCAACCAATTTTGAGCAATTGAAGTAGTTTTTGACACATGTTCTAGTATTAAAGATTGTATATCCATACAAAGAGTTCGTGGTATGCACAGATGCTTGTAAGAGAGGATTTGGTGGAGTCCTTATGCAAGAAGGACATGTGGTATGTTATGAATCACAAAAACTAAATGAGCACGAGAATAAATATCCAACACAAGATCTTGAGCTCACGGAGATCATACATGATTGGAGGATGTGGAGGCACTGTCTTCTTGGCAGGAGGTTTGTACTAATGAGTGATCACAGTGGTTTTAGGTATCTATTTTTCCAACCAAATCTGAATTATAGGAAAGCTATATGGTTAGCCATGATTAGTGAGTTCGATTTTGAGATTAGGTATATCAAGGGAAAAGAGAACAAGGTTGCATATGCTCTTATCAGGCAGATACAAGTGAATCATATAATAGCTATGAGTTATTATGGGACCGAATTACAAGATAGGATATCGTAGGCGAGTTAGTAGGATGTCCAGTACATAGATCGTAGACACATGTTAGAACAGAGTACAGGTAAAGGTACATGTAGTGGTGTGAGTACAGGTACAGGTGAAGGTATAGGTGCACAATGTGGATTATTGTCTTACAATATATGGATTGGTCAGGTTTAGAGACAGGATATATGTGCCAAATAATAGTGAGCTTAAGAAGGTGATATTGATGGAGTTTCATGCAAAAACATATTCAGGTCACCAAGGCTATCAAAAGACATTTATTGTAGTGAAGAAATTATATTATTGATCGATTTTGAAGAATGATGTTGTAGAGTTTGTGGCTAGATGTTTGGATTGTCAGCAGGTAAAGGAAAAGTGTAGGCATCCAAGTGGACCGATACATCCGATTGTGATTCCAAAGTGGAAATGGGAGGCCATTTCCATGGATTTCATCACATGTTTAACTTGAACATCCAAACATCATTGTTCCATCATGGTGGTTGTGGACAGGTTGAAGAATGTAGCGCACTTCATTCTAGTGAAGTCTACATATTCAGGGAATGATGTAGCACATGTATTCATCAAGGATGTGGTTAGATTGCATGGTATTTCGAAAAATATTCTATCAAATGGTGATGCGAATTTCATTGCCAAGTTTTGGAAGGAGTTGTTTGTAGGATTAGGCAAAGAGTTGGCCTTCAATACAACGTATCATCCACAGAGATATGTACAAACAAAAAGGGTCAATAGGATATTGGATGACATGTTGAGGATGTATGTGATGCATCAACAACTGAAGTGGGAATATTATCTTCCACTAGTAGATTTATCTTACAACAACGGGTACCAGGAGTCACCAAGGATGAGTCTGTTTGAGGCATTGTATGGGAAAAGTTGCAATACTCCCATTAGTTGGAGTGATCTAGTTAATAGGGCGTTGATTGGACTAGACATGTTGGAAGAAATTGATGGCATCTAGTAGCCCATATACCTTTTCTAAGGCTCAGACACCATAAATATGTACATCCCTTTTTGTGGAGTCTGTAATCTACCCTTGATGCGTAGCAGTTTTCCCTGGAACTGAGGCCGAACACATCTAAATATCCAATTGAAATCAGATTGAAGATGAAAAAGTGATTGGGAGACGACAACTTCTCACATGTAACATATGAATAATGTGGCACAATTTGTCCTAAATAACATCTACCAATACATGCACATGCATCCAAAATAAACTGATGAATTGCTTTTGGTAATGCCACAGTTATGTATATGGTCTGCATTTAAGCATATGGTAGGAGAGACTATGTATCCCAAAAATCGTGCATTAACTTGGAGTAGAAATAGTTGTAGTTTTCAAAGATTTAGGTCCTGAATCCAGCTACAACATCTATGCAAAAATAATTTCTTGACTCTAGATAAAAACATAATCCATCATTATTTCCTATTGTTTTACTTAGCTCATGTCCACCTCTATCAAGGTCATCAGGATACGTGTGCACAACAAGTGCCAGATATTATCAAACCCTCAATCGTTGGCGCATGTTCCAGATGAAACTCTGGATTAATATATAACAAAGCTCCAACAATAGCAACATTGTCCCATCCTTGTAAAAAAATTCCCACTGAGCAGCAGATCAACTCTAATAATCAACCAAATTTTCCTACACAATGACAGCTCCCATGAAGATATCTGTTCGTGCTTACCAAGACTCAGGTTCACCAAGACTCTTCTCATTCACCTAGTCAAAATCTCCAACAGTTGTCTCCTCTTCAAAAACAATGCCAAAAACTCTCAAACAGATCTCCAAAACTCACACTCGATTTCTAACATTGCGCTCTCTCTACCCTTGCACTATAAATCCAAATGATAGCGCTACATGCTTGTAAGTTACAAATAAATAGACACATATTCTGAAAACAAATGCACACCCATAAACTGAAGATCAAAACAAAAATCTATATTTCCGAGAAAGCAATTAATAAACAAAATATTTACAAATAATTTTCCCTCATGCTTGGCCTCTACTCACACTCACTCACTCACACCCACATATTCTTCCCATATGTAGGTTTACATTTATAGGAACAATTACATAGTTATGGATCATTCTAGATCCATGGTATTCTCCATAGATCTCTCAACTAGTTCCTAAAATATCTTAATGATCCCATGAGGATATCAACAACAATCCTAAAAATCCTCTAAATCCACTTTTAACTCAACTAAATATCTATTCTAGGATCTCCCAATCCCTAAGATCTTTATGAGATCTTCATAAGGCTAATATATCTTGTATTCTCAATTATGTGAGAATATTTACATTAAAAATCTCATACACATATTTCTCACTCAAATCATTTAAAAATATAAAAAATTCCTATTAATAAATTAAATTTCTTATGAAACATTAAACCCCCTAAGTCAACCAAAATACAATGATTTTTCGAGCAAGATGCTCCTGCATCAAACTCCCAAAGTCAAAACATGCATGATCTCCTGATCATGTGTTTTATATGCTGATGAAAACCTCTAGGTCCCAAACCTTAGTTTGTAATTGTCTAAATTCTTTACACCTCTGCTGCATGTTTGCTATCTTCTGGTTATTTTTCCCTTCTTTAATCAGCTTCAGATTCCGACTGATCATTCCTTCTACTGTCAGTTTTCTCCATCTGTATTGTCCCATCATCAACTTCCATAGTTCATCAATCAAAAAATCAATTTATGTTGTTCCCTGATTGCTTTCATTAACATATTTCAGTAGCTGTCCTTCCTCTTCATTCATTCCTATGAATGCCTTCTCTTTGTCCTGAGACATATCTACCTCACCTCCTTCTTAAACACACTTTGCATTATTTTCTTTCTGTAAGCCCTCTTCAAGAGCTATCCTTGCCATGTATTCTGCATTAGCATTCTCCTGCATTTGTTATTTATCAATAACATTAGTCAAATTCATTAGCTTACCTCTCTGAGACAATATTCCCTCATTCTTCATCAGAATAATATTCTAATCTTTGTTATGGGAAATGTTACCCTAAGGTCTTGGGTTGATAAACCTTCACAAATCAGAGGAATGTCATCACAAGAAGGACTCAATTAACCAACTCCTATGCTTTAAACTAGAAACTAAGGATTGCGGATCTTACCCGTTTATCCTTTGTTTGTAGTAGATCCCCCGAGGTTCAAACCCCTTGCAAATCCTTGTTCCCTAGAACCTGCAAACCAACAAAAAAAAAACACAAAAACCTATTTTTACAGCATATATATGTTCTATATGTTAGCAAAAAGCATTTATAATCTCATAAAAATAACAATAATTGAACTATTTAAGAAAATCAATCATGTATAAGAGACATATGGCACATGAACATCAGGAACGAGATAACACTTATTTTATTGATAACATGTATGGTAAATAAATAGTGGAGAGATCACCTGAAATCTGCCACGACCTTGAGAAAAACATCCTCTGGATCCGTCTAGCCCTAGCCTCAAAAAAATTCTTCCAGGAGTAGTGCACAATGGATGTCACATAGGATGGAGGTGAACATATCAAGGAAATAAGGTTTTCCTGAAAATATAGGAAGTGCAGGAGGCACAGGGGAAATATCAGACTTAGTCAGGGCTATAAAAGGGTATAATATCTATAATTCTCTCTCTTCCTCCTTTAGGCCATTCCCTTGAGGGGTATTTATACCTCCTCAAATTAGTTTTTTTTAAGTTGGGGAACAATTAGGCTACGGGTTGGGGTAGTTAAGTTATAGGAACAACTGTAAAACCCACCTCAAAAATAGGGAAATTTATATTTTTTAATATTTTAAATAGCATACGCGGGTTCGCTATGTATGGACCAGCGTGTATATGTGGAAAAGTCTGGGCAGAGTTGCGTATGGATTTTAAAATACTGTTTTTTGAGAAATGTGACCAAGTCTGAATGGAAGGGCTACCCAAGGCCAATGTGCAAGTCATCAAGTATATAATGGTGATAAATGATGCTATAACAGATGCCCCCTAATATATGAGGTCAGAAGGGGTACATGATGGCCGAAATGTGTTATGTGCATAGAAAGAACCTTGTCAGGACTAGAGGGGACTTCACCAGATTTTAGTCGGCCAAAAAACCAGTGATAGAAATCAGAAAGATAGCTCATGACTGAGGCGGGCATACCCATGCTCAGTGAAAGAAAATCATGTTTGCATATGAAGTATGGAGCGGATCCAATATGTATACAATTATAGTTGAAATGTAAAGTACATACTGAATCGTCTGATCACCGTCCAGAAGTATAAATCAAAATCATGTCCAAGTATCACATATAGAAGATCGATCAATGATGCTACAAATATATCTGATCACGGAAGTCTCAACTGAATCTCCAAGTACCAAATCATAAGTGGTAGAACAAATGGTAAAACACACAACTCGAGCACCAACATATAAGATGCTGCTCTGATGAAACTGTAACATATAAGGGTGGATGGTGTCGCTGGCAGAAAACCGAAGGATTTTTCAAAGTGAAACAAAACATATTGATGCAAACCCGAGGTATTCACCTATCACCATTGCACAATTCTACACAATGGGAATAAATGAGTTGATTTCGACCATGTGAGAAATCGTTTAATTATCGGTCATTGATGTATACTGTTAACAAACGCGAGAAAACCCACCGATAATGATAATGAGTGTCAAGGTGCCCAAGTACAATCCAAAAAGTGAGAATGAATGAGTTTAAGTTGAACACTTGAAAGAATCTACCAATCAGGAGACAATGATGAATTCTCACTATCGATAGTGAAGAGTCTGCCACTGATGACCGCAAACCCTAAGGTACTGAAAAAATGACTCTAGACCTTATTCCTAGAGCAATGAGTCGAATTTGATGGGAAAATATCTGATGGAAGGGAGGCATTAAGGCATCCTACATTAGTCCAGCGTGACTGTAACCTGCAGGCCAAGATTTGGAAGGAATCGGACGAAGAAAAGTGAAGAAACCAACCCGAAGTACGTTTCTAGTATGCACAAGATGAAGCTAGCGCACAACAGAAACCCTCTGAACCAAATAATAATGAAAGATAACAAAGAGGCAAGATATCCATCGATAGGGTCAAATTTAAATCAAGGTATGGCATGAATCCCAGATGTGATAATGTAAGTTGAAGTCGAACACAAGGGAAACCACTCAGTCAAAGACCAATGATGTTGATCAAATGCTAAGCACCAGTTCAACTATCAATGATGTAAATAGGGCCAGGGTGCAGCTCTATGTTTACTCTTAGAGCAATATTTTGTAGTCAATAAGAGACAAACCCACCAACAAGAAGTCAGTGGAGACCTTCTCTAACTAGCACGAGAAAAGGAAAAAATATCTGATGTGATAGAACAAGATACTGACAAGACCGGGAAGGCCGACTAAAAGATGAGTCAAGAGACACCACAAAAAGGTCGACTCAGGTTAACCTCCCTTGAAAAAAAGCACGACTCATGTTGACTATGGCAACAAATGATAACTCTGTATAAGTTTGTCATGATGGAGGCATAAACAAACCCTCCATATGATTGGTAGAGATAACCAACCGGGGGAGTATTGACACAAAAACAAGGTTATGGATTCTCTTAAGTCAAAAAATAAAACCATCCCAAATGGAGAAAAGACTTAGATTTTTGTGCTTTGTTCAAAGGCGACACAACCGACACTGTAGCTGCCATCAAGTATGTAAGTAATATCATGTTCCTGCTCTTTTTCAAATATTTAATTTTTTGTCTTTTTGATATTTCAAAGCCTGAAAAAAGAATAAAATAATGCCTATAGTACAATGGATAGAATGAGTGTCGGTAAATAGATGCACTAATTCCTGGGATAGGAACAATCTTATGCTCAATGAAAGGTGGCGAAAACTAATAAGTGACCATAGAAAATTTTATGGGCGAAATTAAAGGGTTTTAAATTTTTATTGGGCAAATTTTTTGTATCATAGTATATTATTTCATTATTTCAAATCACCCCAAATTTATTTTATAAAAAAATTACATCTAGAGGTTAGCCCACCTTATTTTAAGGGAGAGGGTAAAAAAGGTAAATTTATATTTCAAATCGCCCCAAATTTATTTTATAAAAAAATTAGGTCTATAGGTTAGCCCACCTTATTTTAAGGGAGAGGGGGAATTAAAACAAATTTTATACATATTAACTCTAAAACTACTGGATCAAATCTCCTTTCACTCTAAAGAGGTTTGCATCTTAAGATATTTGATCCTTCTCGGAAAAATAAAAATAATAAAAAAATAACATTAAAATAAAATAATTTCATGGTATTTACCCATGGTATTGACACATGGTATGAGAACCCATGGTATTTACCCATGGTATTCATGTGGAACATAAAATATTTAAAGGGTAAAATTAAACCAACCTAGATCCATCTTAACTTAGGAGTCTACCAAGTGGAGAGAGATATCAAATAGCTTGTGACGCAAACCTATTTTCATTGAGTGAAAAAAAAATTGAACCCTTATGAGGTTTTGTGGATCCAAAGTTAAAACGGACGCTAGTCACATTTTGTAAGCCTAGATGATGCTTAAGAAGTAGGTATGTTTTTTATGTTATACATTCTTATATGAGGCTTTAGAAGTGGGTATGTTTTTTATGTTATACATTTTATTTTAAAATATTGTTAGGAGGGTTAAATAATTTATTTCCCCATTAAGCTAGAGATTTAAAGACAATAGGGCAATTGACATTATGGATTGTGTAAATTTGAAGATGATGTTTATATAAATAGTTGCTTTATTTATCTAAGTGAGTTATAGCTTAATGAGAATATTTTAGTAATTTTTTGTATCAATGCTTCAAATTAAAAATCACTTGAACTATTTTTGCAACACTATAATGTGTGGAAAATTCTGATATCTCGAGGTTAGACATTTTTTTAACAAAATATTCTTGTAATTTTCTCAAAATGTTCGATTTCATGGAATATTTTCCTTCCTCCATGGAATTCCTACAAGACGAGACTCCTCCTTTAACTGAGCCTCACGAGTAGGAGACTCTTCTCTCAAAAAGGGTTCATCTTAACTTCAGTAAGTTCAAGTGACCTTTACTTTCATTCTAATACCTTTATTGACAATATCTAATATCAACACATTCAACATCATTTTAGAAAAATCTTATTGAAATTTAAACTAAAATGTTATATTTTCTAAAAAATAAATCTAATTAAAAATGAAACTTCGGAAATTTATTTTTAGGAATGGCACGTTATTTTTCACCCTAATCTCTTCAAAGTTTAACTGCATTGGCTTCAATATTTGTAGGTATACATTGTGTTTTTTTTTACTTTTAACTTAGATGAAATTCGTAAAAGGAAATGCTAAAAGTGATATGAAGGGTTGTTTAAAAATGAGACCGCCATAAAAAAGTTCTATTATGGGTAGGAGGACCCGTCAAATTTAATCCCTGAAGCCACAGATTTTAAACCTTCACAATTTCGGAATAAGTCTAGGTGTTGTTATTAACTTTTTTTTACTTTATTCTTAGTTTCGTTTAATTAAGCATGAAAACATTTTCTTGAGAAGTAAATGATCTCTAATTATTATATATATATATATATATATATATATATATATATATATATATATATATATATATATATATATATATATATATATATATATATATATATATATATATTTATGAAAATTATGAAAACATTTCCTTAGAAAGTAAGGAAATGAGGATTCTACATATGTATTTTTTTTATGAAAATTATGAAATAAAATTCTAGTTATTTTTCATTTCTTGAAATGTATCTTTAAATACATACAAAGCTAGATTCTACAATTCCAAAAAAATTACTCAAACACTAAAGAGTGATTTTATCATAAATAATAAAAAAACAAACAAAAAAAATTATGGGTTCAAAATTAACACACGGGTTACTTTTAATTCAAATAAAAAATAACCTCAATCCCACACATAAATTTATCTGAAAAAATTTCAAAAATAAAATAAAATATTTTAACCAATTCCACTAAAATTTGTAAGGAAAATATATAATACTTTTAACACATAACCTTTATATTATTAAGGAAACAAAATAATACAATCACAAAAGAACACTGATTTTCAAAAAACTAACCCTATTTGAGGTTTTCGCCACTTCTACCTAATTTGATAACCAACATGGGGGGGAATGCCACATTGTCCTTCCAATAAAAAAACATCCAATACCATCGTAAAGTCTATTACTAATAATTTTAGAGGTTATTACATTAAAAAGCATGACTTTTTAAGTAATAATCTTCCAAATCCAACGATAGTCTTATCATTCATACAGACACATTCTTAAATTTAAAAGAATTACTCGACAAACATTTCAAGATTGCATACAAAACTTCCCAATTACTGCAGGATCAAACATATGCATAAAATCAGTAACGAAGTTGTCTAGTTACACAAGAGATCTAAGTTATTACAAAATCAAACATAGTCATAAATTCAGTAACGAAGTTGTCCAGTTACACAAGAGATCTATGATAGTACATAATCTCTGAATAGCTGCATACTAAAGATTCACTGAATAGCTTTAATTGTCTGATTCTTCACCACATTCCTTGTATCTGAATATCTCCAGTGCGAAGAGTGAGTTATCCATCACCTCCCTTTCCTTTTAGTGTTGGTGGCCTTAGGTTCCCATGTGGGTGCAGAGGGAACAATTCGAGCAATTCTCCCCTCTTTTCATATTCTGTTGAAATTACTAGTCCCTGCTCATTAAATAAAATTTAACTTAAATTAGAATTTGAGCAACGTATTTAAGAACTTTGAAAACTAGAATATAAACAATGTATTTAAAAATTTTGAAAATTGGTTGTTGAATGGGGGAAATTCATGTGCATATATGTTTGAAATCAATAATAGAAGCAAAGGAATTTGGATGTAAATGTAATATCTAACAGCTAAAGAGGAAAAGTATGTAACAAAATAAAATATTTGATTTAAATTTTAACACTGAAGGCTCATTGCATTTCTTGAATAAGTTGGAAATCTAATAAATAAGAACTAGCCTAGCCAATTATTTGACTTGGATTTTCATTTTAATTTTAGTTTTCTCAATATTTTTGTAATCCTATAGATATGAACAAAGTTAATTGTTAACTGTTTAACTTTGTGCATATCCATCAAAATTTCGAGAACATTTCAAAACCTGAAATGAGTTATGCTCAAATCCCTTTGAAAACAACTTGGATCACTTTCTTATGCATTTAGCAAAATATTTCCCTATTAATATCCAAATCATAGAAATTGAGAATCGATAATATACTTACTTGAGATAACAATATAGCTATATTCATCGAAGTCTCGCAAGTAATGTTGTAGGTTGGGGCTGAACATAGACAATGCCACAAAATAAGAATTTGTTAGGAAAATAGTTAAAATTATTGAAAAACATAAACAAAAAATGTAGAGTTTACCAGGGGTTGAAGGGGTGTAGGGTGGCCCCAAAGAGAGCTCTATGATTTCCTTCTCATGTTGAGAAGACTCTTGCATGGAAATTTTTTGTTATTTCCATCTCTTGCTGTAGTGAGTGTTTTGAAATCAATAAAAAACACTCTTTTCTTCCACACCTTTGTAGGGTTTGAGTAAACTCACAATATATGTGACCTCATCTGGAGTAGGGTTAGTACAGACGCATTTTGCGCATAATTCTTCCAGAAGCTTCTTATGCTTTTGGGTTGGATTCTTCCATAATCTTCTTATGCTTTTGGGTTGGTCTCCAGTGAGGCAATATATTTGCTTCATTTCTTCACTCTGAACTTCTAATATGTGGAGATCTAGTATTAAGAAATCCTAACCAATTTTGCTGTGACGAACTTCAAGATTTGACATCTATGGGTGGAGGGAAAGAACAAGGTGCCATACTTCTTTATATTTCCTTATTGAAAGATAATAAAAACCCAAAATCAACCAAAATTAACTTGATATTGACTTATATCATATAGTCAATATATATAAGAAGTTTCAATAGCTATATGAGCGAGAAGTGGACGATTTGAAATGATTTTTTTGGGGCAACATTAAGAATCTGAAATTGGACTCATGATAAATTCTTTAATTAATGAGGGTATGTGGTAAGAAAATCGTGTATCAATGTAATTTCCTTTCAATTAATTTTGTTTTTCTAGTAACTTGTTTAACCAATGAAATGTTTTTAAACATTTTTTTTCCTTATTTTAAAATTGATAATTATTGTATTTTTTTTTCTAGAAATTTGTATACATGCAATGTTTTAAAACATTTTATTCTTATTTTAAAATTGATATTGGGTTTTTTCATTTTAAAATTGATATTAGAGTAAATTATTTGATTGTAATTTTGATAGTATAATTTAATAAGTACATTGAGTGAGATTCACAATATCTACTTATTTATAATTATAAAAAATAAAATAAAAGTGTAATTTATTTATATCTATATTTATAATTTATCCAAGAAAATTATTATCAATATACATCTATTTACGTATGAGATAATGTAATAATAATTTTCTCTTTTTTCTCTATATTCTCAATCAAATATGAAATTATATATATATGTGTGTGTGTGTGTGTATATAACATGCATAACAATACGGGGGTTCATACATTCACTTAACAATGACCTTCCTTAAAGCTTTCCATCTATCATGTATCATACACATAGAGTTACAATATATATATATATATATATATATATATATATATATATATATATATACAACTTATAAATTCCAAGTCTAATTCATAAATTTCATAAGTATGAGATTCCTTCTCATGGTGTTTGCCTCTTAGCGTAGTACCTAATATTTCTTACATAATTACACTCATTTTCATATTTGAGACCATTCCACCTACAACCTAAATTTTTTAATCAACCAAATAAAAATGATTATCTATGACTATAATCCTTTCTTTTAATATTTACTGCCATCCATGAGGTGTTCTCAAAATAATATTAAAAAAATAGAAATTCAATCATTTTTAGTTATTAATCATACTCAATTAAATGGAACTATGTTTCAATGTACATGTGTTACTTAGCATACCTACCATTACAAGATGAAACTAAATATTTATTCCAATAAACCGATGTGATGATACTCATGATCACATCTACTCAATCCATCCTTGTCTCTTGATTTAAAAATCATACATTTCTATATCATGTATTCCACCATCATCAATTGGAAGGTTTATCCAATACTTCAACACATCATCTAGTCACTTCCCATATGTACCTCGAACATACTACAAGGAAATTCCTTTCTCTACTATATATTACCTTAGGAATACTCTCCTTTATAGGTGCTCCTCACTATTTGCGAGAAGGTTATAGTCTACAATGGAAATATAAGCAGGGAGACAAGTGGACATTTGTGTAGTACTATATCCTTCCATATCCATCAACAACATGGTCTCACACATTAGCTCTATTGGAATTCACTATCATGTGTTATACAAATTCATAACATGATTTTGTTACCTTGTTCACTCATTATAAGTGAATCAATCATGAGATACTAATTCATGGTTGAATCAAAAGGATTATAAAAATCTTGTCATACCAAAAGATTCTTCATTCATCATATCCAACCTAGGTATCATTATCATACATGCATTCCATCATAAGAAAATAAATGAATATATAAAGTATGCATAAAGGAATTCTTACTCCAATCATTACAAGTCATATATATTGGCACGATTAATTTTCATATTCCTTCAGCATTCCTAATGTTAATTGATCATTTGATGTCTCGTGGGAACTCAGATGATCCCTTAATCAACCTCTTGACAAGAATCCTATCATCTTTATCCTTTTCACAAGGTTTTATATCATAGGATAATTCATCATCAACATTTTCAACCATCATTGAGATTTTTGTTTGGAATAAAATCTGTGTCAATATTTGAAATGTCCAATGTTTTGAGTGGACACTCCACTCATCATCAAGGAAAAAAAAGAAAAAAAAAGGTGGGTTTAGTAATGAAAAGAGAATATAAAGGTAACAGAAAAGAGTTAACCATGAAATAAGAAAATGGGTTCCAAGGAATGGAAAAAAACTTTAAATAATATAAAGAATAAAATATACTTTAGGAGAAATTTGAGGCATAAATTATTAAGAAGCCAACGAAGACAAATATTTATAAACTAATTAAAGGTTTCAAAAAAATATTAAAATATGGATTAAAATATTAAATTATTATTTTTTAAATTCAAGGTATTTTGGATTCATCAAAATTGTTTCAACAAGCCATGCGCTTTGCTAAAACAATGTGGAAACAATTTCATGTTTTGGAGAATCCTCTAGAATATGGTGCGATAACAAGATTATGGAATATTTTAGATGCTAGCTAATACTTACAAGAAAAAATATCATAATATTTCAAATTAGAATATTTGTTTCAAACCACGATTTTGCGATCAGTAGAGGATGAGAGGATGTTTAGTGCACTATCACATTTGAAGTCAAATTTGAGGAACAAACTTTATAAACATATGGATATATGCCTAAAACTATATGTAACAAAGTATGACATTAACTATTTTCCATATGAAAGAGCACTAGCTCTTTGGCGATCATATTGTGATAGAAGGGGCGAAGAAAATACAACAAAATTTTCTAATAAAATTGATATGGAACATGATATTTTGGAGGATCAAAATTATAGTTCATGTGGAAAATATTTTGTTCAGAATGAAGCAAATGATGATGAAATTGAGAAGTGGAAAATTGATATCCCACAATATTTTATCTATTCCAATATATATGAAGTCCCAAAGGACACTTATTTTGGTATACATGTTCCATAGGTTGTGTAAGAAAAATTGAATGGAATAGTACAAATGAGGTGATTCATTTTATTTAATTAAATTTGTTGTTCCTCTATTCTTGGTGCAGGTTCTAAATTATTTATCACAACAACATTACTAATAATAGATGCTAGTTTAACATTGCATTTGAGGTAATAACATGTTCTATAATTTCTATTCTTTATTGTGACATTGAATCCATATTTCCTTGATGCAATGTTTTTTAAGATTGATATCTTGATAATTAACTATTACTTTATCCCTTTCTTGTATGTGATAGAAAATGAAGCAATAATTTTATGAGGTGAGGATCTATTTTTTGAAATAGGTAGTGTCCTTGTATTAAAGGATAAATAATTACTTTAAAAAAGCTTTTACTAAGCAAGAATGGGTTCATTTCAATTATATGAGTTTTTTTTTTTTGTAGCTCTAATATCTTGGTCACTCTTAAAGGTTTGTTTGTTTGTTGCATTTGGATCATTTTTCCAAGTTTGAAAATTTTGGGTTTATTTTGGTTAAAAATTATGATCTCTTAAATTCTTCTAGTTTTTAGTTAATGTTTAATTAATCCTTTTGTTAAGGCATGATTTGTTTCATCTTATTTTATTGATTTAAGGGGTCAGTTAAAATTAAAGACCTTTGTTGATTAAAAATATATTTTATTTGTTTTTTTGTCATGTTCATTTCAAACTGATATGGTTTAGGATTAATATATGACTTCACTTATTATCTAGGCATTCAATATGTTTTCCATAATTATTATTATTTTCTTTATATATTTTATTATCGAAGTATATGTTTATTTTATTTTTATTTTTATTTCCTCTCACGTTGTGGTGTCACAAAAGAATATTCACCTTTTAGAATCTACTATTTTATTTTATATTTTCTTTAAAAATACTTATTGTTTATTAAGAGAGGAAAATGAGCTCTGCTTAGTTAAGTGAATAAAAAAATGGTCTATGCACTAGGATCCTATGTGTTCATCATAGAAGTCATATTATCATGAGAAGGAAATTCATCTAATGCAATTATACTTTCATACCAATACAAAAAAACATCATGTGTAATTAATTGAGAATGATAGATTGTTTAGTGTAGTACTATTCTTGAAATGAAAAGCCCCTTGATGATCATTGTTTTGTGACATATTATTCCAAGTAATGAACATGCATAGACTATTTTTTATATTTGTGTTAGATTTTTCAACTCACCCATTGTAGATTTTTAATGAGTTTGTGTTATTAATTTTTTTTTCATCGTGTAGGAAATTAAGTTTCAATGCATATTCATCTTCCATTCATTCTCATTTTATTTTGTGCAATTTCAAATAATTTTTTACCAAGTCAACATTATTAAAGTTGTTAACTGTAGAATAAATTGCAACAACGACTACAATAGTTATGATTCAAAAGTAGGTGAAAAACCTACATATTATGATGAAACACAATATTTTAAAGTTGTTGGTTTATTTGAACTTGAGGAATTAGAGAAGTATCTATATTTTAGAGAAGTGATGTATAAGAAAACAAAATAATTTTATGTAAATATTCATGATTTTGATATAGCTATTCATAGACCTTATTTTCATGTGAAGCCTATAGAATATGAATTACATAGAATATCATTACCCGTGATTTTTCTTTTCCAAAACATGGAAAATTGTATATCATAGTTTTTAAATAAATAATTTTCTCATTATTACGTATGTTTCTATACATTGGTAACGAATCACTAATGTTTTACAGTGTTTTCTGATTTTTTAGAAGGTTAATCAATAATTTTCAATAATTTATAACCCAATGAAAAATTCACCAATATTTAAGAAAATTTTATAATTTAGTGAAACATTTGCCAAAAAATTATATATGTATATTATATTAATGAAAAAATAGCATATACATTTTCCTATATACATTGGGGATTCGCCCATTTATTATACATATAAATTTTGGGGGTTTATTAAAATTTTCCTTGTAAGTGACACTCAAAGGAATGTTCGATCCACGGGTAAAGGTGTCAAGTCGCAAAGGCTAAGCGATTGCATGGTTAACTTATATAGAAAGACATGGTCAAAATAGGGCTTAAACATGAGTCCAAATGAAGCCCGCTAAAGGCCAAGATAAACAAGCAGTCAATATGCAATGCAGTAATACAACTCGACAACATATGGGAGCCTCTAAGTTAAATGGCCAGAATAAAGATATCGAAGAAGAAGAAGAATGAGGCTTCAACACATAAGTAATGGTGGAACTAGAGAGGACTCTCGAGCCTACATAAATTGCAGCATGGATGACAAATGCTAGCGAGGAACTAACTAGGAAGCCCATGTAAAGGATGGCTCTACCACCAAGTCATGATTAAAAAATCGACGAGTGAAATGGGTTAAATACTCATGACATGATGGGATCGACCCTATGGAAAGTAATCAAAATGGAGGCTAGTATGAAAAAATGCAAAGGAAAGTGAATTACCTAACTTATATGCCAGTTCGAAATAAAATACCTACCATGACAGGTCAGCGATCATGGATCCGAAGGAAAATTAGGAATATCTCAAATTCAACAGAATGTACCTGAAAAATACTTTTCCCAACGTTTTCAAGCCAAAAGGTTAAAAAACCTTGATCAAATTCAAAAAATAGACTCACGAAATTTGTGAAATTTTTTCAAATTCTCACCATAAATAAGAATTTTGACTCACTTTTTTTATCATTTGTGCATTAAATAAGTGGAGAAAAGCTTTGGGGAAAAAAAATCCTCTTCTTGAATACGGAGCAACTGGCCACCAAATCACCTCAAATCAGCCAGGTAACCCTTGTACTCATCTCATTCATTAATTTCATTCATGTTTTAAGAAAAAATTTGGATTTTTTACCATCAGAAAGAGATTTTCTTTGAATCCCTCTACGTATATGTGGGTTCACTATAAGAAACTTGCATATACATGTGACTGTGTACAAACGAGGTTGCCTATGGGCAAAGCGAAATTAAAAAACTTGTATCTAACTGGTTAATGGATGAATTTTCCCAAGATGTCGATAAGTTGGAGAGAACATGAGCACAATGCTATTGATAATGAAGTGATGGAGGACCAACAATCCTTAGATATCCTTTAGAATTGTGGTTTACTCAAATGTTTCAAAATGCCGAATATGAAAAGAAATGCCCGTTTACTTCAGATGTTGTTTGATCATTGGGAACTGGAAGAAGATTACTTTATAATTGATCTTATGCCATTACAAATAAAGGTGGAAGACATATATTTTATCACTGGACTTTCCTGAAGGGGAGATCTAGTATATTTGCACAACAAGCCCATAGGGGGGCTTAACATAGAGGATTATTTCCAAGTATATTGCGTAGATCATGAAAAGAAGTTGGGAACTCAAATTCCCATCAAATATGTGAAGGATTTGTACATGAAAATCCTTCTGTTTACCATTGGTAGAGTGGCAGGATCAACTTCTTCCATTTTATCCCATACATTAGCTCCAAGTGATTGAATATAAGTTTTCATTATGACTTTCCAAAACACATAGTTTGTTCCATTTAACATCGGTGCCCTATTCGTGCATCCTCCATGGTTTTCCATGGTCCTTGATATTTCTTCCAACTGTTATACTAATCCTGAAGTAACCAATGGAACTAATACCAATTGTTGGAAATCAAGACAATATTGAAAGGGAGGCTGAATTACTATTGTAGGAACTTTAAAATTTTCTTTCACTAGTAAATATTACAAGGACACCAATAAATACTTTAGCAAAAATTCATATCAGCATCACAAGAATAAATCATTAGAAATAAAAATAGAACATGTAAATTATTCAAGATTCTATTTAATTATTTCCACAAAGGTGAGCTTATACTTATTGTTACAAAGTTCTCTGACTGCAACCAGAAGGAAGTTACTACTCCCTAATTTATCAACTACAACTAAAAGGAGAAACAACCTCTAGTTTATCAGCTACCACTGAAAGGAGCTCCAGCCCATTATTGTTTACCAACCATAAATAGAAAGATATACAACCCATGATCTAGAAGCTACTACTTTCTTTCCTCCTTGATTCGTCTTTCATTCCATTTTTGAACTCAAATCATGAAGACCATTTCTTCTCATAAAACAAATAACTACCAACCTCAATTACTCACCCAAAAAACCATAAAATCACCTTCAACAATTTATGATCACTAATAAATCCACCAACATTCACCTCTGAACAATAACTGAACCAAAAACACACCATACAACCAATAACACCTCTTGAAAGTTCGATTAAGTTTATGTAGAAATTAGGAATAATGTTTTTAGTTTTCAAACTTTAGTTAAATTCAACTTTATATCATGCATAAATATTTATTTTTGGTTATCTACCACTTCTATAAAATCTTCTAAATGTGGTCTTTAAGTATTCTAACTATTATCCCCTATATTTGTAAGAAAACCTGAGTTAAACTACTTAATTTTGTAATTCTGGAAATTTTATAGGTTTTATCTGTGATTTTATAAATTTGGCTAACTCCAAATTTATCCATACTGCTAAATCTGCCTCCAAATCTATCCATTTTGCTACTAAAAATGATCCAAATTCTAGTGTCCTCCACTGACTATTGGAGCACATGTTATTTATCACTTTCACCATATAAGTTGAAGTTGTCATCAAGTATGAAAAATTCAAAGGGTTGAACGAGGTCAAATCTCTATAAATTTTCGCTTTCGTTACTGACTGCCCAACTCCCAACTAGAACTTTCCAATACTAACCTTAGAAAGAATTTAATCGAAGGTTTAGTGGTCAGAGATTGACCTATACTCCATGTTGCGTGTGGGTAGTTTACTTTGGCTTCCTGGAGGCCCGATTGGTCCAATTTATTTGAATTTTACAAAAATAAATTACACAAAAAAGTCTCACCAAACATGTCCCATGACTCAAACTTCGAGTGACTGCCACATCATCCTGCTAACATCATCCTTCCATCATTTGTGTCACAGGGTGGCTCCTTAGTAGTTCCAGGTGTCACTCGGATTTGAACCACTTGGCCATATTAAAATTCCAAAAACACATGCCATGTGTCACACCCTCATAGGTGGCTTATCAGATTCAGATCAGGACCTAAGTGATAGTTCAAATTTCAAAGTGTTCGAAAGTGCGTCGAACTTGAGCGACCGGATGATCTCGTCATCCTGATTCTGGCGACGTGAAAAGTTTGAAAAACCGACACCGTATGAAGACGTTATCGTGTTTTGAAAAGTTTAGTAAACTGCAATTTTTCGACAATTGACTAGGTTTGACTAGGCATTTGTACAATCAACGAAAAGAATATTCCCCAAAATATTCCTTCCGGGCCAGTCATATTTTGACAAGTGGTAGGGTATTATTTTCTGGTGGATTTTATGTTTTTTTTTTACCAATGAAAAGGTGCCACTTGGCCAGCCCTAAGGCCGCCACGTGGCCCTTAAAGGGCATGTTAAAATTTTTGGGACTCTGTCGGGTTCGACTATGGAACCTCCTGCCCACCATACCCGCGTCTTATCTTTCTCCGCTGCATGTGTTACTTAGCCATATTGGTGGTTGGGTTTTATTTGAAGTTTAATAAAATCACATGCGGGGGAGCGGAGGGGCCAGCCCCTCCCCATATGGCCTTAGGCTAGGACTAGGCGCCAATATAAAACTAACGACAAAAGTTTTAATCGCCAGCGTTATGGTTAGGCCTTGTCACATGGTCACATTGCAAAGTTTATGCGACGGTTATCCCAACCTTTAATGTCATTTCTAGCCATTAGTGAGATCACATGCTACAACTCTGTGTGGTTAGTTCCGATGGTTTTTTTAACATAGATTAAACTCTGACTTAAAACAGTTTTACCGTGGTTTCGGAATTGAGTTCCACTTGGCATTTAATTTGACCTCGGGTTTCGGGGGTTGGCATGTGGCCACCCCATACCCATAAAATTTTATGCTAATGGTTAGACTAACGGTATTAATAGCGTTCCCTTAAATTTAGTTGGATTTCTATATTTGGAAATCTAACTGGTTGTGGGCCCAAAATTAGTGGAGTTGTTTTAGGTGAAACTGGACAAAATTGATTATGATCTATCTTGAGCTTTGTTCGACCATTCTGGGAGAGTGAATAGTCAATTTCAAATTTCTTGGACATTCCAGAGTCATTGGTGAGGGTTTCAGAGCCATCAGAGGACTTTAGAGCATGATTTTTATTCATAGAAGTTCTAGGGGCCACCAGGGCCACCAGGGGTCAGCAGCAAAATGAGGCCTAACCAGGGCAGCTAAAAGCCTTACTCAGGAAACCAATAGTCATTTTTGGATGTTTCAAATATTTTGGAACTATTGGTGAGGTTTTCAGAGCCATTATAGGAATTCTGAAGTCCAATATTCTTCGGATAAGTTCCAAGGACCACCAGGGCCAGCAGGGGCCAGCAGGAGAATGAGGCCTATCCAGGGCAGTCAGTGACCATTCTCAGGAAAAAAATAGTCTATTATGACTACATTGAACCTTATGAATCCAATGGATGTATTTTAAAAATATTTTTAAGACTTATAAAGGACGATATGCTTCAGATACGTTTTTAGTGAGCCTAGAGCCATGGGGTGCCACCAGGTGTTGGAGGCATAACCGGAGTAGCCAAAGGCCTTTTTCAGAAAGTGAATAGTCTATTCTGACTATTTTGGAAATTATGAATCCAATGGAAGGATTTTCAAATTCATTTGGAGACTTCTAAAGGTAAAGAAGCCACAAGGAACTTTTGGGTAGCCTAGGGCCAACAATGGATGGAGGCCTAGATTGGGGAGCCAGAGCTCATTTGGAGAAAATTATCAGTCTATTTTGGATGTTTGATACATGATGGAGACATTAGAAAAGGTTTCAGGGTTAGAAAATTATTTATTAAGTAGTTAGTGCCACAAAGAAGCTTGGGGAAACTTAAGGGAACCGACAGAACAGGTCAAGTCTATGGGAGCCTAAGTCCATCTCCAGAGAAATAACATCCATTTCAGGGGTATGATGGTATTATAAACCCAATGGTATAGTTAAAATAACCATTTTACTTGAGTTATTAACTTGTAAAATAAATTTTCCATCATAATCCCAAAGATCCAAGTCAGTTGACATAGGCTCAAGGAGACATAGCCCACGATATTCGGGTGATATCCTTTATTAAATTTGTTGTTATGTGTTGATGCTTATTTTCTTCACTTTATGGTTCTTGTAAATTCTTAATAACAGAAAAAAACAAATGTTTTAATTCCTCACACATAAAGACTTAAAACAATTAAAACACATACACCTGAATCAAGAATTCAATTCTGCACAGTCAAATATAAGCAAGATCTTAATTTTTTTAACTGAGTGGGAGGTGCTTGCATAGTATCACAAGGCAGCCACCCATTTTAGATTAGGTGGTGTCAAAGCAGAAGGTTTCTTTCTTGCTTGTTTGACTTGAAAGTTGTTTAAACATTGCAAAGAATTTAACTGTTTGCAAATTGACTGATGCTTACAAGTTTGAGTTTGCTAGAGGTGAAGGGGAGCAACTGCTAGCTAAGTCCAGAAGAGGACAAGAAGGAAGAAGGCTAGAAGCATACTCCTTACCCAAATGAGCTCAAGGCAACCTTGAAGCACAAGAGGGATTGTTTGCAAAAGGCTACTTGATGAAGAGATACAAGCTATAGAAAAGAGCTTGAATCTACAACCATATTGCTAAGAAGCTTTGTCAATTATTTTTTGAAAGCTTTGGGTATTGTTGTTGAATTTCCTTAAGTCATTTACATGATGATGACAAATTCATCAAGTGAGGTTTCTAAATCCTCTTTTACAAGACTCTTCGATGAAGAGATGAAGCGAGACTTCTACATCCTGAAGGATATGGTGCAAAGTCTGTATGAAGATGGAAGGGAATGCACTAGACTCATGATCAATTGGTTGCTATGAAGCAAGAGAAAGAAGGAATTCTTCAAAGAATGCATGAGGTGGAGATGCAACTCCATCATGCCCAAGAGACCTTAACCAAGCACATGCTTGAAGCAGAGGTAAATCACTCAAATTTGCCTTCAAATTCCTCTTCAGATAGATGTGTAGGTTCATTTGAAAATAAAACTATAGGTATAGTGTCCAAATTAATGTTAAAAATGGGCTATGAAGGCAAGGGTCTAGGAAAACATGCACAAGGCATGATTGATCTTATTTTTGTTGGGGAAAGACCAAATAAGTTTGGTCTAGGCTATGTTCAATCTTATGGCGAAAAATCTACAGCCATGAAGGCATTTGAGACAACTCCAAGAGGAACTTTTATTGCAAGTTCAAAACCACAAACATGTCAAGTTTGTTTTCAAGTTGATTGTTGTTGTTTGAGCCCTATGTTGTAGTAGGATGTTTGTAGACATGCAACTTATGGCGAGCAAGAGAGTTCTGGTAGATATCATGACATGAACACTAATGTTACTCTTCAAAAGAAAGCTGGAACCTCTACAAGTTCATCTCCTCAAGAAGGCAAAAAAAAAAGGACATGCAAAGCAACATTTGAGGTATAATTCTTCCCATAGTCAAGTTGATTATGTTTATGTTAAGCATAGAAAATATACATGCATGAATGGAAGGAAGAGTTGGTGTTCCTATTGTGGTTTGTGTAACCATGAAGTTTCAAAATGTTGGAAGAGGATGAAGGCATACAGGAAACAATTGAAGCGAAGGCAACTTGCTCGAAAGATGCAAATACTAGCACACATTGCCAAAAGAGGGGACATTTTATTGGCAAATGTTGGACATTGCATCCAACTAATCATCCCAATAAGTTGAAGAAAGAGGATAAAAATATTGGCGAAGTTGGAACAAAGATTCCATCATTGATATGAGAAAAAATGTTTCACATGAAGAATATTTTCAGCAACAAAAAATCCCCATGGAAGTGGCTTGGTAAGAAGTGGTTTGACTTCTGAACTCAGTAAGACATACATTCATTTGTACATATGCAAATTTTAGTAATGTATGCATTTCTGTTGAAAAATTACGTTTGTTTGAGCCACCTTTGATCGATGATCAAGGAAGCGATGTTCAACTACCTTCTATTGAAGATTTCTCACCAGAAATTTCTGAATGAGTTCAAGGAAGATATAGTTCTTGACAAGAGGACAAGAGCATCCAAGAGGGGAAGTGTTGACTAACTTTGAGTTGGGGCTCAAAGGCACTAACCCAAGCAAGGAAAAGTGAAAGGATGCTGGAAATGTGAGGGTGTTGTACTCTCATCTACTAAACAAATAATCAGTCTTTTGGGGTCCAAAAGATTCCAATGGGGAGGAGTGATCAGATTTAGATCAGGACCTAAGTGATAGATCAAATTTCAAAGTGTTCGAAAGTGTGTTGAACCTGAGTGACCGGATAGATCTCGTCTTCCTAATTCAAGCACCGCAAATGGTTCGAAAAACCGACACCGTATGAAGAAGTTATCGTGTTTTGAAAAGTACAGTAAAGTGCAATTTTTCGACAGTTGACCAGGTTTGACTGGGAATTTGTACAGTTAGCAAAAATAATATTCTAAGGAATATTCCTAGAATATTCTCAAAATATTCCTTCTAGACAGTCATATTTTGACAAATGGCAGGGTATTATTTGCTGGTGGATTGTATGTTTTTTTGGACCAATGAAAAGGTGCCACGTGGCCATCCCTGAGGTTGCCACATGGCCCTTAAATGGAATGTTAATATTTTTGGGACTCCACTGGGTTTGACTGCAGAACCACTTGCCTGTCAGGCCCACGTCTTATCCATCTCCGCTGCATGTGTTACTTAACCATATTGGTGGTTGGGTTTTATTTGAAGTTTAATAAAATCGCATGTAGGGGAGCGGAGTGGCCAACCCCTCCCCATATGGCCTTAGGCCAGGACTAGGCACCAATATAAAACTAACAGCGCAAGTTTTAACCACCTGTGTTTATGGTTAGGCCTTGTCAAATGGTCACATTGCAAATTTTATGCGGCAGTTATCTCGACCTTTAATGCCACCGCTAGCCGTTAGCGTGATCACATGCTACAACTCTGCGTGGTTAGTTTCGACAGTTTTGTTAACGCAGATTAAACTTCGGCTTAAAATTTTTTTATCGTGGTTTCGACCTTGAGTTCCGCTCGACATTTAATTTTACCATGGGTTTTGAGGGTTGGAATGTGGCCACCCCCTACCCATAAACTTTTATTCTAACGGTTAGACTCGTGCGAGTAATAACATGCCCTTAAATTTAGGCAGATTGCTATATTTGGAAATCTAACTGGCAGTGGGCCCAAAATTAGTGGAGTTGTTTTAGGTGAAACTAGACAAAATTGATTATGCTCTATCTTGAACATTATTCGACCATTATGGGAGTGTGAATAGTCAATTTCTATTTTCTTGGAAATTCTAGAGTCATTGGTGAGGGTTGCAGAGCCATCAGAGGACTACTAAGCATTATTTTTCTTTAGAGAAGTTCTAGGGGCCACCAGGGCCACCAGGGGTCAGTAGTAGAATGAGGCCTAGCTAGGGCAGGTAGAGGCCTTAATCAGGAAACAAATAGTCAATTTTGGATGTTTCAGACATTATGGAACCATTTGTGAGGTTTTTAGAGCCATTAGAGGAATTTTGAAGGCTGGGATGCTTCAGAGAATTTCCAAGGGCCACTAGAGACCAATAGGAGGATGAGGCCTATCCAGGGCAGCCAGTAACCATTCTCATCAAACAAATAGTCTATTATGACAATATTGGACCTTCTGAATCCAATGGAAGTATTTTCAGAAGCTTTTGAAGACTTTTTATGGCTAATATGCTTCAGATAATTTTTCAGTGAGCCTAGAGCCAAGGGGTGCCACCAAGTGTTGGAGGCGTAACCGGAGTAGCTAGAGGCCTTTTTTAGCAATTGAATAGTCTATTATGACTATTTTTGGCATTATTAATCCAATGGAAGTATTTTAAGAGTCATTTGGAGATTTCTGAAGGTCGATAAGCCACATGGAATTTTCCGGCAACCCAAGGCCAACAGTGGATGGAGGCCTAGATTAGGGAGCTAGAGCTCATTTGGAGCAAATGATCAGTCTATTTTGGATGTATGATATATGCTGGAGATAGTATAAATTTTTTTCAGGGACATAAATGATTTCTTAAGGAGTTAGTGCCACAGAGAAGCTCAGTGAAGCTTAGGGGCACCGACAGAAGAGGTCAAGTCTGAGGGAGCCTAAGTCCATATCCAGAGAGATAGCAGCCATTCCAGGGGTATGATGGTATTCTAAACCCAATGGTACAATCCAAATAACCATTGGAGTTGAGTTAGTAACTTTTAAAATAAAATTTCCATCATAATCCCAAAGAGCCAAGTCATTTGACATAGGCTCAAGGAGACGTAGCCCATGATATTCGGGAGAAATCCTTTATTAAATTTGTTGTTATTTGTTGATGCTTATTTTCTGCAATTTATGGTTGTTGTACATGCTTAATATCAGAAAAAAAATGTTTTAGTTCCTCACACATAAATACTTAAAACAGTTAAAACACATACACTTGAATCAAGAATTCAATTCTGCACACTCAAGTATAAACAAGATCTTAATTTTTTTAATTGAGTGGGCAGTGCTTGCATAGCATCAAAATTCAGCCACCCATTTTAGATCAGTGGCACATCACTATTGACATCATGATAACATCATCATCCAACTATGTTTCTACCTATGCATCCATATCTCCTTTTTCGGCAAAAGAAAAATGTGCCATGTGTCTTCTTATCCACATTTCATGCCATAGCGTATGCCGCGCCACCAAAACTATTTAACCCCCATAGTTTAACGCAGACACCCTGGGTGTTTTAGTGGTAAAATTGTTGCACAGATAATCCTTTTTGTAGATATAAATGGCCCCTCTAGTCCCATGGGAGGATCTAGTAACAAACAAGATAAATATATGCAACCTTTCCTAACTTAAATTAGAAAAAACGAAGGAGGATAGAATTCCTACCTATTTTTGATGTTAGTGCCTTTGGTGTAAGCCTTGATTCTTTCACTTCCATGCTCATGATAATGATATCCTCTCTGTTGGTGTATATGAGTGCATGCAAGTAAAGACAAGTGGATACAATAAACATATACAAAGCATAATAGTCTTCAGTACAAGTTATGCAACAAATCAAGGAACACTACAATAAATAGGCAATAATTTACATATTTATGGAAAGGAAACACATAATGTATTATTAATAGAATGAAAAAGGGAGAAATACAACCAGAAGCCTTGATGTTGGACGCCTCCTTCAGGTGAGACTCCAAGTCCTAGACTTCACCTTAAAACAACTTCTTCCTTTTCAAATGGGCAACAATTGGGCATGATTCAACTCATAGGATGGCAACCAACCATTAATGTAAGGGTTTCATTTATAGGGAAGGAGAGGGAGTTTAGTATCCATAAAATGTGGGAGGGTTTCCACATATTAAGGGAAATATCCATGGAAAGAGGATCCATGGCCATGAATGTGAGGTCTCATTCCTATCATCAACTACCTGAAACCACGTCATTGCTATTGAGCCTTATAATAAGAGAAGCTTCTCCTCCATTTTGGGAAGACATTCCTAAAGAGGGCCAACACGGATTTTCATAACAAAATTTGTGCTGCTAGCATTACACATAAGTAGTTAAAAAGGTGACAAGCGTGAGTCATCATCTATGCAGAACGTGTTGGGCTTGTAAAATAAGGTTCTTAACAATATTTTCATAATATTTTCAAGTAAAGTATTCTTCCACTTCTTCAGGGATGTTTTAGACAATTTTCATGGAGAACATATCTTGCGACACTGGCGGTATGATGAAACAAAGTGTGGTGTGACAAAATACAGTATAGTATATTCCCCTTAAAGCATGAAGTCAAAACAGGGAGTGATGGTTGAAGTGCTTTACAATCAAAAGAAAGGACTGAGAGAACCACCATCAAGAGACCTATAAACCAAACATAATACAATATATTTGACATCTATGATGTAAGTATTCCTAAAAATACATCTCTGAGAAGGCATATAACAATACATGGATCCACGACATGGACACAACCATCTGACTAGAAATGATCATGTGTACAATAATGAATACTGAATAACTCCACACAACCTGGATTTATCAAATGGAACCCAGGGTCTTCACCTCTGTCTCAATTTGACCAAAGTACTAATTTGACCATGTGAATAGATGTGTTGAGGTTGAGCATGGTAGAAACCACTTGATTACTAGTCAATGACATAAACTGTTAACAATCACGAGAGAAACCACCAATGATGACAATGGCTCTCAAGGTACAACAACATAATCCACAAGTGTGAACAATGAAACTGAAGTCAAACACTTGAAAAATTATTTGATCAAAGGCCAGTGATCTGAACCTATCGTTGAATGCGAAGAACCTACCATTGAGGCATGCAAGCTGCAAGGTACTGAAAGGGGATTTCTAGATCATCTTCTAGGATAATGAGCTAGAGTCAACAGGAAGTGATCCATCGAAGAAGGGCCATAATGTTTCCCACATCATTGAAAAAAACATAGGATTTTGCAAAGTTGGAAAGAGTGATTTAGGATTGATGTAGAGGAAGTCAAACCAGGTATAAGTGGTTTGAATTTGTAGATGGGACTTGTATTGAACATATCTGTGACACAACTCTTGAATTTGGTAGCATTGGACTCAAAATAGGATCATAGGTCATGGTGACAATATATAATCAAATGAGAGGCAAATGGATTTCCCAAACCTATTATGACAAGTGAAAAAGTGAGGACGTCCCAAACCCAACAAGAGATACAAATAAGTGTCATGTTCAAGAGCGACATACTTACTTCCACAAAAAATATAGGATATATGTTTCCTTCCATTTTCCCTCATTATTTATAGTGAGTGCCTATTTATTTTTTATCTCAAGCTTGAAGGGGATACCATATGCTTGTCGTATAAGTTCACCCTTTGGGTGAATCCATCCTAGTGTTTTTAATGAGCCCTAAGAAAGAGAGCTTGGTCTCGTCATGGTGACAAGTCCTTGTAGTTTCAGTTTTACAAGTTCGACGGAGGGGTAACTCGACATCCTTTTCATCTTTAGAGAGTTTGAAAAAGAGGAAAAAAGGAAAATCCAAAGTTTCCTTTTCATAGATAGTCTCTTAAATCTGAAAAGGTAGAAAAAAAGCTTCAAGAGGACCTCTTAGCCATGTTTGACTAACGTATTCCTTTTTTGTAAGTAGTCTATCTAAATTTGGAAAAGGGTTAAACTTATACTTAGTAGACATCTTTTCATTTAATTTTACGAGTTTGAAAAGACAAGTGCTCAGAAATATTTTCATATTTTGGGATTATGATAAGAGCTAAAAGAGGACTCCTCCTAGAGGAACGAGTGGTATAAAGGGTAAAAAATTGGTTTTGGACATGATGGAACTGCTAAAAACATGTAAAGGTCAAGAGTTTGGCTAATAAGACCGCTCATCGTAGATGTTCCTCAGGAAAGGGTAAAAAACAAAGTGAAAGTGTATGATCAGCCAAGCAGAGCGTGACGATGGAATGGAAAAACCAAGGTTTGTCTAGTAGAAGAGGCTGACAAAAAGGAAATCACGATAGGTAGGTGATGGGCCTCTAAATTAGACATAAATTAAGGCCCATCTAACCTTTCTTAGGCCCATCTACCTCTCTTATGCACATAAAACGATATATTAAATCTGGGCCTTCTGCACTTAATAATGTTTTATTATGCTTTAATGTTTTCTTAGGAAGGTTTAAAGGTAATTTCATATTTGTGCCTAATATTGGTTATTTTTGTAGAATATTGTGCGAATATTGGGAAGATTATGTAGATTTGGAGAAGGAGATGATTTAGGGACTTTCTCCTTGCCACTAGAAGATCAATATTGGAGAATAAATAAGCACAATGTCAGGAAATTATGGAGAAATATTGGAGAGATTCAAGGGGGTTGTCCACCCTCCTTAACTATCAAATGAAACCAAGTAAAATGAAGATCAAGTGCACTCAATCGATGGTTTACTTGGAGTCAAACTGGACTCAATCAATATTTTTTAGGGAGATGTTAGTATCTTCCCTTTAGGATAAATAAATATAATCAAGAGATAATTAGGGGACTTCCATTCCACTCCACTTCCATTCCATTCCATTGGATTCGAAGTTTTGATGTAAAGCTATGAGGCTCTGTTAAAAATTTGATGGATGTAACAGACTGTTATTTTTATGAAATGAGTAGAGAGATTCCATTTTATTGACCTAGTTCCATAGATATGGGCTCGAGGTTTAGGGCCCAGCCCATGTACCTCAACTTATCTGCTATTTCCATTCTTTTCTTTCATGTCATTTAACTAGTTTTTCTTCTGAATAATTAGCTAGTTTGTTGGTATTTTTATTGATGTTTTAGTTCACTTCCTATTGTCTTTTGTTGTAGATTTAATCTTCTTACAACGTGGTAGAATAGTGATAAATTCCATAAAGCTGTGAGGTCAGCCTTCCCCTCTCAACTCTGTCAATAGAGCTCGAGGAGGGTAGACCTTTTCCCACAAAACAAAAATGCTTTCTCGCTTATGATTTCCTGGAAATATATCAGAAAAGTGCTTACATATTCATGAACATATTCAATTTATTTCTTGCATAAATAGGCAGGTTGATAACAGGTACGGGCAACATAGCCCACAGGGAATTTCTCCGACACCTCCTGCTTTGTCTTCCATCTCCCTTCCATATTTGTTGTCACGCTCTACGCACTGTTGTTACACCCTCCATATCCACTTTTTCCCACTTATTCTCACTGCCTTGCCCTTTTTATGCAAAACACGTGAAAAAACATTCAAACCCATTCAAACGTGCTCTTCGCCTTTGGTCCTTGAGTCTCCCGCCGCCATACATTGCACTTCACAAATCACAACTCTTAGCTTTTACCTTTAAACACTTACCATTGGTTCTTGCGATTGTGATATTGTGACATCGCATATCGCAAATCGCAACTTTTCCCTTTTTATTTCATACTCACTGCCACATCATCCATATAACAAATTGCATCCCATAGTTTTTATCTTATCACAAATCACATCCCGCAATTCTTATCCTATCGCAAATCACATCCCACAACTTTTCCCTTTCTCCCATAACACTTACTGTTGTTCTTGCCGATTGCGATATTGCGATCGCACCCTTCTATCGGTCCCACCGCCACGTCACCCATCACAAATCGCACTTCACACCATTTAGCTTTTACCTTTAAAACACTTACTGCTTGTTCTTGTGATTGTGATATTGTGAAATCACAAATCACAAATCGCATAATTTAGCTTTTCGCATAACACTTACCGCTCATTCCACTGATGCGATAACTCCCCCATGTCACTCGTCGCAATTCACACTTCACAAAACTTACCACATCGCATATTGCAACCCACAACTTTTACTGCATCGCAAATCGCACTTCGCACATTCTAGTTCGTTCTTGTTAATTCTTATTGCTAACCCCTTAAACTTGAGATATTGCGATTGTGACATCACATATTGCAATTTTTTTCCTCCATCACACTCTGCCACGTCACTTGTCGCAAACCGCACTTCGCACATTTTAGTTTGTTCCTACTAATTCTTAACACTATCCCTTTAAACTTGCGATATTGCGATTGAGACATCACACATCGCAATTTTTTTCCTCCATCGCACTCCGCCATCACACTTTTGAGTTCTTTCTACTCCAAAATCATTTCTCATACTATAATAAATTTTTATAAGGGTTTAACCCCTCTTTCCGCTTCCAAGTATCGTTTCATATGTTAAACCCTCCATTAGCCTCTTTTATCCATTTTTTTCCCTCCAAGCTACAAATTAACTCTTTTTAATTAGAATTAAGTCATGGATAGCTTAGTTGCATGGATAGAAGCATGGTATATAGATCATAGGATAATTAGATTTCATTTAGCCATTTGGCCAAGTTAAGTGTGGTTTAGAATTAGTTTCCTTTTTGCTATTTGTTTTCTGCAAAATTAAATTAGTTTCATTCTTGTCATTTATTTTCAGCAATTTAGTTTAGCTTCCTTTCTGTCATTTCCTTCTAGTAATTTACTTTCCAGTTGTTCTCATAGTTTAAGAAATGACACCCTTTCATAAAGAAGAAGAGGATGACATGAATGGAATGCATTTGTTGTGTATATAGCACTGTCACCTCAAATTTTGTACGAACCCCGGGTCGATAAAGTAAAGTAGGGTAGCCCCTGGGAGTTGCAACACTCTTGGTGCAATACCAGGGCTCACCACTTTTTGGCGTTGTTGTTGGGGAGGTGTCTAGTAGATGATTTGATTATGTTTTAGCATTATTTTCTACTTTCCTTTTCATGTTGTTTCTGAAATATTGAAAAATACAAAAGAATCTTATTTTCATGCCTCATAGGAGTAGGGATACTCAGAATATTTAAAAAAAAATCTTCTCCATTACCAACCCCCCCACTTGATCACGTGGTGCAGTAAGAACCACATCACCATACAATTTTTAAGGAAGAAGAGATGGATGGATACTATTACAATGAAGAAGATCTTATTGGGTTTCCCATTCAAGATATGGACATCAATGTACCTATGAAGAACATCCCTCCATATTTCCTTCCCAACTTCCATGGTATGAGGACAGAGGATCCATAAACATTTATCTTTGAATTTGAGATACTTTGTAGGTCTTATGGCTACTTATCACACTCTAAAAAACTGAGATTGCTTCCTGCAACATTGAAGAATAGAGCTATTAAATGGTTCTAGGTACTAATTCAATAAGATCACGGAATGATATGCAAAAGATATTTCTAGAAAAATATAAAGATCGTGATATTAGAGAATAAATTTTTCGAATGAACCAAGAAGAAGATGAGAGCCTTGAGGATCTAATAGAGAGGTTAATGTATAAATTTAAGAGGGAAAAATTGCATCATCTAGGATTTGACACACTAAAAACCCTCTTACTTCGAACAATCAAGGATGAGTGGATTGATCTCCTTAAACTCATGAGTAGAGGAGATGTATACCAATTTTCATTTGAAGAAATTTCTGAAACATGCAAGTGCATATCAAGAGGAAGGGAAAGAGTAAGTAAATCAACATCAACATTTTTAAGTTAAGATGAACTTGGAAACTTGCTTGATAACTTTAAAACATAAATTCTTAGCAATATAAGTGAACAAGTAGAAATGTTAAGCATCAAAAATGTGCAAAAATAAGATGTTGATATTTTTGTTATCCATGCAGAATCATATGCTACTAAATGTTGTTCATCATCCCCCAGGTTTAAAGAAGTTTACCAAGAAGACAATGGAGCAAGGAAATCACCAAAGAAGCTATGTTATGTAGCTCCAAGGATACCCTGGCATCCTAGTCAACTTGATATGATGCAATGATCCACTTCACAATTTCAAGCTTATTCACATCCATCTCAAACTAATTGGGATACACCCCTCCTTGGAAACATGGGCCAGCTCATCCCCAAAACCAATCATGGCAACATAGTTGGCAAGGTCCTTATTGGGAAAATCCACAATATCCTCAATATTTCCCTCCATATCCTCCATACCCAGCTCCATGCTATCCCTACCATCCACCTCCACCACAACCACATCCTCAACCACATCCATCTCATATATCCACCCCCACTCAACTACCTTTAACACCATTTCCAAACCCACACCATGAAGTATCTCAACTCACTTACAATGCTAAGGTACAACACTACCAAACATATCCTCTTGATCTAAATATTTTGCATCTTAGTTCAAGAAAGGTATTGCAAAGAAGATATTTTCTCAATGTCATTGAAGGAAAACATCAAGAAGAGGAAGATACAAATGAGCAGATCAAAAGATCAAGTGCTGCACTTGATGAAGAGTAGATATTAGAATTAGATGTTGAGAGAGTTCCCTCATGTTTACCAGCATTTCCTCCATGTGTTCAAGAGAACAATCAACAAAAAGAGGAAGATTTGAATATCATAATAGAAGAGGACATCCAAGGTGATCCAACTCAGCAAGTGGACCATGGGCATCATAACTATATTGACATATGGTTTCGAACATCCATTAAGCTGCAACAACACACTCTTCTCCAACAACACTTGATACAATCCTAGTCAAAGCAATTCATCTCTCATATTCAGGTGCATGTCAGAGCATTTATTCCAATTGTGCACCCAATTTTATCTATAATATTGAAGTGCACATGGCTCCATTGGAAGTATTCCTATACTTGAAAAAGGGTTTTTTTTTTTTTTTCAAGTAGAGTAGGAAAGTGAAAAAATGGAAAAAAAAAAGAAAAAAAAGGAAAGAATAAAATCTCATATGGAAACCTCTTTCAGGCGTATGAGATTGGCTCATTGATTGAAAAACTCCATGAGGTAGTCATTGGGTTGAAAAATAAATAAATAAATAAAATATCCTAGGTGAAAACCTCTTTTGAGGTGCCTAGGTAGACCTTCTATTGAAAACCTCATGGAGACAGCTAGTAGGCCTTAAAAACAAAAAAACAAAAAAAACAAAAAAAATTGTCCATTTCTCCATGTATCTCTCTCTGATGAATGCAGGTTCTCTCCAACCTTTGCAAGTAGAAAAAAGAAAGTTGGCACAAAAATAAAATTTGGTCAACACTTTAGTCAAAGTTAGTCAAACTTGGACTTTCTCCTCCTATACTCAGAAGCTCCAAAAGGACCTCAAGAAGATTATCGAATGCAACTTCAGAACCACCAAAGATAGCTTCAACATTCATATCAATAGCAGCTTCAACATCACATGCAAAAACAAATCAATGGTAATTATAAGGTATGCAATCATCTAACCCTTTATTTGAATCTATTTTAGCTTAATAAAACATTAAAAAGTGTGAGAAGGAAAGTTTTTTTATATAGCCAAAATCAGTAGCAGAGCAACATCAGCGTTATCTAACAGCTAGCCTCACTTTTTCCACCAAGAAAAGGATCAAGAAAAAAGTAAAAAGGACTTGAGAAAGTGGGCAGTAAGAAGCTCGTTGTAATAGAGGACAAGGAGTGCCAAGGGGTAACCAAGGGTGAACTCAATTCACAGAAAAAAAAAAGGAACTGTGAGTTTACTTTGCATGCAATAAAAATAAAAATAAAAAGAAAAAGAAAAAAAAATAAGAGAGAAAAAAATCAAATAAAAGGTGGATCCACCACCTCTTGGCATGCAAAACAGACTTAATTAAGGCATCAGAGGACCTCCATGAAGCACCTACAAGAAGAATTGTAGCAAGAATAATAACAAGAAGATTAGCAGAAGAGCAGCGCATGGGCCAATAAAACAGAAAATGAAATAAGCCAGCATGCAGGAAAGACCATAAGGCATGGAGGATGAATAGGTTGCTTAGAGGATGAGCAACAATTTCAATAGGGGGTGATGACGGGCCTCTAAATTAGACATAAATTAAGGCCCATCTAGCCTTTCTTAGGCCCATATTCCTCTCTTATGCACAGAAAAGGATATATTAAATCTCTCCTTCTGCACTTAATAATGTTTTCTTATGATTTAATATTTTCTTAGGAAGGTTTAAAGGTAATTTCATATTTTTGCCTAATATTGGCTATTTTTGTAGAATATTGTGAGAATATTGGGAAGATTATGCAGATTTGGAGAAGGAGATGATTTAGGGACTTGCTCCCTACCACTGGAAGATCAATATTGGAGAATAAATGAGAAAAATTTCAGGAAATTATGGAGAAATCTTGGATAGATTCAAAGGGGGTTGTCCACCCTCCTTAACTATCAAAGGAAGCCAAGCAAACTGAAGATGAAGTGCACTCAATCGATGGTTTACTTGGAGTCAAAGTGGACTCAATCAATATGTTTTAGGGAGCTATTGGTAGTTTCCCTTTAGGATAAATAAAGCTAATCAAGATCCAATTAGGGGACTTCCATTCCACTCCACTTCCATTCCATTCCATTGGATTCGAAGTTTTGTTGTAAATCCATGAGGCTCTGTTAAAACTTTGATGGATGTAATAGACTTTTATTTTTATGAAATGCATAGAGGTATGCCATTTTATTGATCTAGTTCCAGAGAGTTGGGCTCGTGGGTTAGGGCCCAACCCATGTACCTCAGATTCTCTGCTATTTCCATTCTTTTATTTCATGTCATTTAGCAAGTTTTTCTTCTAAACATTTAGCTAGTTTGTTGGTAATTTTATTGATGTTTTAGTTCACTTCCTATTGTCTTTTGTTGTATATTAAATTTTCTTACAGAGTGGTAGAATAGTGATAAACTCCATAAAGCTGTGAGGTCAGCCTTCCCCTCTCAATACTTTCATTAGAGCTCGAGGAGGGTAGACCTTTTCCCTCAGACCAAAAATTCTTTCTCGCTTATGATTTCCTGGAAATAGATTAGATCAGTGCTTGAATATTCATGAACATATTGTCTATATTTCTTGCATAAATAGGCAGGTTGATAACAGGTATAGGCAGCATAGCCCAAACATAAGTTCTCCAGCACATCCTTCTTCATCTTCCATCTCCTTTCCATCTTTGTTGTTACGCTCTGTGCACTGCTGTTACACCCTCCATTTCCGCCTTTCCCACTTATTCTCACTGCCTTACCCTTTTATCCAAAACATGTGAAAAACCATTCAAACCCATTCGAACGTGACTTCCACCTTTTCTCCTCGAGTCTCCCACCACCGTACGTCGCACTTCGAAAATCGCAACTCGTAGCTTTTACCTTTAAACACTTACCATTGGTTCTTGCGATTTCAATATTGCAACATCGCATATCGCAAATCGCAACTTTTCCCTTTTTCTTTCAGACTCACCGCTATGTCATCCCTATGGAAAATTTCATCTCGTAGTTTTTATCCTATCAAAAATCGCATCCTGCAATTATTATCCTATCGCAAATCTCATCCCCCAACTTTTCCCCTTCTCCCTTAACAGTTATCGTTGTTCTTTCTGATTGCGATATTGCGATTGCGCCCCACTGTCGGTCCCACCGCCACGTCGCCCATCGCAAATATCACTTCGCACCATTTAGCTTTTATCTTTAAAATACTTACAGCTCATTCTTGCGATTAAGATATTGCAAAATCACAAATCACATCATTTAGCTTTTCACATAACACTTACTACTCATTTCGCCGATGCAATAACTCTGCCACGTCACTCGTCGCACTTTGCACTTCACAGAACTTACCACATCGCAGATCTCAACCCGCAACTTTTACCACGTTGCGAATCGCACTTTGCACATTCTAGTTAGTTCTTGTTAATTATTACTGCTAACCCCTTAAACTTTCGATATTGTGATTGCGACATCGCATATCGCAAATTTTTTCCTCCATCGCACTCCCTACATCACTTGTCCCAAACCGCAATTCACACATTTTAGTTCTTTCCTGTTAATTCTTACTGCTATCCCTTTAAACTTGCGATATTGCGATTGTGACATCGCACATCACAACTTTTTTCCTCCATCGCACTCCGCCATCACACTTTTGAGTTATTTCCTCTCCAAAGTCATTTCTCGCGCTATAATAAATTTTTATGAGGGTTTAACCCCCTCTTTCCACTTCCAAGCCTCGTTTCATATGTTAAACCCTCCATTAGCCTCTTTTAGCCCTCTTCTTCCCTCCAAGCTGCAAATTAACCCTTTTTAATTAGAATTAATTCATGGATAGCTTATTTGCATGGATAGAAGCATGGTAGATAGATCATAGGATAAGTATAGTGCATTTAGCTGTTTGGCCAATTTAAGTGTGGTTTAGAATTAGTTTCCTTTATGCTATTTGCTTTCTGCGAGTTAAATTAGTTTCATTATTGTCATTTCTTTTCAGCAATTTAGTTTAGTTTCATTTCTTTCATTCCCTTCCAGAAATTTACTTTCCATTTGTTCTCATAGTTTAAGAAATAAAACCATTTCGTAAAGCAGAAGAGGATGACATGAACATAATGCATTTTTTGCGTATATAGCACTTTCACCTCAAAATTTGTATGAACCTTGGGTTGATAAAGTCAAGTAGTGAAACCCCTGGGAGTTGCAACACTCTTGGTGCAATACCAGGGCTCACCAGTAGGATGAGAATGATTTCATTTTTACATAAGCTTGAAACATGAGAAAATATGCTTGAAATTGGTTTCATTTTTACACAAGTTTGAAACATGTGGAAAAACTATGCTTGAAATTAGTTTCATTTTTTCACAATATTGAAACATCAGGAAAAACTATGCTTTAATGTGGTTTCATTTTTACACAAGCTTGAAATGAAGACAAACTATGCTTGGAATAAGCTTACATGCCCCATGCATAATGAATCAATTCAAGGTACATGCCCCCCAAGCCTCATCTCATTCACCTAAGTAGACTACTGGTTACTAAAAGGTGGATGGAATGAAGTCTCATTTACGAGATCAAGTGAAAGACTCGACTAGGAATTTACGATATCTAATCAAATACTTAAATTAGAAGGGGATTTGTTTCATTTTTTAATGATCTTGAGACGCTAAAAAAACTACACTCATGACACCTTGTTTCATTTTTTTACAAGCTTGTGTTGAGGCCTCGAAATTCCGTTTCCACAACATGGGGGAAAACCACCCAGTCTGGACCTTAGAGCAAGTCCTTTTCCATTTGGTGTGGTGGCTTCGACTGTGGATGAAGGGAATAGTTTCCCAATAAGGATGATTTGGGGTGTGTTTTGTTTATATAACATGCAATCGGAAATTATTTTAATCTATCACATGCATTATCTAACACTTATCTATTCTACTATATACCCAGGGTGTTTCTTCCTTTATGCGATCTAAAGAGATATCCTCCAACTATTAGTAATTAAGATTATTTAACAGTTGAAAGAGATGAAAATTATGTAAAGCTGATCCTTTTAACAAAATAGTTTGATTAAAATAATTTTGAAAAGTATATCACATTCATATGTGTGATTATATATCAGATAAGAAATCATAGACAAATATTAGTACATAAGTGCATTTAACATTCATTTATGATGACGTTTCAAATATATAATGCAAGTAAAAAGATAACTGTCAATCTAGAAAGCAAAGCTTAATACAAGTGAATAGAAGTACCATATGTACGAAGTCCTAATCATATAAATTGACAATATATTTTCTAATCCTCTTCACTTTCAAGCAATTTAAAGAGTACAATAGTGCAACATCAGTTAAACAGCTTCAAATGTGAAAAGATAATAGATTGTGTTCCATTAATCCATCAAAGCATTTACAAACTTACAAAAGTGCATTCTTTGCAAATGTTTTTGACAAATTTATGGACCCTTCTTTAAATTCATGATATGGGTTTAAATACTAAACTAAATATGTTTAAAAATAGATTATTACATAAAAATAGAGGAGGTTTCAAACAACCATCCTCGTAAGACAAAATTTAACTACAATATAGGAAAATAAAGTAACAATATAACTACGAATTATGATATTTCATTTTTATTTGATACCAAAGTTGACAAATATCTAGCATGGGTTTGAGCTGAGCTGGCTGCAAAATTATCGATCTGACCTATCCCTTGAATATTGCATTTGAGAGTGTTGGCTGCGATATTTTTGTTGAATTAGTTAATGACTACAGGGCTTGGTTTCCAACTGCTTTATTTCTAAGAGCACTTCAGATGTGCACTCTTTGATAAGCTCTGCTTTCAAAATCTGTTCACATACAGATTCAATAATTTCATTCGTTAATCTTGATGCTTTTTTTGCTTCTTTGTCTACTTGCCTCATCTGTGCTTCCCAATCCTTAAATAAGATTTCCTTTTGAAATTTATATACCTAGGGTAGATCAGCTTCCTTGCCTGAGTCTGATGTTTGGAATTGAATGTGTTCATTGATTTTCTTCTCAATTTTCTCAGACTCAAGTTTCTAAATAGCTACTTGTTGGATCAATATTTCACTCGAATCATAATAAGATCTAGTGATAGAAAATTGTTGGTAAAATACTTCCTGTTACTACTTTATTTTAGCATTCACATCCAATGCTTCCTTTATGAATTTATCTAGCTGTGGATGGATTTGTAATTTTTTTATTGCTGATTCCAGTTGTGTTTTCTTTTATGTAAGTTTTACTTGATGCTACAAATTTAATCTTTCAAAATATTTTTGAAACTGGGACATTTTCAATTCCATTTTCCTGCTGGAGTTATACCTTTCTTGCTCTAAAAGTCTCCCTAAATATTGTAGTTTTTCTTCTCTCTAATCCAGTAACATTTGAACTTCAATGGCCTTATCAATAGTGGCAGTAGCATATGCTCCTACAAACTATGATAGCTTGGTTAAATGTTCAGTAGGGGCAGCTAGAGGATCTTTCCATAAAACATCAACAAATTCATTTGTAAGATTTGAGACTGTATCATCAATTCCCCTCCTTTTTCTTTTGCTAACTACAACCTTATGATTAGGACTATATATGACATCCAGTGAAGGAATTTCTTCAATTTGTAAAACTATCTGCTATGTAGGGTAGGCTGGAATGTTCTCTCGATCATTAGTTTCAGGTACTTGTTGTAGTGGAGTAGCAGTTTCCACTAATTTATGAGAATTTTCTCGCGTCTGAAAACTGGTAGATCGATCAGTATTAGGATTTGGTTGTGGTATTTGCAGTGCCTTGGAAAAATTTTCCCAGTCATTCTTCAAATCCTTTGGTTGAGATTTTTCTGCTTGATCAGGTGTATTTTGGTTGTGTTAACCTTCTTGGGAAGACGATTTAGTTCCATTAATTCCTCCTTTCTCTTGCATATCAATCTCTTTAATTACTTGATCAATTACCTTTTCCGGGCTCTCATTTCTATTTTCAGATTCATAATCAGAATGATCCAAGTTTTGAGATTGATGTTCTGATTGCCCTAATTCATCTTCGGATATGTCTTTTGCTTCATTATCAAAGTTAGTACTTGGATTTGGTCTATTGACATCTTCAATATTCAATAAATCCAGAGGAATCCTTTCCAATCTCTTGTTTATGTGTGCTTGGAAGGCTACCAAGTCATCTTGATTGAGATTAATGGATGAAAACTTTAGTACATATGAAAACATTTCAATACCTTGAAAGAAATCATCAAATCTATCTATCTCTTTCAGAAAAGGTTTCAATTTCAACTCTGTGATGAAATTCTTAATTACATCATTGGGCTCATATGGCCGTTTTGGCATTACAACCAATTTTAACAAATTAACTTTTGAAAATTCCTTGAAGGCGTGACCAATATCAAAAAGTGAAAAAGTACCGCACTGTAAAGGGAAATTAGGCCAAATGGCCTTCTTAGCATCTTTGAGCTATTTTGAAATACCATTTACCACAAGTTGGTAAGAAATCTATATAGCAACTATCTTTTCAGGAACATAATATGGCAGCACGTGGGGAGAAGCATAAGTCCTGAAAACTCTGACATAGGTTGAAATTTCTTCGACAAACCATCTGGCAATGGGGAAAACGTCTGTACTAGTCTCTTTGGAGATCCTAGGGGCTTTCTCATTGAATATAGTATGGTGCATAGGGATTATGACTCTATGACAAATTTTAAAGAAATGTAGATGAAAATATGACTCCCAAGGGGCTCTGTGGTAAATGTGGATTGGAGTAGGGTCTTGGGTCATCCATTTCCATCCCATGGTTGGAAAACTCGAACAAAAGAAAATAACATCCATGACATAAGAACTAATGTAAAAGGGGGGTATTACCCTAGAGGAAACACTTCTTTTACTTCTATAATTCATGATATTTCTAGCCAAATTATCAGAGAGGATACTTTCCCAATTCGGAATTAAATAATTGATGATTACATCAATTAATGGGACCCAATCTACATAAAACCTAGTAGTATCAGGCTTTGAAAATAATCTACACAACATACCGGCATCATAGCAATAAGGGGAAGGGATTTGTGCTATTGGGTACGTACTGAGTTTATCTCATTTGAGCTTGCCTTAGTCATCCTTCCATTCTTTTATAACTTTCATGAGGTCTGGATTTTTCTTTGCAAAAATTTGGACAAAAGCATTGTCATAGTTCTATTGTGGGATGGGTAAATGATACATTTCCTTCACATATTCTGCCCTGAATGAACTGATATTCTCGTCCTTCAAATTATTAAATGTTCTATTTTCTATGTTAAGGTGGTCAATTACCCATTTAACCATATTTTTATAGGGGAGAATCTTTGGCCTTGCTACTACTTTATGGATAAATTAGCATGCAACGTCGAAATAGGTCAGGTCTGAAGAAACTAATGCAGCTGCTGTATCAACTTTGATTATTACCCTTGGCGATTCATTCTCAAAGAATTGATACATTTCTTCCCATGAGGAACTATTGCAATCCTTGTTGCAGGTGGTATCTGAGAATAAGGGAGACATATCTGAGTCTTCAGTAGATGATGATTGTGCAATTTCCTTGCCTTTATTGCTCATCCATGTTATCCTTTCTCCATTAAGTGGTTTCCTAAATTCAACTGAATAGAGCAAAATTTAGAAATAGAGAGAATAAAGAGACAGATAGATTTTAAAAATAAAAAATCTAGTGTTCAATCATTTCAAACATGCTTGAAGTAGATATGAATCTTTCAAACCTTACTCCTATTAAATGTCGTTAATCACCGATAATCCTTTTAATCAAATCTCTTACACACCTTCACGTGAAATGTTTATCGATCAATTTAAGACTTTAGATCTTATATTTAGTTGATTAGAGATGAATCATTTCTCACACTTGAGCAATAACTACCAATATCTCATATCGCAACTAGAGACTATTTATATTAGTTATGTTACCAATAAATTTCATGAAATGCAATCTGCACAAATCGCACATCGTAATCTCCACACGATAATGAAACTTGCATTTAGTTATTTGCTGCGAAATGCGACGCGAGTTTTTAAGGAATCACGTCGATGTGTTTTACCAGACACTTGAATTTTTATGTTTCTTGATTTATTGATTAGTCGAGTCTGTGTCATCGCAAATTTTACCGAATTGTTATAAGTTGATCATTTTTACAAGGCGCGATGCATTTTATTTTAAAGCGGTGTTTAGGGCTTTTGTAGTGCGTGTTTTATATTACTTCGGAAAAGGTTTGGCACATATCACAGCTCATAAGAATTAATATGTTTTAAGTTGTTCAGATTATAAGCATTGCGATTTACGATGCGCACTAAGGAATGAAAGTGAAAACGGTCCCCATTTAGTAAAAATAAATGGGGGGTGTTTTATAGTACAACAACTTGAAACAAGAAAAGGAAATTTTCTCCGACACTTTTGTTACACTGAAAACTGTCACCTTGACATTTTGCTGACTGTATGAGCTCAGTAACACTCATACATGCCTCCTCTGCAAGTCTTACAACCTTTGTTCCTCATTCCAAGCCCTGAAACTGGAGGAAAAACCCTTAAAACTCAAAAAAGCCTTGGGTACGCAGGTAACATGAAGCCTGCATGCGTTTTTGGCTAGGGTACGCAGGTAATGTGAAGATAAACTGCGTTCTAGAATGCACTTTTCCAGTGTAATGCCTGCGGTACCCCTGTAAAGTCAAAAAGCGTGAAAGAAAAGATTAAAAAGTTGAATTTTGGTTAATTCTGGAAGGTTCTGGATGAGATTTTTGGGGATGAGTATGCTTTAGTAAGATGCATGTATCCCACACCTTAAGGAACTAATCCCTTGATGTGAGGAGCCTATCCCTTTGAAGGAGGATTCTATCCCTTTAAAGGTGGAATCCTAACCTCCTCATCTGCTCTATAAAAGGAGGCATTGGGTAGCCTAAAGAAGGTTAAGAAGTTTGGATGGAGATTTTGGAGATTGAGGATTAGAGTTCAAGCTTTATGTGTGATTGAGCTGAAGTGCTGTTGAGATTTAGACTTCTTTCTGCTAAGCTTTTGAGAGGAAAGATCACATACCTCTTTGTGCTTCTGGAGAAAGAGTGCAAGACTTATCAAAGTAGAGGAGATTCCTGCTTCGGACCCCGGGAAGGCCTTTCGAACATCAAGGCTAAGGTTGTAAGGTTCTTCTGTATATTTTAAGAGTAATACAATCAAGTTCTGTTTTTCTCAATAAATTGTTGTTCGATTTTTTATTTCAATAAGCTGTTGTTTGATCGTTTATTTCATAGATTCCTTGATCACTATGATAGGTATGTTTTATGATTATTTGTTATACAAGTGCTATTTGATATTTTCTTGTTTGTGATTGCAGATCAATGAAAGATGATACTTTATTGTGACAAAAGGGCCCTTGTTACGACGAAGGATTATTGATGCAACAGAAGCACTGCGACCGCAAATAAGCATTTGGATCTAAGGTAGGATCGACACCTTCATAGCATTTATTTGTAAAATGAATATACTTAGAGAAAGACAAACTTAGTTGTTCGTTTGTTGCTAGATTGTCTTCTGACACTAGGGAGATCGGTCTTGTCCGCAAGAACGATTTATCCGGCCAACAAATTGGCGACTCTTACTGTGTCAACCTCCTTAAAAAATGAATCAGTAAGATTGAGGAGAGTTCTTTTTACTGTGTCAACCTCGTTAAAAAATGAATCAGTGGCTGTGAGGAAAGTTCCTTTTACTGTGTCAACCTCGTTAAAAAATGAATCAGTGGTCGTGAGGAGAGTTCCTTGTACTGTGTCAACCTCGTTAAAAAATGAATCAGTGCGTGTGAGGAGAGTTCCTTGTACTGTGTCAACCTCGTTAAAAAATGAATCAGTGAGTGTGAGGAGAGTTCCTTTTACTGTGTCAACCTCGTTAAAAAATGAATCAGTGGTCGTGAGGAGAGTTCCTTGTACTGTGTCAACCTCGTTAAAAAATGAATCAGTTGGCGATGAGGACGGTTCTTTTCCTGTGTCAACCTCATTAAAAAAATGAATCAGCTAGTCTGGAGCAGAGTTCTTGTCTTGTGTCAAGCTCCTTAAAAAATGAAACAGTAGGTAGATTGTAGAGAGTAGATTGGTAGATTAGAATAGATATTTTCCGAGGAAAGTTCCTTTTACTGTGTCAACCTCGTTAAAAAATGAATCGGTTAGTCGAGAGCATAGTTCCTTTTCTTGTGTCAAGCTCATTTAAAAAATGAAACAAGCTTCCATGAGGACAATTCTTTTCCTGTGTCAACCTCATTAAGATATTAGGTTAATTGTGAAAATACAGTTCTTTATTCTTAGATAACCTGGTAAAAATGAATCGGTATGAATGAGTTCTTTTCTATTGTCAACCTCGTTAAAAAATGAATCAGTTGGTCAGAGGATAGTTCCTTCTACTGAGTCAACCTCATTAAAAAATGAATTAGGTATGAGGACAGTTCTTTTCTTGTGTCAACCTCATTAAAAAATGAATCAGTAGGTTATGTAGGTAGATTAGAAATAAGTAGTTTCTGAGGATAGTTCCTTTTACTGTGTCAACCTCGTTAAAAAATGAAACACGTTGCCATGAGCATAGTTCTTTTCCTGTGTCAAGCTCATTAAAAAATGAAACAAATCCTCCCTTAATTGAGTTGAGTCTTTGAATAGACCTCGTAGATGTTAAGTAATATATTTAGGTTAGTTTTTAGGTCGGTTCTTTCATATAATCTCGTAAATGAACCTTCATTCCATCCAGCTATTTATTACTAGTGTACTTAGTTGAATGAAATGAAGCTGGGGGGGCATGCGCTCTAGCAGTTACGCTTAGGGGGCATCAAGCACAGTTTTCTCTCTGTTTCAAGCTTGTGTAAAAATGAAACCACTCTGAAGCATAGTTTTTCTTTGTTTCAAGCTTTTGTAAAAATGAAACCTATCTTGAGTCAATTTTGGTTATTTTCAAGACTCGTTAAACTCATAGGCTATTTTTCATTCGTAAAACACATGAAAATGTAGGAGAGTTCTTCAGGTCTTTTCACCTTTCGTAAATTAAATTGAAAAGTGATGACCCACAGAATTTTTATCCCTTTCAACGCTGGTTAAACTTACAGCGAAACCCTGGAGTTCTCTTTTAAGCCCTTTTCAGACTCTCTAAATATGAAAAGATTGCCGAGTACTTGACTATTTGAACTCGTTAAAGTAAATGAACAGTCGTCCCTTCAGTATAAGTTTACCCCTTTTACGGACTGAAATGGACTATTTACGAAAAAGGTATACGTTGACTAAATACGGTCAATAGAGTTCTCTCCCGCATTATTTTATCCTTTTTCGGGCCCGAGAGACTAAAATTACGAAAAAGTACACCCACAGAGTTTTCTTAAGTTTTTCTTTTGACTCCCTAAAACTGAAAAACACCGAGTTTCTCCTATACTGGACTCGTTAAAACTTAACAGTAAAGGACCTGTTTAATTTTCAACAGGAACGAACCACTCCTTCTTAGGGTTCGAATTTTAAACTAAGTTGGACTCATTCGAAGGATGAGCTTATAATCAAGCAAATGTTATCCTCCTCAAGCTTGTCAAAAATAAAGAGGTACTTGCCAGAAATGGTGGGGGAAAAGAGAGAAAAACAAACCTGTTTGTTGTATTTTGATTATTCGGAAAACCGTTAACCACTCTTGAACACGACACTTTTTGTCCACCTGGGTTGGGAAATCCTTTGCCTAACAGTTAATCAAACCACAATGAAAGTCTTCAGCCGGTTTCTGGGTATTAGCTTTGGGTCAATTGTCACCAAGCCATCTGCAATGTTGTTATGTGTTCAAGAGGACAGTTCAAATAAACCATTCATCTGCAAAATATCTGTCATCCATTTTGACCATCCCTGAGTCAGTCCTTGCCAATATATTTTCAAAACTTGATCTATGATTTCGTGTTGTGGGCTTTCCTACGACAGATCACTTTCTATCGACATCAACTCATTATCTAGGAATTTGATCCAGAAATCGTCAGTACCTTGAAATCTACATGCCTCAATGGCAGGTTTCTCGCCTTCGACGACAGGTTGCATCATTGACCTTCGATCGAATGATTCCGTGACATGTTCGACTTTAGCTCATTGATTCACATTTCATGGATTGTACTGAGTACTTTGAGAGCCATTGACATTACTGGTGGTTACTCTCACACTTGTTAACAGTTCACATCATTGACTGGTAATCAAGTGGTTTCTACCATGTTCGACTTCAACACATTTATTCACATGGATAGAATCGTACTAGTTCGAGATGCGGAAATCAAGACCCTGGATCTAGTTTCTACCATCCAGGCTGCGAGGAATTTTGTTATCATTATACAGTGGACTATTTATAAACAGATGGCTGCGTCCATACTGTGTCTACACTGTGATGTATTCAAAATCATTCATGTATCAGAACAATTTAAGTTAGTTCTAGTTAGTTTTTGATCTGAGTATGGGAATGCCTACCTCAGCGATGATATGATTACATATATATATATTTTTCATTGAATGTTTTTACAGGTTCCGACTGGGGTGTCCACAGGATGATCCTTGAAATGATAAAGTACTTCACTCTTCATATATGACAGACTTCATCTTCATCTATTTCAGACTTCGCACTTTAGGGGGCAATTTGTTACACTGAAAAATGTCACCTTGACATTTTGCTGACTGTATGAGCTCAGTAACACTCATACATGCCTCCTCTGCAAGTCTTACAACCTTTGTTCCTCATTCCAAGCCCTGAAACTGGAGGAAAAACCCTTAAAACTCAAAAAATCCTTGGGTACGCAGGTAACATGAAGCCTGCATGCGTTTTTGGCTAGGGTACGCAGGTAATGTGAAGATAAAATGCGTTCTAGAACGCACTTTTCCAGTGTAATGCCTGCGGTACCCCTGTAAAGTCAAAAAGCGCGAAAGAAAAGATTAAAAAGTTGAATTTTGGTTAATTCTGGAAGGTTCTGGATGAGATTTTTGGGGATGAGTACGCTTTAGTAAGATGCATGTATCCCACACCTTAAGGAACTAATCCCTTGATGTGAGGAGCCTATCCCTTTAAAGGTGGAATCCTAACCTCCTCATCTGCTCTATAAAAGGAGGCATTGGGTAGCCTTACGGGGTTAAGTTTTAAGAAGTTTTGATGAAGATTTTGGAGATTGAGGATTAGAATTCAAGCTTTATGTGTGATTGAGCTGAAGTGCTGTTGAATTTTAGACTTCTTTCTGCTGAGCTTTTGAGAGGAAAGATCACATACCTCTTTTTGCTCCTGAAGGAAGAGTGCAAGACTTATCAAAGTAGAGGAGATTCCTGCTTCGGACCCCGGGAAGGCCTTTCGAACATCAAGGCTAAGGTTGTAAGGTTCTTCTGTATATTTTAATATTAATACAATCAAGTTCTGTTTTTCTCAATAAATTGTCGTTCGATTGTTTATTTAAATAAGTTGTTGTTTGATCGTTTATTTCATAGATTCCTTGATCACTATGATAGGTATGTTTTATGATTATTTGTTATACAGGTGCTATTTGATATTTTCTTGTTTGTGATTGCAGATCAACAAAAGATGATACTTTCTTGCGACAAAAGAGCTCTTGTTGCGACGAAGGATTATTGATACGACGGAATCACTACGACCGCAAATAAGCATTTGGATCTAAGGTAGGATCGACACCTTCATAGCATTTATTTGTAAAATGAATATACTTAGAGAAAGACAAACTTAGTTGTTCGTTTGTTGCTAGATTGTCTTCTGACACTAGGGAGATCGGTCTTGTCCGCAAGAACGATTTATCCGGCCAACAACTTTGTTTCATTTTTTAACGAGTTTGACACAAGAAAAGGAACTCTGCTCCAGAGACGTCGTTTCATTTCATAAAGAGATTGACACAAGAAAAATAACTTTGCTTTGATACCTTGTTTCATTTTTTAACGAGTTTGACACAAGAAAATGAGCTTTGCTCCAGAAACCTTGTTTCATTTTTAAGGAGCTTGACACAAGAAAAGGAACTATGCTCTAGAGACCTTGTTTCATTTTTTAAGTAGCTTGACACAAGAAAATGAACTCTGCTCTGGAGACCTTGTTTCATTTTTTAAAGAGCTTGACACAAGAAAAGAAACTCTACTCCGACACTTTGTTTAATTTTTTAATGAGCTTGAAACAAGACAAGGAACTCTTGCATGGAGAACTTGTTTCATTTTTTAAGGAGCTTGACACAAGAAAAGGAACTCTGCTCCAACAATATTGTTTCATTTTTTAAGGATATTTTCATAAGAAAGGGAACTCTGCTCCCTAGTGGAGTCACCATTTTGTTGTGCAGTCAATCCTTTCTGTGGACAGAAATTATCCCTCGACTCCAATTGGAGGATTTAGGAACAAACGAGACAAATATATGCAACCTTTCCTAACTTACACTAGAAAACACGAAGGAGGATAGACTTCCTACCTCTTTCTGATGCTAGTGCATTTGGTGTTATCCATTTGCTTCCACACTCATGATCACGATCTCCTCTTCGTTGGCATATATGAGTGACTACAAGGAAAGAAAAGTGGAGACAACAAACATATACAAAGCATAATAGTTTCCAGTACAAGTTATGCAACATATCAGGGAACACTATAATAAATAGACAATAATTGGCATATTTATGGAAAAAAAACACATAATGTATTATTAATATAATTACAAAGAGAGAAATACAACCAGAAGCCTTGATGTTGGATGCCTCCTTCAATTGAGACTCCAAGTCCTAGCCTTCTACTTCAAAAAACTTCCTCCTTTGCAAATGGGCAGAAATTGGGTATGATTTAACTCATAGGATGGAAACCAACCATTAGTGGATGGTAGGGATTTCATTTATAGAGAAGGAGAGGGAGTTGAGGATCCATGAATGGTGGGAGGAGTTCGACATATTAAGGGAAATATCCATGGAAAGAGGATCCATGGCCATGAATGGAAGGTCTCATTCCAATCATCAACTACCTGAAACCACATCATTATTCTCTAGCCTTCTAGTAAGGGAAGCTTCTCCTCCATTTTTGGAAGAACTTCCTAAAGAGGGCAGCGTGGATTTTCCTGACAAAAGTCACACTGCCAACGCTAGCCATAAGTAGTGCAAAATGTGACAAGAGTTATTCGTCAACTATGTAGAATGCGTTGGGATTGTAAAACAAGGTTCTTGATGTAATATTCCTAAATTAGCATGCAGCTAATTGGAATATTAAAATCTAATTTTTCTTTCTTGTTTGATGAATAAGTGGGTAGGGAGACCCATAAATCTCTTTATTAGGAATAAAACCACTTATCCTGTGAAATTGGATCATCATTTCAGCTTAAAAAAGCACCCTTAGGTGTGAAAAGGGGCTAAATCATGTGGACTGGGTCAACCTTGACGAAATCAACAATGTTGTCATGGAGGAGTGGCATTCAATGAGGGACAATGCAGTTTTAGATGGAGACACATTGCATGGAATTAGTGTCATTAATGGATGGGGCTTAGGGTTTGGAAGCTCATTTCTTATAAAAGTAAGAGGATGGAAGCCATATTATTCATGTTATGATATGTTTATGTTTTGATTATATGGTTTGTTTAGACATATGAGCTTTCTTCAGCTATTTAGCTAAGATTGCAGTGTTGTTTAGCAGAGGGTGTTCCTGATCGAAAATCCCACATCGATCCTTGAGAGGCCTCATAGGAAGATATTTTGCACTATATTTCCACATTCATATTTCAGGCCAAGCTTTAGTCTTGTGGTACAACGCAATTTCTATTGAGAGATGTGCTGAGTTGCAGGGTGTAGCAGTGGAAGATTGTATTGGGTGTTTTCTGAGCTAGTTTTCCAGTGGGAAGCCAGTAAAGGAGCCCCTTGGGCTTATTTGACATATTTAGCATTAGTAAACGATGATTTTATCCCCTACAGCATAGTTCCAGTCCAAATTTGCGTTATTTTAGTGAGTTTTTGCAGTGGACAACCCAAAAAGGTCCACAAATCCAAAGTTAAAATCTAGCCAAACCATTTCTGGGGTTTTCTAGTTTTTTTAGTAGAATCCATAGTTAAAATCTCAAAACATTCTAAGCACTCTAACGGCCTTCTGCACATGGTTATTCTCCTCAGAATTAGTAGTTTCCAGCAGCAACAGTTTCCTCAGCAGCAGTAGTTTGCTTTCCATTGAAGGGATAAACCCTTCATTGAGAGAGTCCTTTTGGAGGATTTTTTTCAGATCTACATCAGATTCATCCACCTCCTTATATGTGCTTCAGTTGCAGTGCATATTTAGCCCTAGGGATTTATATCCACCATTCATATTTTGTGTATTTTTAGAAACCCTTCCTGGGCTGTCTTGGAAAAGTGTTGAGGAGCATAGATCTCCATTTTTAGCCCTGTATGAGCATGATCTTATCAGATCCATATATATATATATATATATATATATATATATATATATATATATATATATATATATATATATATATACATATATACATATATACATATATATATATATATACATATACATATACATATACATATACATATACATATACATATACATATATATGTTCCATCTACAGTATTAGTCACTAAAATTGTGTTGTGCTTGCTTCAATGCTTTGTGTAGTAGTGTATTACATGTTTTGGGTACATTGAAGGCTTCTTTTTCCTATCTTGAGGGGCTGGATCCCCAAGATCTTGTACTTATTTATTGTTGTTATAAATAATACCATGGATATATTATTTGGATCATATGTAATGTGTTAAAATTTGCATGATTTCCATTATTATGAGCTATATTCCTTCTTTTCCCATTTGGGAATATTACAGTGGTATCAGAGCATAATCTTGGCTCAGCCTGTGAAGAAATTTCATCTATGCTATCAAAAGAATAAGAAGCTTCTCATAGCAAGGATAAAGCTTATAGAAGAGACAAAGGCAAGTATCCATTATTTGAAGAAATGGAGGGAAAGAATTTTTCAGAACTTCTTCTCCAAACTATGCATGATTTTAAAAGAGAAATCAAGGGAATGAGGAGGGAAAGACATGAAGGTCCCTCAAGAATATTTTCCCATGAAGAAAGCTCCAATTCTTCATATTATGGGTGTGAGCATTTAGCCACACAATTAGATCTACAACGTGGTACCATGCCTACATTCTTGGTAAGAGAACAAGAAGGAGGAGAAACACCAAAGGAGGAGACTCTTGGTGACTATCTCCAAGAATATGAATCTCAATCTAGAAGATTCAAGGAGCATCTAAGCTTCCAAGGGTTTTGTCAAATCAAATAAGATAGAAGACCTAATAACTACAATAGAAGAAGAGGGTGCATGCAACACACTTTGGGTAGATTATTTCTACCTACTTTTGATGGGTCACCCAAGAGCAAAACCAAGGGTTGGGTAAAGAAGCTAGACACATATTTCCACCTGCATCAAGTTTCAGAAGAGGAAGCCATTAGAGTAGTAGCATTGCATGTTGAAGGTAAGGCTTATGCTTGGTGGTTATTTGAATCTTCTTCATTGAGTAATGCAAATATATCTACTTATGAAAATTTCATTAGGAGGTTAGTGAAAAGATTTGATTTAAAACAATCTGAAACTTCCTTGGGAGAGCAAACCAAGCCCGATAAATCAGAACCTTTGCATGAGTTTGAAGGATCCATGAAGCCAACTCTATTTCAAAACATTGTTGAGGGGTTAAATATTTGCAACATGTTTTTCCAAGGGCAAAGGCCCCACTTCAACAAGAAATTTCTTCTCAAGAAGAATACATGAGGATTCATTTTTCAAAAGGAAATCAATTCAAAGGATATCTTAATGATGAGGTATTCTCCATTGATGAGGAGAAGGAAGAGGAAGAGCTGGAAATATCCTCCAGCACTGTGACAACAGGAGCATATCTACTTCTATTTGGAGATGGAGATGAAGCAGTTGCTTCAACTAGAGGAGCTCTTGCATCTTTGCAAGAAGTTCCAAAGTATCTTACATATGAAGATCATGAGCATCATGTGTCTATGTTGATAGGCAATGAGAAAAAACAATGGAGGAAGTGTGTTCCAACATTGAATGAAATCTTATGGACACACATTATGATATATCATTCCTTTGTGATCAATACTTTTAACACCAATGAGATGTTTGGTGTACATATATTGATTACAATTGAAAAAGACACCTTAGATTGTGAGATCTTGTAGAAAGTAGGAGGAAATGAGAGGGAGGGGTAGCACCAAATAATTGGGAACATATACACCCATCCTTTTCAGGAGGTTTATGTATAGAAGCAGGAGGATGATTTGCGTAGTGCGAGAAGGGGAAAATCAGTCCACTCACATTTACAGCCTGCTCTAGGCCTTGATGTTTCATTACATGAAGTCATTCCACCAATGAGACCCCCTAATTGGAAGAGGATCAAAGAGTTCTCTCAACATGTTTCACCACTCATAGATCTAGGAGGAGTGGGAATAGTAGGAGGTCATTGTACAACGCTAAGAGTCTTGGGTAGACTCAAGGAGGAGGGAGACATTCTCCCAAAATCATCATTTCCCACTCTCATTTCAGATTCTGCGCTATGGGAGGAGCAACATGGGAAGGATAGCAGCCTTCCAATATGTACCTTTGGCATGGGAGATTTCAAAGAGGATGAAAACCATATGAAAAATGTTCTTTGTGATAGATCATCAACTCTGTCACTATGGAGGATAAATCCATATTGGAAATCCCAGCTATTGGTGGATTATTCCAAGGATCTTTTCACATGCATGATACTTGATGACCAGCTACATGAAGAGGGCTATTCAGTCCAAGATGAAGTCATATATTATCATGGAAGGATCTTCTTATCTAGAGCCTCCAATCTCAAGGAGAATTTGTTACAAAGAGCACATGAAGATTTTATTTTTAGCCATACTTATTCCATGAGAGCCTACATCATTAACATGGAGAGCTACACTTGGGAAGGCTTTGAAGAGGAACTATATTGTTACACCATTTTTTGGTCATCTAACCTATTATCATTAGATGGACCCAAGTACACCATGTAAGACCAATTTTACCCTAAGTAAAATTGCCTTCACTATGTTAAATAACTTAATAAACCACATTTATTAGGTTATTTATGGTCCAAACAGAAAACCCCAAAAGGAAATATTAAACAAACCTATATTTGTTTGATTTTCCTCATGGAATAATTAATTAAACCATAATTTAATTATTATTCCCAGTCATGTTTAACCAAAAAACAAATAAATTAATTAGATAAACCTTTATTTATCTTATTATTTTCTAGGGATAATTATTTAAATCTTATTTAGATAATATTCCTTGTTAAATATGACCAAATCACCCACAAATAATTAAATAAATCATTATTTATTTGATTATCTTCTAACCATTTCCTTAAAAAGATAAATAAATCATTTATTTATTTATTTTTGACAAATCAAGGGATTTGACCCAAGTCAAATACCTTTTCCCTCCAACAAATATAATAAAATATTCCATAAAAGGTGGATCTAGATTTGGTTAACATTATTTTAATCATGCACCAAGATCTAGAATTGCCCAATATTTTGTTATAAATAGGAGGGTGTTTCCTATCACTCTTCACCTTTTGTTGCCTATTAGATCACTCTGGATCTATACACTTGGTCACATTTTTCCATTATTTGCTGTGTGAGCTCCCTTTGAGCTCTATTCTTTGCATTGGGTTTTCTACACCAACAAGAGAGAGAAATCTTAGATCTGAAGTGCTGAGGACTTTCAAGAACCCATCCCACTGAGGAGAATTGGATACAACTTCTTGTTTTCCTCCCAGGTGCCCAATTAATACAAAAATTCTTTCAAAAATTGTTCTTGTCTTGTCTATTGGTATATGGAGCAAACCCTTGTTTTTACTGCTTAATGTCTTTCCATGCATAGATCTGGTTTTTTGCAGCTCTTTTCTTCTTCAACTAACCACAGATCTGAAGATATTGGCAGCCACTTTTGTTGTTAGGGCTATTAGTTATGCGTAGCTAAAGTGGTCCTTTTTCGTACACTTCGACAAAGGATTCATACTAACATATATTATCATTTGAAAAGATGCATGGACTATGTGGAGATGGGAGAGACACATAACTCAATTGAGGAGTTATCACAACCACCTCTTTCCTCTTTTGGAATGAGAGGGGATCTATCTATGGACCGCTCCATTTGTATGAGCAGAAATTTTGGTAAAGAACATGCTTATGTACATGATGTTTCATTTGATGATTATTTGCATTCCTTTACCATGTATATGCAGGCTATTGCTCCAAGGAGGAGCATTCTTCCATATAAACTTCATGGAAAACTTTGGGCCAAAAACATTTTTGAGCATGGCCACTCCCTTGGAGGATATAGGGAGATGTTGTATCACTGTGGGTGCACTTCAAAAGCACCAAACATTTCTCACCTTTTCAGCCATTGTGAGAAGACTTGGGTAGTAAGTAAGTGGCGGGGAAACCACTTACCATATCACTATCTGATGTAATCAAGAGATATACTGCACTGGTTCCACATGTTGGACTATGATCCACCTCAATTATTGCATTTGATTATTTATGTATCACTAGTTTTGATCCCATATGTTGATGATGTTATTATTATTGTTGGGAACATGATTTTAGGGATGAAACATTGGTTGGATGTGTCCATTGGGAATGAAACTTCCCACATTTCTTCATGCTTCAAGGGGAGCATGGGACATTATATGGTTGCTACATTATATCACTTGTTTCTTTCTGAAGGGAGTCATATGATTGACTTAGGGCTTTGGGAGGAGCCTCTCACATGGGAGGAGTTTTTCTATGAATTACCATTTTGGATGGTGATTCATTTTATATGGGTGATAGCTTGGAGGATGGAGCTTCACATGGGTATGAAGGTTCCCTATATTTTGCAGATATATCCTTGCAGTTGCTTGAGGACAAGAAACATTTGGGAGGGGAGGATTGTAATATTCCTAAATTAACATGTAGCTAATTGGAATATTAAAATCTATTTTTTATTTCTTGCTTGATGAATAAGTGGGTAGGGAGACCCATACATCTCTTTATTAGGAATAAAACCACTTCTCATGTGAAAGTGGATCATATTTTCAACTTAATAAAGCAACCTTAGGTGTGAAAAGGGGTTGAATCATGTGGACTGGGTAAACCTTGACCAAATAAACAATTTTGTCATGGAGGAGTGGCATTCAATGAGGGACAATGCAGTTTTAGATGGAGACACATTGCATGGAAGTAGTGTCATTAATGGATGGGGATTAGGGTTTGGAAGCTCACTTCTTATAAAAGGAAGAGGATGGAAGCCATATTATTCATGTTATGATATGTTTATGTTTTGATTATATGTTCTTTTTAGACATATAAGCTTTCTTCAGTTGTTTAGCTAAGGTTGCAGTGATGTTTAGCACAGGGTGTTCCTGATCGGGAATCCTACCTATATCCTTGAGAGGCCTCATAGGAAGATATTTTTCACTATATTTCCACATTCAGGATTTAGGCCAAGCTTCAGCCTTGTGGTACAACACAGTTTCTATTGAGAGATGTGCTGAGTTGGAGGGTGCATCAGTGGAAGATTGTATTGGGTGTTTTATGAGCTAGTTTTGCAGTGGAGGATGGTTTCCTTCCATTGGGAGGCCAATAAAGGAGCCCCTTGGGTTTATTTGACATATTTGGCATCTGGAAAAAATGATTTTATCCCCTACAGCGCAGTTACAGTCAGATCTACGTTATTTTAGTGGGTTGTTGCAGTGGGCAACCCAAAAAGGGCCGAAAATCTAATGTTAAAATCCGGCCAAACCATTTCTAGGTGTTTCTGGGTTTTTTGAGTAAAATCCATGGTTAAAATCCTGGATCATTCTGAGAACTCTAATATCCTTCCGCACAAGTTTCTTCTCCTCAGAAGTAGTAGTTTCCAACAACAACAATTTCCTCAACAGCAGTAGTTTGCTTTCCATTGAAGGGATCAACCCTCCATTGAGAGAGTCCTTTTGGAGGATTTCTTTTAGATATGCATCAGATTCATCCACCCCCTTCTATGTGCTTCGGTTTTAGTGCATCTTTAGCCCTAGGGCTTTAGATCCACCATTCACATTTCGTGTATTTCCGGAAACCCTTCTTGGGTTGTCTTAGAAAAGTGTTGAGGAGCATAGATCTCCATTTTTTTCCTTGTATGAGCATGATCTTATCAGATCCATATATACATACATACATACATACATACATACATACATACATACATATATATATATCTATATATATATATATATATGTGTGTGTGTGTGTGTGTTCCAGCTGCAATATTAGTCACTAAAACTGTGTTGTGCTTGCTTCAGTACTTTGTGTAGTAGTGTATTACATGTTTTGGGTACATTTTGGCATTGGAGGCTTCTTTTGCCTATCTTGAGGGGCTGGATCCCCAAGATCTTGTACTTATTTATTGTTGTTATACATAATACCATGGATATATTATTTGGCTCATATGTAATGTGTTAAAATTTCCTGCTATTTCCATTAGTATGAGCCATATTCCTACTTTTCCCATTTGGGAATATTACACTTGACAAGATTTTCAGAATATGTTCAAGTTTAGTCATATTCCACTCCTTCAGGGATATTTTAGACATGTTTCATGGAGAACATATCTTGTGAAACTGGTGGTATGACGACACAAAGTGGAGTGTCAAAAAATATTTTATAACAAAAAGGGTGGGGGGGGGGGGTGGGGGGTGGTGCTATTGTTTAACTATATGTATCGATCTCATGATTGGCGGTATGCCAATACTACCAATACTGGACCCCCCTTGTCATTAACCCTTAGGCACACTTTGGCATGATCAATTTTGTCGAAGGGTTAGAGGGGTCGTGTGGTGCATAATCCACCTTCATACATGCTAGAGGTTTAACGTCTATCCTCCGCCAATTTTGGCCAAATGCAAAAACTAACTTGAACTAAGAGCATCACCATATATCTAGTTGCAACCTTTGACTTTGGTGGTTCTAATATTTGATTGAAAATTACTTATAATCCAGGAGGTCATTTATAGACTTCTAATGCCACTGGAAATATCCTTCAGAGCTCTATCTATCTGAGCAGTTTCCAAAAAAACTTGAGATTATTTGCTATACTAGAATTGGCCTGAAAGTCTATGAACCTTGATCACTATTCTTGCAACCACCTATGCCTTTGCCATCAATGACAAAATATTTGTAACAAAAATTTGTAAAATTTTTGAAATAATATTTAAATAATTTTATCATTTACAATTTTAAATATATTATTCCAAATCTAGTTTCAATATTTTTATCATTGGTATTCATGTAACTAATATATATTGTATCAAATCATTTCTATTATTTTGTCCTTGACATACTTACTAGCCTAGATCCATCTTAACTCCGATATACCAAGCACCAAGAGAGGTCAAATCTCTTGAGGTACAAACTACTTTTGGAGTGTTGAGAGAGATCAAATATGTGAGGTACAAACTACTTTTGGAGTGAAAAGAGATTTGATCCCTCTCAACGCTTAGTAAATCTAGAGTTAAGATGGATTTACCCTAGTATTATATAAATTTCACATCTCTATATATAAAAGTATTCTCATTTTTAATTTTATTAAAACCTTGATTTAATCTCTAGGGAATATCCACCAAATATTTTTAGTAATAGTGAGGGTAGAGGGTTTAGATATATCCTGAAATTATAAGTTTTTTCATTTATATTTAACTAAAAAAATGTTATAAATTTAAGTCATAGTAAAATATTTTGATTGTGAAATGAGTTATGATTTTTAGTCATGAGGTATTGATAAGTCATGGTATTGCAACAAAACCTATTTACAAGTTAATAATATCCATGGTATGGTGGGGATGAATATCCATGGTTAAAAATATTGTTATATTGTAACTTTATTGTAAGTATTAAGTTTTTATGTGCTTATTAATTAAATTTAAATATGGTTACAAAATCATTACTAGTCCATGCCAAGGCAAGACTCTAGCAACACACATAAATAACATATTTACCCTAAGTTATTTCTCACCATAACATAATTTATTGGTATGGTTTCAATATTAATGCATTATTTTTAGATATTTTTATAGTGATTTTTTAATCCAAAAATAGAAGCATTGAAAATAGCTCATGCTCACACAAATAACATATTTAACATAAGTTATTTCTCACCATAATTTAAGAAAAATCTTGCATAAAAAATGGATATAAATCAGATGTAACTAAATATACTTAGCATGAGTCACTTCCCACCATTATTTATGTTTCCTTAAACACTTATATAGAATTAAAATTGTAAATGTGTAGGCCTACTAATGCTTACTACCCACCAAAATTTATGCAAGTCTTTGTGCTTTAGCAATCAAGTAATTTATTCACTTCACATCTCAATTTATTAGCTCCTTCCAAAGCACGACTATAAGATTGCAACACTTGCTTTAATTTATATGATAAAATATATCTTAATTTATAGCTACTCTTTGTATGTTATATATTTTAATGTGATATGTATACTATGATATTCTTTTATCTAAAAAATTGTTGGCAATTTTATTAATAAAAATAAAATTACAATATAACAAATTTGATTTTATTATATTGATTACTTTTAAATTTTTATGATTAGTTGAGGCAACACTGAAATGCTTACACTCATATACTAATACTACATATCTTTAATACTTGGCTCTATATTAGTTCCAACTTGTAAATGCCAAATGTTTACAAAGATTTAAAAATGTTTATGATCTTCTTCGTTGCAATGAAATTAGTTGGAGCATGGTTGAGATGTAATGAAAAATGTGAGAGAAGCCACTAAATACTCGTGCTATTGAATATTTATTTGTAGAATGAATTGGTTGAATTTACATAAGTTTTGAAATGACAAAGGGTGGGGATTTTTTTAAGATAAAATTGTACCTTGCTATTCCAAAATGAAAGAAAAAGGTACATACAATTACATCATAGAATATAGTCCAAAATTCACTACATAGGGCTCTACGTAGAAACAAAAAAAATCAACAAGACGTGTGAATCTTACACTGAAATTAAACTATAAAATAGACTTCAAAAAACTAAAACAATATTACATATAACATGGAATATCCAACAAAATGTTGATATTGACAATAAAAGTTTTAGATAGTATAATAGCATGTCTCTTAGAGAGAGAAAAAAACTAATCAAACACCGGCCGAGAGAGCCAAAAGTTCTAATGAATTTTCTGCAAAAGAAATGTGGCAGATTATGACATGTGGTAGAGAAGAAAACTAGATATTTCAATTAAATATAAGGATTGCCATTCTTCAAAGAATATAATACTAGAAGCTGAGGTGAAGCCTATTTTGGATAATGTGTTCGTCCTTGTATTCCAGATCCTGTAGACATGCTGGAAGGAAAGTGAGTGGAACCTTTCCTTTAAAACCAATATCATGTCTTACCAGTAACACAAATTGAGTACCTATAGAGAACGCTTGTCATTCAACCATTATATAATACACATCGAGTCCTCATAGTCTTCTAAATGGAATATATTTTTGTTTATAGAGAAAGAAACGAGGGCCCAACATGCAAAAGCTCAGCTTTGGTATTTGTGCCATGTTCAAGGTTAATTCATATATTATAGAATTTAATACAAATAAGTTTGATGTGGGAACCTCCACCAAACACACCTCCTTGAGAGAACCGTCAAAAAATCCTACTAGATAGTTAAACTTGTCTAAGGGAAATCTAATTTGACAAGCTTCAAAGGACTGACTCTATTGAAAATGTAGCAATAGAAGGTATTTTGGATTGTGCCTTAGCTAATGAAGACCACAAATTAGTATTTATATAGCATGGTGCGAATTCATGATATAGAATTCAGTTACGATGAGTTGATTTATAGTTTACTGAATGGTCATCAAGTTTGCATGTGTAGTATTGGAGCTTCCGTTAGTTGGAGTCTTCTTTAGTTAGACTATAGGATGAGGACGCAATGAGAAGTTGAGTTAGAACGAGTTAATGCTTCACTATTGATTGGGGAGAGAATGAGTTGATTTCTCATTTAACCCACAATCAAAACTAGAGAAAATCAAGGAGGAACTTGAGCTAGTTAATTTGGAGTTGATCCAACTAACTAGAAAAGGAAACTCATGACACTAGTGTGAACTGAAATTCCAATAAGCCACTTGCATGAATCAAATTTTATCTATAAAGAGAAGAAAAAATGTACATAATTGACATATAATTCTTTTTGTGTAGAGTGTGTATAATTCAGGAGAAATTGTGCACAAGGATTTGAGAGAATCAAGCAAGGAAATAGGAGGCCTGGTGCTCAAGGAAATAGTGCCTAAAGTGTGCAAGGATTGTGGAGCAAGAGGATTAGGATTCAAGAGATGGTCTAGACTACTTTCAACAAAGATATATTGTATAGAGCTAATAATAGTGAGAAGAAACCTAGCACTTTCTTAGAGACATATTGTTGGCTGCAGTAGCACCATGAATTGTAATAGATCTATTTTCTCAAAGAAAAATCAATAAAATACCACAAAAAATAAATCATGTTTTCCATTTTGGGTTTCCTGGGTAAAACAAGTGTGTTAATTTTGTGTGCATGTGTTTTTATCTATGTTTTTTTTCCATTTCTTATTGATTGTTAAGAAAATCTATATCTTGGTGAAATTAAATTTGGTTTTAGATTTCAGTAACATTTTTTTCAGATGATTCATCTAAGTAGTTGTATATTTTCATGAAATTTAACATGGTATCAAAGAGGTGTTTTGAATTAAAAACAACACCAAAATTTTCAAGTCAGTGAAGAGTGTTGACCATTCAATAGGCTTGAGATAGAGTTTTAAAGATAAGTTTTTGGATAAGTAGTATTTTGTTTGAAGGGATAAGGGCAGATCATTTTTTAGAGGGAGCCTCTAACTTCTTCTCATGGAGGGAGCATATATCAGTGGTGTTGGAGTATAATGGGGTGCTAGAAGTTGCACATAATCAAATAGTTCCACCCACAGATCCCAGAAAATTGATCCAACATAACAAGAATGACAACAAGGTCAGGAGGATCATTCTTGGGGGGGTCAAATACCATATTATCCCTCATATCCATGTGAATAAGACAACATACAATATTTATAAAGTCACATTGGATTTGCATTAGGGTTCTAATGATGCCAGGAATCTTGCATTAAAGGAAATGTTAATAAATCTCCAGATGATAAAATGAGATCCCATCATTATGTACCTTTAAAATTTCATTTAGGTTCAGGATGAGCTAGTTGGAGTGGGAAATAATGTACTAGAAAAATACATTTTGAGCATTTTTCTACTGGGAATCCATAAGTCTTGGGAGAATTTCTAGGATGCAGTTAGTGGTAGGAAAAATCTTACAAACTAGGAAAGGTTGTGTGGAGGTTGCGTCCAATAAGAAATCCAGAGTGGAACGAGAGCTAGAATATCAACAAAGATATAAGATGAGGATAAATTTTCCTTGGTTGCAAAAGGTAGCAAAGATAAGGGAAATATGAGCCAAGGAAAGGCCAAGTCCATTCAGAAGGGAAAGAAGAAGAAGAAATATTTGAGAAATATAAAATTCTTCCATTTCCACCAGTTAAAGCACTATGCCACTAAGTGTATTAACTAGAAGAAGGGGTCTAGTAAGAACCATGTGGATGCATCATCTGAGGTATATGCATTTTCTTCTCAGTTCGAGAAATACTTCTCACTGATAGCTTTCATGGAAAGATCAGTGGGAAACAACATGTGGTACATTGATTCTGTATTATCCTCCCACATGATAAATAACAAGGAATATCTCATCCAATCGAATAAGAAGGACATGCAGTTTCACATTGAGCTAAGAGATGATGGAAAGTACATGACTATGGGATTAAGTGTCGTTAATTTTGATAGGGATTTTTGTATCTCTCTCCATCTTAGGGATGCCTTCTATGTTCCAGGCCTTAAGAATAACCTTGTTTATGTTGCTACCCTAGAGGAAAAGGGTTATGGCGTCATATTTAGCAGAGGTAAGGCTTACCTAAAGAACTTAAAGTTTTGGATCCATGAAGCATATTACTATGAGGATGAAGAATCTCTAAATGTTGTAGGTTGAGGCATGCACAACCTTGAGAAACAAGGAAAGAAGTGCACAGAGTAGATATTTTGGGGAGTTTTGACACAAACACGTGGGGTGTATTCATCATGGGGGCATTGAAGATCCTTTAGTAGATAGACACAGGACTAACACAATGTGAAATTAACTAGCAGGTTGTGTGCAAGGGTTGCACACTTGAAAATTATGCCAAGTCATCTTTTCAGGGCCGAGAAAACAAATCCAAAGGGATTTTTGAGATGGTACATTCAGATGTATGTGGGACATGTTTTTTCATCCCTCATGAGACACGATTACTATGTCACTTTCATAGGTGATTATTATTGGAAAAAATGGATCTTATTTATGAAGAAGGAGGAGGTCTTCTCCAAGTTCATGGAATTTAAGGCATTGGTATAAAACTAGACCGAGAAGAATATCAAATCATTGAGGAGTGATAATGGTGGGGAATATGTCTCCAATTCCTTCAGGGACATGTGTGCCAAGGAGGAAATTAGGAGAGATATTAAAACAAGCCATAACCCTCTGGGGAATGGGGTGGCTAAGAGGAATAACCATAACATAGTTGGAGCAACCATAGCCATGTTGTGTTATAAGAGGCTACCCCTATTCCTATTGGTAGAGGCATACAACATTGTAGTATTTCTGCAAATCATGAGTCCACACAGAGTGATTGGACGAGTTACACCGGAGGAGGCTTTCACAGGAAAGATGCTTGATGTTTTTCACTTCCACATCTTTGGGACAAAATTTTACTTTCATGTGTCCAAGGAGAGCAGGAAGAAGTTGGAGCCCATAGCTAAAAATGGATTTTTCATGGGTTACAATGAGACATCCTAGGCATACAAGGTGTATATACAATTAGTCAAGAAGAAATTTATTAGGCGAGACATGAGGTTTGAGGAAGATAGAGCTCTGAGGGAATCCTTGGAGCAAGAGTAGGTTGCAATACCTAAGGAGGAGCTACTTTCTCCCAAGAAAGAGCCTCAGCCAGTATCACAAATCAAGTCTCGACCAAGTGGCAAACAGGTCACATAGCAGGAGCCCGAGAGCGAGTTGAGACCCTTAGCTCTGTGTTCAAGTAGAGCAGGAAAAAATTGAGGTACACTTGATATATGGAAATGATGATTGAGTCAATGGACATAGGGAATTCTTTTTATAAGGAGGAAACCTCTCAACACATTTAGCAGGATGCCATGGTGGAGGAATATTTCTCCATTATGAAGAATGATGTTTGAGAGATTGTGCCACGACTAGAGGGAAAATAAATAGTAGGCTCAGACTGGGTGTACAAGGTGAAACATGGAGAATATGGGAGTGTGGAGAAATACAAGGCCAATTTTGTCACCAAGATTGTTGAAAATTGTAACTAGGTTCGGTCTTTATAATGACATATGTAAATTTGATTTTATGTAATTGATGTAAAGAAAAATAAAACTATTTTTTTAATACTTGTCTCATGGGTTTCATGAGGAAAAAAAATTATTTTCAGTAATGGCTCCCATTGTGAGCCTTTAGGATTTGTCATAAAGTCAAAGAGAGTCAATGTCATGTATGAAGAACCCTTCTTGGGCATAATACATATGTATATGAGTCCATGAAAGTGTCAAAAAACCCTCCAAGACAAGCACAAGCATCCCCATTCAAGTCATATTCAAAATAATAATAGAATCTCTCAAATAGACACATCGAATCATTCCCAAGTCAAGTCCGATTATTATAGGATACAACAACTATAAATAGGCTAGTTCGTATTTCAATTAGAGATTGAATTTCAGACAGATTTTCAGTGAAGTATAAGTCTGAAACAAAAATGCGAAAAAGTTCAATGAATATGCTCCTACAATAATCCTATTAAATAAAAGGAACAAAAAAATATTTTAGAGTGATTTGGGACTATTTTTAGGATGGTTTCTTGTCATGGGTGCAAATAAATGAGGCATCGTATGTTGCAGAAAGAAACCGAGAAGAATCAAGGACTGCAAGGTTACTTAAGAAGTCAAATCAACAAGCCAAGTTGGAGAAGATAGATATACATTCCAAGTGAATAAGGTTAAGGGATTGGATTGCCATATATCTCTCTCATGAGTGCTACATCTAAGGTTTCAAAGGAGGTTGAAATAAGGTGCAGACCTGAACCAAAAGGAATTTGAAGTTGAAGAGTAACTGAGAAGAAGAAAGGAGCATAAGGATTGTTTGTGTCTTGGTCTTGGAGTGGAAAATAGGTCAAGGGAATTGATCTTGGTATTCATCAACTGAAGTCTCTATAAGAAGAATAATTTGTGTGGGGTTTCCTCTCAAGTGGGTTAGGTTTGGCCCTAGATTATAGCCTACATTCCGTGTCTCTTGTCTCTTTATGTTTATGCATTGGTAAGTGTTTGATGAAGAAAAACACTATAATAACATATGTAAAATAATCTCATAATATAAGAAGTAAAAATCATTCACAAGTAGTTATCTAAGAATAAAAATCACCTAATACTTGATTCCATACATTTCGCAACATGGTATTGTAGCTATGGTGGCTAATTCAAGGAAGGGCATGTTATTAAGGGACACTCAAGGATAAAATCTCAAGGAAGGCACCAAAGCGAAGACCATATTGGATTCAAAGGAAGCATCATAACCCTATATCAAAAGAAGTCTACAAAGAATTATTGGGATCTTCATAAAGATGGATAAGGCCAAAACCATACATCTATTCAATTTAAAGTATTTTGAAGACTATTCATCCAAAGCAAACTAGATCAAAAGGCAGTGTTATCTCACTCTCTATGGGATCAATGATCATTCTTGAAGAAAAATCCTTCATCAAAGAAAAGTTTTATATCCTCTACATCATCATCAGCATCAAGGAATAAATAAGAATAAGGATCATTCTATCAAGTAAGTATATTTATGTTCACATCTGAATCTGTCAAGGTGTATTTTTTCAAGGAAAGAAACAAATTGGTTGGGACTTCAAACTATCTTGCATGGAAGAAAAGGATAGACTTGAATCTCATTGAAAATGAATTCATGGATCATGTCAAAGGATCTATCACCAAACGAGGAGAATAATATGCTTAAGCTCTTGAAAAATATATGAAAAGGGAATTTAGGGATCTGTTGTACTGTACAACAACCCTCCCCATTTCTTAATTTTTATGTTAAATTTTAATAAGAAATAGGGCCTATTTCTTTTTAGATAGGAATAAAACTTTGAGGAAATCTGATTATCATAGAGAAAAAATAAAAAGGATTCATTGTTAAAAACACACAAAACATTAATTCCATATCAAATAGACAAGTGTTATCAAAATAATTCCGATCTAATCAATCTTAAGACTTATATCGCATCAGCACAAAGTCTAAACATTTTCCTTTCGAAAAGTCTGATGCGATAAAGAAAATCGCAAATCGCAAATCAGAGAAATATTATATTGCTATATCTTCTTTTCAAAACTTTGACGCGATGAGACTTACTGGTAATCACATTTCAGAAAAGTCATACTTCATCAGGTCTATTTGAGAAACTCCGATGTGATGTAATTTCAATCGCAATCGCATTTCGGTAAAACAATATCATAGTTTCTTATTTTATAAACACCCCAATGAGATGGACCCCACTACAATCGCAATCGCATTTCGGAAAGTCACATTAGAATACAATTCCATTGAAAACTTCCAATGCGATAAACCATTCGTTATCATCAATCATTATTTATATTTCGCACATCGGCAAATCACAATCGGAAGTTCCAAAAGGTAAATCTTGCATCGAGATTTTGATATTGCCGATCCCTCAATGTACGACTATCATTAAATGAAAATCAAATGAATTATGACAAGTAATGTGTGAATGTGACTTTCCTTAAGGGCATTGAATTTTAATACAAAGATAATTAATTTAGAATCATGAAGAAAATATTTCGCAATTTTTTCTTTAATAATTTCCTTTTTACTTAATGATGTTATTCTGAATCAATTTCTTCCCACTTCTAAGATGATTTCCTCATTTACAGATTCATAGAACATCAATTTCGCTTATCTGCAAAACCATTGAGACAACACCATAGAGAGAAAATGTCAAAAAAGCTTAAGAAATTGAGATTTGATGCCGTCGCAAAGGTTACCATCATGCCAAAGGAAAATCCAATCAAAATAAAGCTAGTTACGAATACTACATGCCAAGGTTTGGAAAAGCTTTCCTGGGAAGAATTATGTAACTTGCTTGAAGCAGAAAACCCTACAGTTACAGAAGTAAAAGAAACAGTGCTAGACAAAGAATTAGATTCAGATGATAGTCCCCTTAAAGAACTGGAAAACTATTTTCTCCATAGAATTGCAGCTCGGGCAAGTATATTTCCATACTATGATATAATACGATGGGTAATAGAAACCACAACCATCACAGACAGAACATTTGTCACAGTTGGGGGAAATATATTTGGGTATTTTAGAGCAGAAGACATCAAGGCAATGTACCATCTACCAGAACCTCAAAACAACTACAACAAAGCTTTCATAGAGGATTTCACTTCAAGCAACGAGATAGAATCAGACCCTATTAGGCAATGGATAAAAGATCCAGAAAAACATAAGCATGAGACCTCAGGTATATATTCTGTAGAGGCTCTCGCACCTCCGTATTGTTATGCTGCTGCCATGATGTGTAGACTTTTTGGGAGTGATAATTCTGAAAGGTTTTCTATTCAAATGGTATCCCTGATTGAGGCCATTGTTGGTTCCGTTATTATGGATTGGTCAGTTATTCTATCCAATAAAATAGAAAATAAAATTATGTATTATAGGAGAAATAAGCATGTTGGAACTACACCCCCATTTAATTTCTATGCTTACATTTTAGATGCCTTATGCTTTAATTATGAGTTTCCTATTTTGGGATGGAAATGGACTCCTCAAGATCCTACTCCTATACACATCTATCATAAATATTTGTGGAAAGACCATTTCAAGAACTATGTTTACAGAGTTTTCCATGGCTACACGTTGCCCATTTATCAAGCTATTTTTAACCAACCCCCTCCTCAGCTCTTAGAGAAGGAAAAACTTGATTTAACCCCAATTGGAAATTAGTTCGGGGAAGAAAATTTTACCTATATCAAGGTATTTGGAAGCATTTCTGAACCTCACATCCTGCCCTTATATGTCCCCAATAAACTACTAGCTTAAGAAATATCATACCAGTTTACCACAAAGGCAATGTCCAGAATTTTAAAGAATTCTAAAAAATTGATGTGGCCTACATTTCCTTTCCAATGTGGAACTTATACCCTCAATGATTTTAAACATGAAGAAAAAGAAACCCTTAAGATAAAAGAACTCAAGCTTGCAACTGTTCCCAGTAGGCAATATGATCCAAATGAAGTTGCATTCAACTTCACATGTATGGTGCAAATTGATAAATTTGAGCATGAAACTGATGATTTTGATGACCTATTTGTCTCGATTGAGAAATTTTCACAAGTTTATGATTCAGCTAAATCAAAGTTTCAAGCAGAGGATATGAATAACTTTTCACAGTTTAGAAGAAAAAGGATGTTTACAGTTCCCCTTAACCAGTTAAAAATGACTTTACAAGAAGAAGAGAAAACTGAAACAGTACAGGCAGAGAAGCACGATAAAGGCATTAAAATTGATATACAGGCAGAGAAAGAAGATACAAGCAGCTAGCCTAATGATCAACTTGAAAAAGAGAAGACCAGTGAGAAAGAGGGAGATTTTACTGAAACCCATATTAATGAACATTTGTTAAAAGAATATGAACAATTTGCTCAACAGATAGGAGACCAGGGCAGTTCTAAAATTAATAACAATCACTGTCAAGATATTGAGATCATTCTTTAAGACCCATCCGAAGAAATTGTACTAAGAGTTGAAGACGTGCCCCCTCTAGATATCTTTTACAGCCCTAAGCATAGATCTGTAGTAAGAAAACAAAGAAAGAGAAGGAGGATTGATCAAGGACCACTTTTGACTCCCCAGGCTGAACTAATGAATGTTGTTTGGAAGCACTCTAAAGTAAATCCTTCAGAGGATCTAACCAAACTATCTCAATATGTAGGGGCTTATAGTGCAGCCACAATGGATAAAGCTATTGAAGTTACTCAACTGGTAAAAAATAGGACTTGCAGATAGCATTATTAGAAGAAAGGACAACAAATGATCAACAAAAGATATGACAGTTAGAGTAGCAACTGGATGAATAAAGACTAAGAATTAAGTAACTAGAAGAACAACTGAACATTGAAAAGCAAAAGCTTAATCAACAAGCTTTAAACAAACAAAAACAGTTGTCCTAGGAGGTTAAAAAATTGCAGACATTGCTGCAAAATTAGAAAACTGCAAAAGAAGAGCAAAGTATAATATTTCAAGCAAAAATGGATAAATTCAAAGATTATCCTAAATTGGACTAGTTCAAAACAGAAGGCCTTGAAGTGAGTAAATTGTTGTCCCAAAAATTGGATGATCTATGCCAGAAAATATCACAAGCTGAAACCCTCTATGAAATAACATCATCCCTCATCAACGAAGCAGTCAATACAATATTAGAAATTGAAAGCGCCGATGAGAAGATTTTATAATTTATCACATGGCAGGAAACAGAACAGGGTAAAATTGCAAATCTTCCTAGAATTGAAGCATCACATAAAGAAATCCTATATGTTGAGTGGGAAACTCAAATGATTAAAGAATAACGTGCTACTTCTAGAGTAAGGACTATAATGGATAATTTGACACAGCTGGTTAATGATAGTCTATATGCAGCAAATTTAATCTCAGATTGCACTCCAGGAAAGTTTTCGAAGGTTAAAGAAATAGATAACAGATGGAAACAGGAATCAATCAGTAAATATCAACAGATTAATAAAACAAAGGAAATTACATGGGATGCGTTGTGGTCCCATTTGATCAAACCACGCAATCAACAGATGGCAATCAAATGTCTTTCTAATGCCATCAATTATATCATTCCGAAATTTTCTGATGCCACATTCACCAGTCAACTGAATTCTCGGCTGAGTCACCCTACTGAAGTGAAATATATGCTCAAGATCTGCCAGCTTCGCACATTGGATATTATGGAAATCCAATGAACCTGTTTTATTGAATATCACAATCCTATTTTAAGATATCCGATGATCTTTTTTAGCAACAGTTTTAGTTAATTTGTTTTTTGAATTTCTTATTTAAACCCCTTTCAAACATTTTAGAAAGGGTCCTGAATTTGTAATATTTTGGGCTTGGATAATACATTTTTGTACTCCTTGACTATCTTATTTTTTTATAAAGGATCACATCCTATGATTTTATGGTGAATTATTTTTTAGAGTTGCATTTCTGTACCTTGAAGATTGTTCTAAGTTAAAGCGCAGGATCAGAATATCAAATTGCATCAAGAAGATATCAAATGTATCTGGTATTTCTATCGATTACATTTTGTTTTCTTTATGTGATGAAATATTCTCATTAAAATTTTCTATCACTTATGTATACTTGTTTTTCAAATATTTATTTATCATATCATTTTTTAATATATAGGAATATCATCTTTCATAGTGTGTGTAAACGATATAAATTATGAATGCGATGTGCTATTACAACTCTATTTAATTTCTTAAACAGAGTTATCATTATATGATACTGCATCTTTATTTTAAGTAAATAATACATTTTCATGGTTATTTTTTTAATTGAAACAATCTTTAAGTCGTATTCATATTTAATACCCGGGTTAGTTATAGAGTTATTTGCAAGTCATAGATTAAGTTAGATAGATTATTTCAATTAGTTAATTTCATTATCCACTTGCACAAACACCCTGTTGTTCCTTGAGAACCCATCACCAATCCATTTCATTATTAGGAAACTGGTCCTATAAATCCAGTCGGAGCCACCATCCCAAATGGATAAGGAGTTGTTCTAAGGTCCGAACCGAGTGGTTTTCCCCCAATGTTTGAAGCAACGATTTTCGAGGCTTGAACATTTTTGGTGCTAGAAGGAGGGCCTAAGCTATGAATGGAAAGTAAATCCCAATCTACAGGCCATTCCAAGAGCAATTCACCCTCATCTCCTTCTTCAATTTCTTCTACATCTCAAATCTCTAGAGAAGAAATTGAGAAGAACGTCAAGACACCCACTACCAAAGATTTAGATCTATCAGATAATCAACCTCCTGAGTCCCCTGAAGTAAAATATTTAATTCATAAAATCCAAGGGTTCTCATTATCTTTAGAAGAGTCTGAATTATCTGAAGGTAGTGTTACTTCACAATTCATATCTTCAAAACCTCTTACTAGGTCACAAAGCGAAAAACTTGGTATTCCTCCAAAGTAATTTCCTTTACCTAGTCAAGTTAAAACCAGAAAAACACCGTCAGAATCAAGTAGTGATATTATTTCCTCATCACAAACTCACTCATCTGTTTCCCAAACTCAAACCCAGAAGAGTACAGCTATCCCAACAACATCTACTCAAACACCAGTTGTCTCTTCAAGTCCCTCAACCGTTATCACAATAATAGCACAAAGACCATGGAATAATCTAGGAGCTGTCACAATGCCTGCACCTTTACATGCATTACCAGATCATCCTGAAAAATGGCTGCAAAAATTTATTCTTGACCTTGGCATACAAGCAGAAGAACACATTAATAACTTTATGTTGTCTGTAAATGTAAATGCAGTAGAACATGAAGATGTCGTGGTCAGGTTATTCCATTATACTTTACAAGGGGCAACATGATCTTGGTATTTTTCATTACCATCAGGATCTATTACAAGTTGGGATATTTTCCAGGAACATTTCTTAACCAAATTTGGAGATGATAGATCAATAGCAACTCTAATTAATGATCTCTCCAATTTGAGAGCAGAATCCAATGAACCTATCAAAGATTTTAATTCCTAATTCAAAAAACTTTTAAATAAAATTCCTACAACATCAAAACCCAGTGAGAAAGTCTGAAGTGAATGGCATATAACAGATTTGCCTTCAAATATAGCCATCTTTGTAGATAGAGCTGCTAAACCTACCTTAGCTAAAAACATGAAAGAAGCAATTGCAGTAGAGCGACAGATCATTGCTTTGGATAAAAAGAATGCTAATGAGGAAAGAAAATCCAAAAAAATTAGTTTCAATGATAATTCAAAGAAGAAGACACCTAGGGATCCATATGACATGGAAGGCTTACATAAATTCTTGAAGACTATGTCTAATGAAATGGTCGAAATTAAAAAACAAGTAGCAGAAACTTCCACCAATAGGCCCTTTAGGAATTTCAAAAGAAATCAGAAAACTGAAACTAAACCACCCAATTCAATATCCAATGAAGAGTCAGATTTAGAGGAAGATGAAGAAGAAGATACACCTCCATTATCAGAAGAAGAAGAAGAAGAAGAAATAGTTGAATTACATGGGATGTGGGATTTCATTTTGCCTAACTCAGACAGTGAAAAGGAACAAGAAGCCCTGCTAATAAGTACAAGAATTAAATCTACAGCAGAGCCTGTTCAAGTAGTCCCTAAGAATAAAATTTCAACTCCAAATACCAAAGATAAATCCCCTATAAATAAAGATTCTCCTTTTCCTACTCAAAATCAACCATCATCTTCTAATCCTCCTACAACAACATCTAAGACTCTAGTAGTATCAGATCCTATGTATTATAACATTATTAAATACATGAAGAAGACTAGAGAAAATATTTCTTTACATGAACTTAGCAAGCTCAAGCATCAACAAAAGTTGTTGTTGAAAGAATTAAATGCAACTCCTCTTTCTCCTCTACCAAGTAGTGTAGTTGCCAAAGCAGCCAAAGGATCAGGAAAGCCACCAGATAAAGTAGATGCTACTAATACTATTTTTATTGGGGATAGATATAATTCTCAGACACCTCCTTTTCTCTTGACTTATGAGATCTATAACAAGAATTTACATAACTGCTTGATAGATTCAGGAGCATCATCAAATATAATGCCTACTTCAATCTGCTCAAAATCAAACATTGAACCCCAAAAATCTGCAATTCACATTGTTCAATTAGATCGGACTAAAGTGCAAGTTGTGGGAGAAATTAATTCAATCACTATTAGGTTAGCCTCTGATCCCAGGATAGTCCAAAGAATTGATATACTAATTGAAAATATTCCTGAGTTTTATGGGTTAATATTAAGCAGGGATTGGTCTGCAAAGCTTAATGGTTATATCGCCACTGATTATTCTCACATGTGGCTTCCCCATAAAGGGAAACCTAATCAAATCAAGGTCGAGCAAGAAAAACACATGATGCATACTGTAACAGAATTTGAACAAGAAAACGAACCTGTAGCTTTTAATAATAACATTCTCAAAGGCTATTTTGCTGAATCATTCCTTGGAAATTTCACAGCACCTGAATCACCTTTTTTCTGTAAATATTTTTAGTTCACAAATTGAAAATTTTTCACAAACCAATTCTTCAAGATGCGTTAATATTTCTGATCAATATGTAAATAAACGTATAGATAATTATTTATTTTAGTCTTTTTATTTTGATGGATCAAAATCCAATGATGGTGCAGGAGCAAGATGCATTTTAGTTGACCCAGAAGGGGAGAAAAATATGCTGTCATGAAGACTAGAGTTTGAGTGTACAAATAACACTGCAGAATATGAAGCCTTAATCCAAGGGCTTTATAAAGCAATAGGGTTGAATTTTAAATACCTGAAAGTGTATGGTGATTCCGAAATTGTTATAAGACAAGTAAGAAACACTATCCATTGTCTTTCAGATCATCTTAAACATTATAAATCCCTTGTTCAAGATCTTACCACTCAATTTTTAGCATTCAAAATCTCTCCTATCCCTAGAAATCAGAATTCAGCAGCTGATTTATTAGCTAATGTTGCTTCCAAGCTTCTCCCAGCTGAAGATTATAGTCCAGACAGGTTTTCAGTTGAATTAATTTTCCAACCTTCTGTACCTGATAATGTCACCAATTGGAGAGTATTCTATCATGATGAATATATCTTAAATTTCTTGACTTCAAAAAAATCTTATGATTATCAAATAATTGATGAAAGTGATTATGATCTTCAAAAAACATCAAAAGACAATGAAAATCCTATTCCCAAATCTGAAGTTAAACTTGAAGATCTATATGATATCAAAGATAGATTCAAAAAGGTTACCAATGCCAAACTTCAAAGTTCTACTTTGAAGTTTGAATTAGTAAATCTTGGTACTGAGTTTAAACCACAAAATGTTAATTTAGGACTCGAATTGACTTCAAAGGAAAGGATCATTTTTATCAAGCTTTTGAATAAGTACAAAAATTTATTTGTTTGGAATTATGAGGATTTGAAAACTTATGATAATTCTTTCATTCAACATACAATTCCAATGCTTCCCAATGTAAAACCAGTGCAACAGAAGTTAAGAAAAATTCATCCCAATCTGGAAAGTCAAATCAAGAAAAAATTGAATAAAATTTTGAAGGCAAAAATTATTTTTCGTGTAAGACATTCTAGTTGGGTCTCAAACATGGTGCTTGTCAGGAAGAAGAATGGAGATATTAGAATCCGTATTGATTTTAGAAATCTGAACAAGGCATGTCAAAAAATATAACTTCCCATTACCAACGATGGAACAAATACTTCAAAAAGTAGCTGGTTCTGAACTAATTTCTTTTCTTGATGGTTTTTCAGGCTATAACCAAATATTGGTACATCCAAATGATATGCTGAAAACTACCTTCAAACCAAGTGGGGAACATATGCCTACCAAAAAATGCCTTTTGGTTTGATCAATGCAGGGGATAATTTCCAGAGAGCCATGGATATAGCATTCAAAGGGTTGATTAATAGATCAGTTGTTATCTATCTTGATGACATAACCGTCTTTTCAAATAAAAGAGCTAATCATCTGCATGATTTGAAACAGATATTTGAACGTGTAAAAGGTTTGGCATTTCTTTAAATCCAAAGAAATCTTTCTTTTCTCTCAATGAAGGAAAGCTCTTAGGATTTTTTGTGTCTAAAGATGGCATATATATTTACCCCAACAGAGTGAAAGAAATTTATGATATTTCCTTACCACATAATAAAAAATCCATGCAATCCTTTTTGGGACAGATCAATTTTGTGAAGAGATTTATTCCTGATTTTTCCCAAATAGTTTTACCTATGCAGAATATGATTAAGAAAAATTCAGTTTTCAAATGGTTACATAAAGAAAAAGAAGCCTTTGATTTAATCACATAAGCAATCATCAATGCACCTCCATTGAATACTCCTAATTTTTCTAAACATTTCATTATGTATACTCTGGCTACTGAAACATCCTATGATGTCGTTTTGACACAACCCAATGATAAACAAGCAGAGGCACCATTCTCTTTCTTTAGTTCAAATCTGCAAGGAGCCGAACTTAACTACTCTGATGTAGAAAAACAAGCCTTTGATGTGTTTAAATCAATCAAACATTTTAGACCATTTCTCCTAAAGACACACACACAAATTATTGTCCCATTCTCTGCAGTGAGACAATTGTTAATACAAAAGGAAGTAGGAGAAAAGAGAGCTAATTGGGTAACAACTTTACAAGAATATGATATTGATATTAAGCCAGCCAAAATTTTTAGAGGACAAGGTTTTTTCAGATTGGTAGCAGGAGCTTCCAACATACCAGAACATCAAGATCAAGATAATATTTTTCAAGTAAATCATAAAAGTATTATAGATTCTGAATCTCAATATGCTGATTTGATATTTTATTTGAAAAATGGGTACGCTCCTTCTAATCTCAGCTATAAAAACAAGCGCGCTTTAAGATTAATGTTGGGTATGTGTTATATTATTTCCACGACTAAGCACGTGCGGGGTGCAAACAGGGGGGTCACTGTGGGGGCGGTAGACCCCCCGTTCTGGGCCCGGCGCGCCCCCGGTGAAAATTCTTGGTCCCACTCTGGGTGGGTAGTCCGCGTTCATGGTTTTGTGCATGGTTTTGCACATGGCTTTGGGCAATGCATGGTTTTGGCCTCTAGTATTTTTAGATCCGGTCAAGGGAACTACGGTTATGATCTAATCCAGGGTTAATGGATTGGGGTTTATGTATGCTTCGGCATGTATATATATGTGTTGTAACACTAAAAGGAACATAATGAAAAATCAAGCTGGTCGTCCCGATTTGGGATCCAGGGGAAAATCTCTGTGTTTATCTATTTTATGTTTTATGCTCTCGCCATTGTTTATTTTCTGTTATAAGATTCGTGTGTAGATAATTTCTGCTCGTGGTTAAAAACCTACAATTAAAATCCAAACACTTCGAAATCATTGATGATGTGTTATTCAGAAGAAATTATGATTCCATTTTATTAAGATGTCTTGAAAAAGCTGAAGCACACAAGGTGTTGCAGGAATTACATAATGGACCAGCAGGTGGACATTTTGGAGGAGATACTACAGCTCACAAAATAATCCATGCTGGTTACTATTGGCCTACCTTGTTCAAAGATGCACATGACTATGTAAGGAAATGCGAGGCTTGTCAAACTGCTAGTGGGAGACAAAGGAAACAAGCCTTTCCTTTACAACCAGTAAAAATTGAGCAACCATTTGAACAATGGGGACTTGATATTATTGGAGAAATTGTTCCACATTCTTCCAAGCAACACAGATACATCCTTACAGCAACGGATTACTTTACAAAGTGGGTAGAAGTAATTCCTTTAAAGGTAGCCAATTCTGATGCAATCATTGAATTCAATGATCAATTCATCATTACCAGGTTTGGTGTACCTAATGCCCTTGTTTTTGACAATGCATCTTATTTTTCTGGAAATAGTATAATGGAATTTGCAAGAAAAAGAGGTTTCAAATTGAAATATTCCGCAAATTATTATCCACGAGGTAATGGTTTAGCTAAATCAACTAATAAAAATCTCATCAAAATCATCAAAAGAACAATTGATCAAAGTCAAAAGCATTGGCATAAGTCTTTAATTTTTGCACTATGGGCTGATCGCATAACTCACAAGGCTTCAATAGGTACTTCACCTTTTAATCTAGCTTATGGAAAAGAAGCTGTAATACCGTCAAACCTAGTACTTCCATCTCTGGCCCTAGTTCAATTCATTGAAGAGAATCCTTCATCATCTATTCAATTAAGATTTGATCAAATTCTTAAATTAGAAGAAATTAGAGAGAAAGCTAAAAGTGTTCATACCAAACATCAACAATTCATAAAATCTTCTTTTGATTCAAGTCCTACTGGATCCAAAACTTTTCAAATTGATGATCTTGTTCTGAAATGGGACAAAGCACATGAAGATAAGGGTAAGCATACCAAATTTCAAAAGATGTGGCTTGGACCATTTCATATTGTTGAAAATATAGGCTCATCAACATTCATATTGCAAGATTTAACATGAAAGAGAGAATCTCTTCCTGTGAATGGGCTTATTTTGAAAAAAATATTTTCTTAAGAAGGCAACCCCTTCTTACCTACACATATTCCATTATGCAAGTTTGTTTGTAAATAAATAAGGTTGTTAATATTCTTTAATTGACTTTTTACTATATGAAAAAATCTTTGAGAAAATATTGTAAATACTTATTTATGTAAATAAGAATTTTTAAGGAAATGATTACAGTTTTGGATAGTTAAAATAAAATATTAAACTTTGAAATCTGTTTAAACATTTGAAAAAACTTTCGAAACCTTGAAAATATTGTAAATCATTATAATTTTGTTAAGTAGAGAAAGGTTATCCATAAAAAGAAAAGACTTTTCCAATTTTGGCACTCAAAACTCTAAAAAATTGTCATCCGTTGACTCCTAAGGAGAAAATCATTCACCCCATCCATTAAGGTTGTGATTTTTTGAATGTAATTCTAAGAAATTATTTGTCTAATATTAAGAGATAAGAGGTCTCATCACGAACCTGCTTACCATGATCATAAGAAGTAATTAAACTGACATTACCACCACTGCATAACAAAACAGGGTAATGGTTTATAATCATAAGACAAGGGGTCTCATCACGAGCCAGCTTGTTCAGTTTAGTTACAACTAGTGAGTAGCATTGTTATCAACTGGCTACCAAACCAAAATAGTGGCTTTTAAATTAAAAGAGAAAAAGAGAAAACACAAGATAGTATATCTTATGAATTTATCTTTTAAAGAGTCATGCTTTTACATGGATGGGACAATGAATTATTAATGGTTAAAAGGTAACCCTGTCGATACTATGAACGTTTGCAAGCAGCAGAGGCACTACCTATGACAATAGAGTAAATTACAAAGCTAAGAATGGAAAGGCCCCCTAATTTATCTTTATCAACCAATCAAAGCTTGATAAAACCAAAAAAAAAATGTTTTTATTTTTTATTTTTGAGGAATTAAAAAGAGATTGTAAGTGATTTTTATTCTTTTTCAGAGTTAGATTTTATTTAAATTTTTCTAAGATAGTTTTCATTTTCTTTAAAACTTTTTACTTACTAAAAGTATAGTGTTCATTTTATTTTTCAGAGATAACTGTTTCTTTCAGTGAATCGTCAATTAGTGTACTGTACAACAACCCTCCCCATTTCTAAATTTTTATATCAAATTTCAATAAGAAATAGGTCCCCTTTTCTTTTTAGATAGGAATAAAACTTTGAGGAAATCCGATTATCATAGAAAACAATAAAAATATTCATTGTTAAAAAACACACAAAAACATCAATTGCATATCGCTTATCCCAAATGCAAATAAAAAAAATGTGTTATCAAACTAATTCCGATCTAATCAATCATAAGACTTATATCGCATCGGTACAAAGTCTAAACGTTTTCCTTTCAAAAAGTCTGATGCGATAAAGTAAATCGCAAATCGCAAATCGGAGAAATATTATATTTCTATATCTTCTTTGCAAAGCTCCGATGCGATGAGACTTATCAATAATCGCATTTCGGATAAGTCATACTTCATCAGATCTATTTTAGAAACTACGATGCAATGTAATTTTAATCGCAATCGCATTTCGCCGAAACAATATCACGATCACTTGCTTTATAAACGTTCCGACGCGATGGACCCCACCACAATCGCAATCACATTTCGGCAAAGTCACATTACAATTCAATTCCTTTGGAAATATCTGATGCAATAAACCATCGGTTATCATTAATCGCTATTCATACTTCGCACATATCATTCATGGGAAAATCGCAGTCGAAAGTTCCAATAGGTAAATTCTTACATCGAGATTTTGATATTACCGATCCCCAATGTACGACCATCATTAATCTGAAATCAAACAAATTATGACAAGTAATTTAAATATGAATGCGTGAATATGACTTCCCTTAAAGGCATTCAATTTTGATACAGAGATAATCAATTTAGAATCATGAATAAAATCCTTCGCAAAATTGTTCTTAAATAATGTCCTTTTTACTTAACGATGTTTATTCTGACTCAATTTCTTCCCGCTTCTAAGAATATTTTCTCATTTACATATCTGTAGAACAGCAAGTCTGCTTATTCGCAGAACTAGTGAGACGATACCAGAAAGAGAAAATGTCAAAGAAGCTTAAGAAATGGAGAGGTGTTGTCGTCCCAAAGGTTACCATCATGCCAAAGGAAAAGCCAGTCAAAATAAAGCTAATTACTGATACTATGTGCCTGGGTCTCGGAAAGATTTCCTGGGAAGAATTTTATAACTTGCTTGAAGCAGAAAACCCTATTGTTACAGAAGTAAAGGCGATGGTGCCAGATGAAGAATCAGATTCAGATAGTCCCCTTAAAGAACTGGAAAATTCTTTTCTCCATAGAATTGCAGCTCGAGCAAATGTATTTCCATACTATGATCTAATACGATGGGTTATAGAAACCACAACCATCACAGACAGAACATTTGTCACAGTTGGAGGAAAGTTGTTTGGATCCTTTAGAGCAGAAGACATCAAGGCAATCTATCATCTGTCAGAACCTCAGAACACCTACAACAAAGCCTTCATAGAGGATTTCGCTTCAAGCAACGAAATAGAATCAGACCCTATTAGGCAATGGAGACAAGCTCCAGACAAACATAAGAATGAGACCTCAGGTATGTATTCTGTAGAGTCTCTCGCACCTCCTTATTGATATGCTGCTGCCATGATGTGCAGACTTTTTGGGAGTGATAATTCTACAAGGTTTCTATTCAAATGGTACCCCTGATTGAGGCTACTATAGGTTCCATTATTAGGGATTGGTCAGTCATTCTGTATGATAAAATAGAAAATAAAATTATGGATTATAGAAGAAATAAGAATACTGGAACTACACCCCCATTTCATTTCTGTGCTTACATTTTAGATTCCTTATGCTTTAATTCTGAGTTTCCTATTTTGGGATGGAAATGGACTCCTCAGGATCCTACTCCTATACACATCTATCATAAATATTTGTGGAAATCCCATTTCAAGAACCATGTATACAGAGTTTGGCATGGCTACATGTTGCCCATTTATCAAGGTATTTTTAACCAACTCCCTCAGCTCTTAGATAAGGAAAAATTTGATTTAACTCTAATCGGAAGTTGGTTTGGGGAAGAAAAATTCACCTATATTAGGGTATTTGGAAGCATTTTCAAACCTCACATCTTGCCCTTATATGTCCCCGATAAACTATTGGCTCCAAAAATAGCTTACCAGTTGACTGAAAAGGGAATGTCCAAAATTTTAAAGAATTCTAAAAAATTGATGTGGCCTACATTTCCTTTCCAATGTGGAAATTATACCCTTAATGATTTCAAGCATGTTGAAAAAGAAGCCCTTAAAATAAAAGGACTCAAGCTTGCAACTGTTCCCAATAGGCAATATGATCCAAATGAAGTTGCCTTCAACTTCACATATATGGTGCAAATTTCTAAATTTGAGCATGAAACTGATGATTTTGATGACCTATTTGTCTCAATTGAGAAATTTTCGCAGGTTTATGATTCAGCTAAATCAAATTTTCAAACAGAGGATATGAATAATTTTTTACAGTTTAGAAACAAAATACTGCTTACAGTTCCCCTCGACTAGTTAAAGACTACTTTACAAGAAGAAGAGAGTACTAAAATAGAACAAAAGAAAGAGGATATAGGCAGAAAAATTGATGTACAGATAGAGAAAGAAGATACAAGCAGCAAGCCTAATGATCAACTTGAAAAAGAGAAGACCAGTGAGAAAGAGGGAGATTCTACTGAAACCAATATTAATGAACAGTTGTTGAAAGAATATGAACAATTTTCTCAACAAATAGGAGGCCAAGGCAATTCTCAAATTAATAACATTGATTGTCAAGATATTGATAGCAGTCCTGAAGACCCATCCGAATAAATTGTACTAAAATTTGAAGACATACCACCTCTAGATGTCTTTTACAGCCCTAAGCATAAAGTTGTAGTAATAAAACAAAGAAAGAGAAAGAGGATTGATCAAGGACCACTTTTAACTCCCTAGTTTGAACTAATGAATGTTGTTTGGAAACACTTTGAAGTAGATCCTTCAGAGGATCTATCCAAACTATCCCAATATGCAGGGGCTTATAGTGTAGCCACAATAGATAAAGCTACTGAAGTTACTCAACTGGTAAAACAAAAGGACTTGCAGATAGCATTTTTAGAAGAAAGGACAACAAATGATCAACAAAGGATATCACAGTTAGAGTAGTAGGTGGAAGAAGAAAGACTGAGAACTAAGCAACTAGAAGAACAACTGAACATTGGAAAGAAAAATCTTAATCAGCAAGCTTTAAACAAACAACAACAGTTGTCCCAGGAAGTAACAAAATTGTAGACATCTACAAAATGAGAAAACTGCCAAGGAAGAGCAAAGTATAATATTTCAAGAAAAAATGGATAAATTCAAAGATTATCCGAAACTGGACCAGTTCATGAAATAAGTACGTTGTTTTCCAAACAATTGGATGATATATGCTAGAAAATATCACAAGCTGAACCCCTTTGTGAAATAGCATCATCCCTCATTGACGAAGCAGTCAATACAAGAGTATAATTTGAAAGCGTCGATGAGAAGATTTCAGAATTTATCACATGGAATGAAACAGAAGAAGGTAAAATTGTAAATCTTCCTAGAATTGAAGCATCACATAAAGAAATTCTATTTGCTGAGTGGGAAACTCAAATGATTAAAGAATAATGTGCTACTTTTAGAGCAAGGACTATAATGAATAATTTGACACAGCTGGTTAATGATAGTCTATATGCATCAAATTTAATCTCAGATTGCACTCCAGGAAAGTTGCCAAAGGTCAAAGAAATAGATAAAAGGTGGAAAAAGGAATTAATCATTAAAGATCAAAAGATCAATAAAACATGGGGAATTACATTGGATGACTTATGGTCCCATTTGATCAAGCCATACAGTCAGCAGATGGCAACCAAATGTCTTTCCAGTGCCATCAATTATATCAACCCAGAAATTTTTGATGCCACATACACCAGTCAACTGCATTCTCGGCTAAGTCACCCAACTGAAGTGAAATATATGCTCAAGATCTGCTAGCTTCTCATGTTAGATATTATGGAAATCCAATGAACCTATTTTATTGAAGATCGCAATTCCATTTTTGGATCTCTGATGATCTTTCTTAGCAATAGTTTTAGTTAATTTGTTTTTTTGAATTTCATATTTAAACCCTTTTCAGGCATTTTAGAAAGGGTCCTAAATTTGTAATATTTTGGGCTTGGATAATATATTTCTATACTCCTTGACTATCTTATTTTTATAGAAGATCACATCCTGTGATTTTATGGTGAATTATTTTTGAGAGTTGCATTTCTATACCTTGAAGATTGTTTTAAGTTAAAGAGCAGGATCATAATATCAAATTGCATCAGGAAGATATCAAATGTATCTGATATTTCTATCGATTACATTTTATTCTCTTTTGCAATGAAATATTATCACTGAATTTTTCTATCGTATATATATACTTGTTTTGCAAATATTTCTTTATCATATCATTTCTGAAGATACAGGAATATCATCTTTCATAGTATGTGTAAATGATATAAATTTATGAGTGCGATGTGCTATTATAACTCTATTTAATTTCTTAAACAGAGTTAACATTATATGATACTACATATTTCTTTTAAGTAAATAATACATTTTCATGGTTATTTGTTTAAATGAAATAATCTTTAAGTCGTATTCACATTTAAATACCTGGGTTAGTTTTAGAGTTATTTGTAAGTCATAAATTAAATTAGACAGATTAGTTTAATTAGTTTGTTTCATTATCCACTTGCACAAACACCCCATCACCAATCCATTCATTATTAGGAACTTGGTCCTATAAATCCAGTTGGAATTTTCATCCCAAATGGAGAAGGAGTTGTTTTTTGGTCTGGACAGTGGTTTCCCGCATAGTTTGACAATGATTTTGGAAGCTTCAACATATCCATAAAACTTTGAGGAAAAAGTTCTGAAGGAAGGGCCAATTCATAACAAATAAATAAATAAAAGTTGATATATTAAAT